>CM041804.1:2742329-2829899 GCA_023376895.1 Aspiorhynchus laticeps | reverse complement strand
TCTGAGGAAGAGGAGGAGGCAAAATCCATAACCACACAAAACAAATGTGTGTTTTTTTTGTGTGGGTCACTTTGGGGTGATTGAGGTGCTATATAGCACCACTGCCATACAAATAACTTTAATTTAGATGTATACTGTACATTATCTATGTATTTATACATTATAAGCTGAATGAATAATCTTTCCGTTGATGTATGGTTTGTTATGATACGACAATATTTGGCTGAGATACAATATTTGTAAATCTGGAATCTGAGGGTGCAAAAAAATCTAAATATTGAGAAAATCACCTTTAAAGTTGTTCAAATGAAGTTCTTAGCAATGCATATTACTAATCAAAAATTAAGTTTTGATATATTTACGGTAGGAAATTTACAAAATATCTTCATGGAACATGATCTTAATATCCTAATGATTTTTGGCATAAAAGAAAAATGTATAATTTTGACTCATACAATGTATTGTTGTCTATTGCTACAAATATACCTGTGTTACTTATGACTGCTTTTGTGCTCCAGGGACACATATAGTCTTGCTGTACATGTGCAATCATTTGCTTTTTTTATAATAACAACAAAAAAAGCATTGTACAGCAGCAAACACTCAGAAGTCCATAGTAGGAGATCTCAACAGATCACTACAGTTTAGCGTGCCTCCTCTATGTAAAACCCACCAGCCACCATTGCATCCTTTTAGCAGCACACAGAGAGAGAGAGCATACTTGAAACACAAAGGTAATAAAAAGCCTCACGCACACAAGATTGTAAATAAAACATATGACAAAATACATTTTGTAAATGTGCACTGGCTAAACACAAGATGGTAATGAATCACTGACATTTCTGGGTCAGCATTGCTCACAGAATTAGGTCACAGTTAAGAAAGAATGCTTTCCTCTTTAATACAGGAGCTCTGTTTAACACCACAGTCTACTCTAGCCATCCAGCATATACTGCTGATACAAAACAGATTTCCTTTAATTGTATGTTTTCATGTCAAACTCAACTTATCATTATCCCATTATATAACTTTTAATTCTAAGAACCTTAATGGACTTTGGTTATAGATTGTTCCAGAGTTTGGGCGCTAAATAGGAAAAAGATCTGCCGCCCGCAGTTGATTTTGATATTCTAGGTATTATCAAATAACCAGAGTTTTGAGAACGCAGTGGACGTGAAGGATTATAGTGTGATAAGAGCTCGCTCAAGTACTGAGGAGCTAAACCATTCAGGGCTTTATAAGTAATTAACAAGATTTTAAAATCTATACGATGTTTAGTAGGGAGCCAGTGCAGTGTTGACAGAACCGGGCTAATGTGCTCATACTTCCTGGTTCTAGTAAGAACTCTAGCTGCTGCATTTTGAACCATCTGTAATTTGTTTATTAAGCGTGCAGAACAACCACCCAATAAAGCATTACAATAATCTAACCTTGAGGTCATAAACGCATGAATTAATATTTCTGCATTTGACATTGAGAGCATAGGTCTCAGTTTAGATATATTTTTAAGATGAAAAAATGCAGTTCTACAAATGCTAGAAACGTGGCTGTCAAAGGAGAGATTACTATTAAATAGCACACCTAGGTTCCTGACTGATGACGAAGAATTTACAGAGCAGCCATCAAGTGTTAGACAGTGTTCTAGGTTATTACTTGTGGGGGTTTTAGGTCCGATAAGTAACACCTCTGTTTTTTCAGAATTTAGCAGTAAGAAATTACTCGTCATCCAGTTTTTTATATCGACTATGCATTCCATAAGTTTCTCAATTTGGTGTGTTTCACCAGGCCGTGAAGAAATATAGAGCTGAGTATCATCAGCATAACAGTGAAAGCTAACCCCGTGTTTCCTAATGATATTTCCCAAGGGTAACATGTAAAGCGTGAAAAGTAACGGCCCTAGTACTGAGCCTTGAGGAACTCCATACTGCACTTGTGATCGATATGATACCTCTTCATTCACTGCTACGAATTGATGGCGGTCAGATAAGTACGATTTGAACCATGCTAATGCACTTCCACTAATGCCAACAAAGTTTTCTAGTCTATTCAAAAGAATGTTGTGATCGATAGTGTCGAACGCAGCGCTAAGATCCAGTAGAACTAATAGAGAGATACAACCACGATCAGATGATAAGAGCAGGTCATTTGTAACTCTAATGAGAGCAGTCTCAGTACTATGATACGGTCTAAATCCTGACTGGAAATCCTCACAGATATCATTTTTCTCTAAGAAGGTATATAATTGTGAGGATACAACCTTTTCTAATATCTTTGACAGAAAAGGGAGATTCGAGATCGGTCTGTAATTAACTAGATCTTTGGGGTCAAGTTGTGGTTTTTTAATGAGAGGCTTAATAACAGCCAATTTAAAGTTTTTGGGGACATATCCTAATGACAATGACGAATTAATAATAGCCAAAAGAGGATCTATGACTTCTGGAAGCACCTCTTTTAGTAGTTTAGATGGAATAGGGTCTAACATACATGTTGTTGGTTTAGATGAATTAACAAGTTTATACAATTCTTCCTCTCCTATAGTAGAGAATGAGTGGAATTGTTCCTCAGGGGATCTATAATACACTATTTGATGTGATGATATAGCTGACGGCTGCATGGTTACAATTTGATCTCTAATAGCATCAATCTTGGAAGTAAAGTAGTTCATAAAATCATTACTGCTGTGATGTTGGGAAATGTCAACACCTGTTGATGCTTTATTTTTTGTTAATTTTGCCACTGTATTGAATAAATACCTGGGGTTATGTTTGTTTTGTTCTAAAAGAGACGAAAAGTAATCAGATCTAGCAGTTTTTAAAGCTTTTCTGTAGGATAGGGTACTTTCCCGCCAGGCTAAACGAAATACCTCTAGTTTTGTTTTCCTCCAGCTGCGCTCCATTTTCCGGGCTGCTCTCTTTAGAGTGCGAGTGTGCTCATTATACCACGGTGTTGGACTCTTTTCCTTAATCTTCCTTAAGCGTAAAGGAGCAATTGTATCTAAAGTGCTAGAAAAGAGAGAGTCCATAGTTTCTGTTACATCGTCAAGCTGTTCTGAGCTGTTGGATATGCTGAGGAATTGAGATAAATCAGGAAGATTACTTACAAAGCAGTCTTTTGTGGTAGAAGTGATGGTTCTACCATATTTATAAGAAGGAGTAGAATTTACAGCTTTAACTATATGGAGTTTACACAAGACTAGATAATGATCTGATATATCATCGCTTTGCTGCAGAATTTCAACACCACTAACATCAATTCCATGTGACAGTATTAAATCTAGAGTATGATTTCGACTATGCGTAGGTCCTGAAACGTGTTGTCTAACCCCAATGGAGTTCAGAATGTCTATGAATGCTGATCCTAATGCATCTTTTTCATTATCGACATGGATATTAAAATCACCCACAATTAGGACTCTATCTGCAGCCAGCACTAACTCTGATAGAAAATCAGCAAATTCTTTAATAAAGTCAACCACATCAGAATTGCATCCTTTTAGCACACACAGAGAGAGAGAGCATACTTGAAACACAAAGGTAATAAAAAGCCTCACGCACACAAGATTGTAAATAAAACATATGACAAAATACATTTTGTAAATGTGCACTGGCTAAACACAAGATGGTAATGAATCACTGACATTTCTGGGTCAGCATTGCTCACAGAATTAGGTCACAGTTAAGAAAGAATGCTTTCCTCTTTAATACAGGAGCTCTGTTTAACACCACAGTCTACTCTAGCCATCCAGCATATACTGCTGATACAAAACAGATTTCCTTTAATTGTATGTTTTCATGTCAAACTCAACTTTATCATTCAAATACTCAATCTATAAATTCAGTTACCACTTTCACAAGAACCCGTTTGGGAACCTCTGGTGTGATGTAATGTTTAATGCATGTAACATATGTAAAAATTGACTTTGATTTGACAATAGCATCTTATCACCTTCACATTTCCCCAGTTAGTGATAGCACTATTTAATTCTGTATTTGAATTATTAATGTTTGGAAATGATTTACTGTTTTACATGGTTTGTTATGATAGGACAATATTTGGTTGAGATACATCTATTTGAAAATCTGGAATCTGAGGGTGCAAAAAAATCTAAATATTGAGGAAAATATTGTGCAAATTATGTCCTTAGAATGCATATTACTAATCAAAAATACATTTTTGATATATTTACAGTAGAAAATTTACAAAATATCTTCATGGAACATGATCTTAATATCCTAATGATTTTTGGCATAAAAGAAAAATGGATAATTTTGACCCATACAATGTATTGTTGGCTATTGCTACAAATATACCTGTGTTACTTATGACTGCTTTTGTGCTGCAGGCTCACAAATATATATATATATATGTAAGAGATAATCAACGGCTTGCCGTGCATTAAAGGATTTTAAATGCCCAACATGGAGGCAAAGAACCACCCAACGTGAAGCGGAGCTGAATAAATAATCTTTCCATTGATGTATGGTTTGTTATGATAGGACAATATTTTCTAGAAACTATTAATATCTGGAATCTGAGGGTGCAAAAAAATCTAAATATTGAGAAAATCACTTTAAAGTTGTTCAAATGAAGTTCTTAGCAATGCATATTACTAATCAAAAATTAAGTTTTGATATATTTACGGTAGGGAATTTACAAAATATCTTCATGGAACATGATCTTAATATCCTAATGATTTTTGGCATAGAAGAAAAATCGATATCGGCAGACATATTTTAAATTAAACAGTATATACCTGTATATTCTAACCAACCACTAACCCTAAACTCAAACGCTGGTAACCCTCTTTTTTTATTTTTTACATAATTTGTTTGATTATATGAGCTCCTGTATTCTGGTATTAAATTCAGTTTTCTTAGAAAGAAAGGCCTTATTTTCAATGCAAAAGAAATGAAGGATGGAACTTTCTTATTTTGTCAAAACGTTTAGTTATCTCGATAACTGTCAGCTGTTACTGTCAGACAGTCTATTAAGAACTCTTGTGGAGTAATCACTTATAAGGAAAACTGGGTTTGTTTTGGCTAAAACATCCCCCTTCGTAGAACACTAAATGCTGACAAAACAGCTGAATATAAGACGCAAGACATTTAACTGATGAGTAGTCAAGACAATATATAACCTATGATTTTACCCCACAATTCAACATGCATGACATGAAATGGCGAGTGCAAATACACGTTCCAGTTGTTTCTGCGAATTGCAGCAATCCATTTGCTTCTATTTTCTGTAGCTTCCAGCAATCTGTAAAAGAAGGTATAGCCCTGATTTAATTATTTATACAGTCAATCACACAATAGCTCTAATCAATGTAAATGTCATTCTTACTCTTGAAAATGCATTTTGCTCGGGTAATCACAGGCTTGAGGAAAGCAGCACAGGATTCCTGTGTGAATGGAGCAACATCAACCATGTACCTACTCCATATGCAAGTAGTGCATGTAACTCAATATGGGGACGAATACAGGGCTCACAAAGCACTGGGTCCAAATCTCAGCGGTGTTGTGTGCTTCTGTTCATCATGGAATAAAATTCAAGATGCTAAAGAGAAACTTCATGTTTAAAATAAGCAGCTGTCAGCAAACTGCTTTAACATGTTTGATGGTACACAGACAGAGCAGGGGACGGTGCATGGGGCCGTCGTGAACCCACCTGAAGGGGCCCCGGCCTCAGCATGAGGTATTATGTAAGGCAGCTCTGCTTCTGTTTCCTGGTTTGTGAGTGCATCCTTCAGCAGAGCCAATGAGAGCGCACGAATGCAGATGCACAGCAGATGCGCTCAAGGACACACGCTGGATGCACGGAGCAAAGCAAACACACAGTCAGTGAACGCGGTTCAGCTGGGAAGTCTATCCGGCTCGTGAGCTCTCGCTGTTCAGTGGATAAACTGCATAAAACACAAAAAGAAGAGGAGGAAAATAGAAAAATGGACATCTTTACCCAGCGGTCTGCCATGTTATTGCTAAATGAGTCCTTAACAGGTATGTGACACAACCAAATCCTCAACGCAACAAAGACCCTTCAAATGCAATCAAGCTTACCTTCTGGACAGAAACAAACTACATATTAAAAACAGTGTTCTAGTGTTGTGTAACTCAAGGAGGTCCAGACGGATCTGAAAGGGTCTTTGATTGTTCTCCTCATTTTGGTGAATGATCTCTGTGCTTTGATGAAGATGTCACTATCTACCATTGTAAAGTTGTGATTTCAACAATTAAGTGTTTTGGCCGTTGGACTTTTTTCTGATGCAGATAGAGCTCACAATCACATAGAAGCGTTACAGGAGCATTTGGGCTGCTTTAATCTGATGTTTGTGACCCAGTGGCCTAGTAAACGTTGTTTGTCCCACAGTAACTGAACTCGTGATACACAGATGTAGAGGGAATCCACACAGGCAGAGAAGAGGTAACCAAAAAAACACTGAAGATTCAAAAGTTAAAGGATTAGTTCACTTTCAAATTCAAATTTCCTGATAATTTACTCACCCCATGTCATCCAAGACGTTTATGTATTTCTTTCTTCAGTCGAAAAGACATTAAGGTTTTTGATGAAAACATTCCAGGATTTTTCTCCATATAGTGAACTTCAATGGACTCCAAACGGTTGAAGGTCAAAATGTCAGTTTCAGTGCAGCTTCAAAGAGCTATAAACCATACCAGATGATGAATAAGAGTCTTATCTAACCAAACCATCGCTCATTTAAAAAAATAAATGTATGTGCTTTATAAACACAAATGCTCATCTTGCTCTGTTCTGCGATGCGCGTTCATGACTTCACGTAATACGTAATTACGTTGAAAAGGTCACGCTTGAGAGGTTTGTGTCGCCGCAGCAGTGTCCTCCATCTGCCTAATTTCTTCCTCTGTGTATTCCGGTTCAAAAAGGTAGGGCAGGGCGAAAAACTCTCATCTTCTCCTCCAAGTTCAAAATCGTCCGACATCGTTAGTATTTGCACGTCCAACTTATAAACACTGACTCGGTGCTTCCGCCTACGTCAAGCGTGACCTTTTCAACGTAATTACGTATTACGTGAAGTCATGAACGCGCATCGCAGAACAGAGCAAGGCGAGCATTTCTGTTTATAAAGCATATACATTTATTTTTTATTTTTTAAATGAGCGATGGTTTTGCTAGATAAGACTCTTATTCATCGTCTGGTATGGTTTATAGCTCTTTGAAGCTGCACTGAAACTGACATTTTGACCTTCAAGCGTTTGGAGTCCAGTGAAGTCCACTATTCAATTCAAGTTTATTTGTATAGCGCTTTTTACGATGCAATTGTTGCAAAGCAGCTTTACAGGAAATTAAGTTTCTACAATATATTTATACATTGTAGAAACTTAATATATTAACTTAGGCAAAATTTGGTAATTGTGTATGTTGTCTGACCCCTAAATGGTCATCTCAGATCATTTAAGGGTTGGATCCAGACTGAAGCTTGTGAAGGATGTTAATCAGAGGCAGAAACAGAGAAACAAAGAGACATAATTAGCGTAGCTGTTGTTCCATTCAAGCAAAAATTATTTGTTCAACCCAAGCTAAAGAATAATGTGCGTTTGATCAGATATAACTGCAGTACAAGATTATGAGATGCATTATATGAATGCTTGGTTAAAGAGATGTGTGTTTAATCTAGATTTAAACAGAGAGAGTGTGTCTGAACTCTGAACGTTATCAGGAAGGCTATTCCAGAGTTTGGGAGCCAAATATCTCCTTTAGTGGACTTTGCTATTCTAGGTACTACCAAGAGTCCAGAGTTTATGACCTTAGGGAGCGTGATGATTGTAGCGAGATAGAAGACTAGTTAGGTACGCAGGAGCTAAACCATTAAGGGCCTTATAGGTAAGTTATAATATTTTGTAACTGATACGGCACTTAATAGGGAGCCAGTGCAGAGACTGTAAAATTGGGGTAATATGATCATATTTTCTTGACCTGGTAAGGACTCTAGCTGCAGTATTTTGGACTACCTGTAGCTTGTTTATTGAAGATGCAGGACAACCACCTAGCAGTGCATTACAATCGTCCAGTCTATATGGAGAAAAATCCTGGAATGTTTTCATCAAAAACCTTAATTTATTTTCGACTGAAGAAAGAAATACATAAACGTCTTGGATGACATGGGGTGAGTAAATTATCAGGAAATTTTAATTTGAAAGTGCACTAATCCTTTAAGTCACTTTGATCCACCTTTTCAAATAAAAATAAAACAAATGAATGAATAAATGTATAAAATGTCAAATTCAGCTTGATTTTCTCAGTTGTCATTCCTGTGTGGCACTGGTAGGTAAAATGCACATTATGAATAATCTATCTTCACAAAATATATAGGGGTCCAGTAATTATTTTATTTTAGAGCCATACCAGCTAATCTGCAAGCTAGCAATCACGTGATTTATTTACACTGTGGGGTTGGCTTTCAGAATGTTGCACCTTGAGCAAAGAAGACGTGCAATTAACATAAAAAAAACTTTTGCAATCAAGCATTAGAATAGCACAGATGTGCTTGGATACTGTTGTTTGCTGGTGTTGGATCTTGCCTGTTTTGACTATGAACGGATCTACAACTCCATTGTTATGCCTGTCCGATTGTATCCAACCAGGTACAGCTTTAATAGCACACACATGAAGATGTTCCCTTCCACAGGTTCACTTCGATGCTGCAGCAGGTGCCATCACCCCTCTGATTTTTACTTCTTCAAGAAACAATTTCTCCAGGGCATATTTGTTGCAAATTACAACAGTTATCTGATTTTAGTGCAGCTCGAGGAGCCGGTATGTCAGCATCAAGACATTTTCTTGATCATCTCATCTGCAAGGAAAATGAATTCCTGGAAGCTGTACTGCCGAGGCAGCAGACTGTGTTTCTGGTGGTACAGACTCATACTCTACGCAGGCACGGTTGTCTGTTATTCTGCACATGTCTGTTGGCAATCTGACTTGCATTAAGCTGGATTCTTCCAGACATTCTCAACTGCTGCATTATTTTTAGGACAAACAGTATGACATATTTGAGCATCTGTAATTTGTTTATTAAGCGTGCAGAACAACCACCCAATAAAGCATTACAATAATCTAACCTTGAGGTCATAAACGCATGAATTAATATTTCTGCATTTGACATTGAGAGCATAGGTCTCAGTTTAGATATATTTTTAAGATGAAAAAATGCAGTTCTACAAATGCTAGAAACGTGGCTGTCAAAGGAGAGATTACTATTAAATAGCACACCTAGGTTCCTGACTGATGACGAAGAATTTACAGAGCAGCCATCAAGTGTTAGACAGTGTTCTAGGTTATTACTTGTGGGGGTTTTAGGTCCGATAAGTAACACCTCTGTTTTTTCAGAATTTAGCAGTAAGAAATTACTCGTCATCCAGTTTTTTATATCGACTATGCATTCCATAAGTTTCTCAATTTGGTGTGTTTCACCAGGCCGTGAAGAAATATAGAGCTGAGTATCATCAGCATAACAGTGAAAGCTAACCCCGTGTTTCCTAATGATATTTCCCAAGGGTAACATGTAAAGCGTGAAAAGTAACGGCCCTAGTACTGAGCCTTGAGGAACTCCATACTGCACTTGTGATCGATATGATACCTCTTCATTCACTGCTACGAATTGATGGCGGTCAGATAAGTACGATTTGAACCATGCTAATGCACTTCCACTAATGCCAACAAAGTTTTCTAGTCTATTCAAAAGAATGTTGTGATCGATAGTGTCGAACGCAGCGCTAAGATCCAGTAGAACTAATAGAGAGATACAACCACGATCAGATGATAAGAGCAGGTCATTTGTAACTCTAATGAGAGCAGTCTCAGTACTATGATACGGTCTAAATCCTGACTGGAAATCCTCACAGATATCATTTTTCTCTAAGAAGGTATATAATTGTGAGGATACAACCTTTTCTAATATCTTTGACAGAAAAGGGAGATTCGAGATCGGTCTGTAATTAACTAGATCTTTGGGGTCAAGTTGTGGTTTTTTAATGAGAGGCTTAATAACAGCCAATTTAAAGTTTTTGGGGACATATCCTAATGACAATGACGAATTAATAATAGCCAAAAGAGGATCTATGACTTCTGGAAGCACCTCTTTTAGTAGTTTAGATGGAATAGGGTCTAACATACATGTTGTTGGTTTAGATGAATTAACAAGTTTATACAATTCTTCCTCTCCTATAGTAGAGAATGAGTGGAATTGTTCCTCAGGGGATCTATAATACACTATTTGATGTGATGATATAGCTGACGGCTGCATGGTTACAATTTGATCTCTAATAGCATCAATCTTGGAAGTAAAGTAGTTCATAAAATCATTACTGCTGTGATGTTGGGAAATGTCAACACCTGTTGATGCTTTATTTTTTGTTAATTTTGCCACTGTATTGAATAAATACCTGGGGTTATGTTTGTTTTGTTCTAAAAGAGACGAAAAGTAATCAGATCTAGCAGTTTTTAAAGCTTTTCTGTAGGATAGGGTACTTTCCCGCCAGGCTAAACGAAATACCTCTAGTTTTGTTTTCCTCCAGCTGCGCTCCATTTTCCGGGCTGCTCTCTTTAGAGTGCGAGTGTGCTCATTATACCACGGTGTTGGACTCTTTTCCTTAATCTTCCTTAAGCGTAAAGGAGCAATTGTATCTAAAGTGCTAGAAAAGAGAGAGTCCATAGTTTCTGTTACATCGTCAAGCTGTTCTGAGCTGTTGGATATGCTGAGGAATTGAGATAAATCAGGAAGATTACTTACAAAGCAGTCTTTTGTGGTAGAAGTGATGGTTCTACCATATTTATAAGAAGGAGTAGAATTTACAGCTTTAACTATATGGAGTTTACACAAGACTAGATAATGATCTGATATATCATCGCTTTGCTGCAGAATTTCAACACCACTAACATCAATTCCATGTGACAGTATTAAATCTAGAGTATGATTTCGACTATGCGTAGGTCCTGAAACGTGTTGTCTAACCCCAATGGAGTTCAGAATGTCTATGAATGCTGATCCTAATGCATCTTTTTCATTATCGACATGGATATTAAAATCACCCACAATTAGGACTCTATCTGCAGCCAGCACTAACTCTGATAGAAAATCAGCAAATTCTTTAATAAAGTCTGTATGGTGCCCTGGTGGCCTGTATACAGTAGCCAGTACAATTGTTACGGAGGATTTATCTTTAATACTTTTTTCTCTAGATAATTTTATATGAAGCACCATTACTTCAAAGGAGTTATACTTAAAGCCTGTCTTCTGAGAAATACTGAGAATATTGTTATAAATTGTAGCAACACCTCCCCCTTTGCCTTTTGGACGCGGCTCATTTTTGTAACAGTAATCTTGGGGGGTGGACTCATTTAAAACAATGTATTCATCTGGTTTTAGCCATGTTTCTGTCAAACAGAGCAAATCTAGGTTATGATCATTAATCAAATCATTTACAAAAAGTGCTTTTGTACAAAGGGACCTGATATTCAGTAAACCAAGTTTTATCAATTGTTTCTGTGTGTTGTAAACATTTTTTATTTGTTGAACATCAATTAAATGGTTACTCGTAAATTGGTTTGGACGTTTTCTGTATTTTCTAGTTCGGGGAACAGACACAATCTCTATAGTGTGATATCTAGGTGAAGGAGTCTCTATGTGCTGAGAATTAACTGACTTCTGTGACGTGAGGCGGCTAGCAGACGGTCGGTTTAGCCAGTCTGTCTGCTTCCTGACCTGGGCTCCAGTTAGTCAAGTATGAACTCTAAGACTATGTGCCAAATTTCTAGAGAGAAGAGCGGCACCACCCCAGGAGGGATGAACACCATCTCTTTTCAACAGGTCAGGTCTGCCCCAAAAACTCGTCCAATTGTCTATAAAACCTATGTTGTTTTGCGGGCACCACTTAGACATCCAGCCATTTAATGATGAGAGTCTGCTATGAATCTCATCACCCCAGTAAGCAGGGATGGGGCCAGAGCATATTACAGTGTCTGACATCGTACTTGCAAGTTCACACACCTCTTTAACATTATTTTTAGTGATCTCCGACTGGCGAAGTCGAACATCATTAGCGCCGGCGTGGATAACAATCTTACTGAATTTACGTTTAGCATTAGCCAGCACTTTTAAATTTGCCAAGATGTCAGGCGCTCTGGCTCCCGGTAAACAATGGACTATGGTGGCTGGTGTCTCTATTTTCACATTCCGTACAATAGAATCGCCAATAACTAGAGCACTTTCACCAGGTTTCTCAGTGGGTGCGTCACTGAGTGGGGAGAACCTGTTTGATGTTCTGATCGGAACGGAAGAGCGGTGTTTTGACCCGCGACTATGCTGCCTCACAGTCACCCAGTTGCCCTGCTGCGGGGGCACTAATGCCGGAACCGAACCATGTACAGGAATCCCTGAGCTAATCACATCCAAAGCACTGTCTACAGCCCTCACAGTCTTACTGTCCTCAACTAAAGTTTGGATGCGTGTCTCTAGTTCTAAAACCTTCTCTGTCAGCCTAACTATTTCCCTGCATTTATCACATGTGAATCCCTCATCACTGACAGAGAGAGATAAACTATACATGTGGCAGACTGTGCAAATAACAATAGCAGGAGAAGAAGCCATTACTCACCGTGATTGATGAATGATACCAACTTAACTTACCACTTACCACTCCACTTACCACTTACCACTGTTGTTTGATGAACTCGTGAAAAACGGAGCGAGAGAGAAGTGAAAACAGAGCGATTAAAAAGAAAACAATAATAGGCGCGAATAGCAACGCAAATGGAACCGCGAGTGACAAGCTAACCGGCTAGCGAATGCTAACGCGCTGCACTCGCGGTTTTAAAAGCGAGCGATCAAATTAGTTTGATAGATAATACCAGAAATATGGTGGGAATTAAGTTATATATTATCACTTTAAACAACAGAGTGAAAGTAAGGTAAAGATTCAATAAAAAAGCAGAGCTACAATCACAAACCGCACAGCAGCACAACAGACTCAAGCAGCACAAGAAGACTAGTTAGGCACGCAGGAGCTAAACCATTAAGGGCCTTATAGGTAAGTTATAATATTTTGTAACTGATACGGCACTTAATAGGGAGCCAGTGCAGAGACTGTAAAATTGGGGTAATATGATCATATTTTCTTGAGCTGGTAAGGACTCTAGCCGCAGTATTTTGGACTACCTATAGCTTGTTTATTGAAGATGCAGGACAACCACCTAGCAGTGCATTACAATAGTCCAGTCTATATGGAGAAAAATCCTGTAATGTTTTCATCAAAAACCTTAATTTATTTTCGACTGAAGAAAGAAATACATAAACGTCTTGGATGACATGGGGGTGAGTAAATTATCAGGAAATTTTAATTTGAAAGTGCACTAATCCTTTAAGTCACTTTGATCCACCTTTTCAAATAAAAATAAAACAAATGAATGAATAAATGTATAAAATGTCAAATTCAGCTTGATTTTCTCAGTTGTCATTCCTGTGTGGCACTGGTAGGTAAAATGCACATTATGAATAATCTATCTTCACAAAATATATAGGGGTCCAGTAATTATTTTATTTTAGAGCCATACCAGCTAATCTGCAAGCTAGCAATCACGTGATTTATTTACACTGTGGGGTTGGCTTTCAGAATGTTGCACCTTGAGCAAAGAAGACGTGCAATTAACATAAAAAAAACTTTTGCAATCAAGCATTAGAATAGCACAGATGTGCTTGGATACTGTTGTTTGCTGGTGTTGGATCTTGCCTGTTTTGACTATGAACGGATCTACAACTCCATTGTTATGCCTGTCCGATTGTATCCAACCAGGTACAGCTTTAATAGCACACACATGAAGATGTTATCTTTCTCAGGTTCACTTCGATGCTGCAGCAGGTGCCATCACCCCTCCGATTTTTACTTCTTCAAGAAACAATTTCTCCAGGGCATATTTGTTGCAAATTACAACAGTTATCTGATTTTAGTGCAGCTCGAGGAGCCGGTATGTCAGCATCAAGACATTTTCTTGATCATCTCATCTGCAAGGAAAATGAATTCCTGGAAGCTGTACTGCCGAGGCAGCAGACTGTGTTTCTGGTGGTACAGACTCATACTCTACGCAGGCACGGTTGTCTGTTATTCTGCACATGTCTGTTGGCAATCTGACTTGCATTAAGCTGGATTCTTCCAGACATTCTCAACTGCTGCATTATTTTTAGGACAAACAGTATGACATATTTGAGCTTTCCTGTAGCTCAAATGGTAGAGCATGGCGCTAGCAACGCCAAGATCATGGGTTCGATTCCCAGGGAAAGCAAGAGCTGATAAAAAATGTAAAACTGTAACTTGAATGCAATGTAAGTCGCTTTGGATAAAAGTGTCTGCTAAATGTATAAATGTAAATATCACCCCACAAAAATCGGTGGCGGTGGGGAGTGCATATGAGGGCACAAAACAAGTTTCTGTTGCTGTGCACTGCTGGAAACTGGATTTTCTTTCATTGCACAGAGAATGGAGGTTGCACCCTCAGAACGCAAGTCTGATTCGCCTGCGAGTGAACTTCTTCTTTGGTTCTCTCTGTCGTATCCACCGCCGCTTTGTATAGATGATCTGGCACATGCATGGCTGAGGTCATGCGTTAATGCCTTTCCATTAAAGGAACACTCCACTTTTTTTGGAAATAGGCTCATTTTCCAAGTCCCCAAGAGTTAAAAAGTTGAGTTTTACCGTTTTTGAATCCATTCAGCCGATCTCCGGGTCTGGCGGTAGCACTTTTAGCTTAGCTTAGCATAGTTCATTGAATCGGATTAGACCATTAGTATTTGGTCATCAAAAATGACCAAAGAGTTTCTATATTTTTCCTATTTAAGGCTTGACTCTTCTGTAGTTACACCGTGGACTACTTTCAGGGTCTGTGTAATATCATCTGCTGCACTCATGGTACGGCAGCAATGTTTCTTGATTATTACGCCGGAATGAGAGTATAGTTCCTAGCCATATCAGCCTAGAAAATCACAACTTTTCATTTTCCGTCAGTCTTAGCACACGACGTAACTACAGAAGAGTCAAGCTTTAAATAGGAAAAATATAGAAACTCTTTGGTCATTTTTGATGACCAAATGCTAACGGTCTAATCCGATTCAATGAACTATGCTAAGCTAAGCTAAAAGTGCTACCGCCAGACATCGGCTGAATGGATTCAAAAACGGTAAAACTCAACTGTTTAACTCTAGGGGAGGTGTAAAATGAGCCTATTTCCAAAAAAAGTGGTGTTCCTTTAATCAAACTGATCTTATCAGTTTTGATGAGGGTACAGAAGGACCATCTTCTGAGGGGCACAATGGTGTTGCTATCTCAAGTTTGGTTCTCAATCTGGTTTTTCTCCTCTTTAGGTGATCCCCGTCAGAACAGACCTGTTGTTTCAGCTTTGCACAGTCTGGAATTTGAGATTGACCCATAAACAGGGCTCTCGACTTGACTTGAGTCTTTCTTCTGCAATTAAGGAGACCGTTTTGAGTGCTAGGGTCTCTCCTTTAAGGATGCATGCACTGATGAGGAGAATATTCCTGTCCTTTTGGGGCGTATTACAGAAAGATCCTAACTTTAAAATCTTATCTTATCTGTTTGGTAACCATGGTAATTTCAGTTAGGACAAAAGCTACTACAGAACAGCATTCCCTAAGTGTGTTATCCTATCTTAACTACAGATAGGAAAGGGGTATTACAGAAACCTCCTAACTTGACCAAAAAACCTAAAAACTGTCTTAACTTTAGGACAACCCCACAGCTGTCCTAACTTCAATATTATTTGAAAGCTAACGGAAAAAAACGCTTACAACTGTGCTGTACGACAACGGTATTACATTTATTAATAGTTGAAAATGAAGAACGAAGATGTTTAATGGTAGAAAGACTCTTGGAGGAGCCTGAAGATGTTATATTTTGGTAATTACAGACTGCCACACAACATATTACAGTTAGCACAGGAACTGCAACCAGCACTATAGAGACCATCAAAAGCGTCACGGAGCATTACTGGTTGTAGAGCAAGTGACTAATGCCTTACGTTTTTTTGCAAAAGGCGATTTTCAAAGTGAAGCAGCTTTTGTTTACCTCATCAGCAGTGTTGGTTGTTTGGTAACAGACCTGAGAGTGGATTGTGGAGCTTGATTATGCCATTTAAGATTTCCTAACTAGAGATAAGATACGATTTTGTAAGATAGGATAAGAATCCCAAACCAAGTTAAGATTTGCTTCTGTAATACGAATTTGCGAAAAATCCTAATTTAACATATCATATCTTAAGTTAAGACCTAAGATAAGAAACTTTCTGTAATACGCCTGAACAAATTGCCATGTGCACCGTTCACTGCCCGGTTAGTACTATTAGCTGCGTGTCTTGTTTTGTTCAAGCACATGGCTTGTGTTTGTTTTGCTGGCCATCTGCTTTTGATTTTGATTGAGCACATGGCTGTTGTTATGTTTGTTTCTTTGCTCCATGTGCTCTCATGTCTATTGTCTTGACCCTGCCCTTCTTGTTATCTGATTATTGGTTTATTTGCCTCACCTGTCCTCCCTCATTACCTGCCTTGTTTGCTCCCTATTTATTCTCCTTGTGTTTGCAGTCTTGTGCCAGTTTGTTGACGTCTGTACATCTTGTGTCCTGTCCTGCCTTGCTAGTCATATTGCCAGCCTGTTTTCCCTTATGGGCTAGTTTTTGTTTTATTTTATTATTAATAAAAGCCCATCAACTCTGCACAATTGAGTCCTCGCTTCATCCGTTCACCCCCAACCCTGACACAGTGTGCCTTCATGAAACCTATACAGTATATTTGGTCCTAGAAGACTTTAACAGAGCCTCTGTTTTGATCAAAGAGAGTCCGCCATTGAGAGGCTTCTGACTCAAAGGCTGTTTCTTTTAATGAAACATGATGCAGTCACTATGGACTATAAGGAGTGTGGACTGACTCTAGGAGTTTGAACCCACTTTACTAGAAGAACTACTAGTTATTTTCCTCTTAGGTGCTGCTTAAAGGAACTTCTTTGGAAGACATCTGTGAAGTCTGGCCCTCTCTGTACACTTAAATCCAATTTTACGATTTGGATTTGACTCTGGGTTCCCAGGTTTTTTCCTGTTTAAACTGTTGTCATGTTCATGTTTCCCAGCAGCCTGTGTTGAGGTATGGGTCAGCTAAACAGCAGTCTCTCGTAGCATGGCTCTTTGGTATAGGGTTCCCATACACTCTTAAAAATAAAGGTGCTTCAAAAGGTTCTTCACAGCGATGCCGAACCATTTTTGGTTCCACAAAGAAGCATCTCTTTCTTACCTTTTAATAATCTGAAGAACCTTCTTTCACCACAAAGAAGCTTTTGTGAAACAGAAAGGTTCTTCAGATGTTAAAGCTTCTTTATGGACCCATTTAGACAAAAAGGTTCTTCTATGGCATCCTGAAGCACCTTTATGTTGAAGAGTGTAGCATCAGCTACTGATGGACAGTGAGTCTATGAAAGGGAATGTCTTGCCATACCCTTTAGTTTTTCATAGAAATCAGGGCCTGTATTCACAAAACATTTGATCTTACCACTAAGAGTTCTCCTAAACAGCAGTAAAAGTTTTTAGCTAAGAGTTTTCTCTTAAAACCTCTTCACAAAGCTGCTGAGACAAACTTGTACTGAGGAATAGAGAGAAGTCTTAAGGCACGTTCATACCAATAACTATAAAGATAACAATAAAGATATGGTTCTAAAAATCGTTCTCAGTATTAAAGAATAGCAGCGTCCACACCACAACTATAACGATAAAGGCACAGAGAAACAATATCGCTGGAATCACTTCCAGAACGATTTTTTCCGACTGATGAACGATAAAAACATTGACAGACAATCAGAACCCATCCTGCTATAAGGAGCTGGAGAATTTAAAGCGGCAGACGAGCATGACGATATTGTTCGCTGGTGTAGACGGTAATATCGTTATCCTTATAGTTATCGTTCTTGGTGTGAACGGGGCTTTAAGCTCAGAGGGGGCGGGGTTTACCTGGTTGCTATGGGTGATGTCAGCATGCTTACTCACTATGCACACAGTGATTGGCTGATAGTCTCTGTCAGAGATTTATTCATAGAAATATTGTAGAGTGCGATATTATGATGCCATATTCAAATAAAGGTTTAAAGATAAAAATGTTGCCACATTCAAATCAAGATTTTGAAAATGCAGGCTAAGTGTCACTAATTAAACAAGTATCTGTTCTGCTAATAGTCAGCCTCTTACATGTGTGCTTCTCATAGTTAATAAACAGCCTTTTAATTAAGAGTAGAATAATCACGGCTGATAGTAAGACATGCTTCATAAACCAAACTGGACACAAACTGGTTAATGAAAACAAGGATATAATCAAAGGAAAATCTGGAGTTGGGATAACCTCCAAAACCAAAGATGATACCTTTATAAAAGCTCATTATGGTCAAATGTTTCTAAAATGTTTATGTTCTGAGGCAGATTGCCGGCAACAGCCATTTTAGGATAGTTTGTGGTTAGTCTTAGTGATGTAGGAGTCCTCTTCACGACTCCTAACCTTTCACAGATTTAGGAGCTAGTTTTAGTGCTAAAACACTTTATGAAATACTCTTAGAGCAAAAAATTAGCCTACTTTTAGCCTTAAGATGATTTGTGAATACGGGCCCTGGTTGGTGTTTAAAGCTGCTTTTGATTTTCATCTACGACTGATTATCATGCAGTGTTCGGACCTATTAAAGACTGTTATTATATAATTTATTTTAGCAATAATAATCTTATTATAAATAATAATTTGTTATTGTATTGTCATTAGCGTAATTAAAATGTTGTGATGTGGGATGTGGTTTTGTAGTCTAAATTTTCCTCGAGGAGTCCTCAATTATCATACGCACATCGATATCACAAGTTATGCATTGATGGCATTATGAAATTATGGGAGGGGGCAAATGAATTGTAGGCCCTACAATGATGTCTTTGCCCTCAAATTTTCATTAGCGTAATGAGAAAAATCGCATTTTCATTATAGTAATACAACAATATTTCAGTTGTACACTGCAAAAATGACTTTTAATTAGTCTTTTCTGACTCGTTTTCTAGTTAACTGCCTAAAAATCATTTAAACTAATTTACTAGTCTGTTGAGTCTATTTCTTCGTCATCAGTTAGTAACCTAGGTGTGTTATTTGATAGGTGTGCTATACATAAAAATAAATAAGAAAAAAGAAAACGACCACAGCCTGTTGGCTGTCTTTTTATACTCAAAATGTATTAATATGTGAGAAACTATTTTGAAACTGAACTACTGAGACACAACAAAAAAAAAATACTTAATGTTGGTTGAATTTTATTGTTTGTATTTTATATTTAAACAATATATTTAAATCAATGTACAATATCTACATTTAATTTACATCATTTTATTTGCCTGTTTTGGAAATACGGTCTCAATAACTGGGTTTTTGTGCTATCTGACGTTTTCTCTCAAGTAGATTGCAAAATTAATTTTTTAGAGTAGTTTGTGATTATTATTCATATTGTCTACTTTTGTAAAAATTCTAGTGCTGTCAAACGATTAATCGCATCCAAAATAAAAGTTTTTGTTCACATGTGTGTATTTATTATGTATATAAAAATACAAACACATGCATGTATATATTTAAGAAAAATATGTAATGTTTATATACTAAATATATTTATATAATATAAATTATATGAATATAAATATATACATGTAACTATTTTCAAAATATACTGTATGTGTGTGCTTTTATATATACACAGAACACAAACATATTTTATGTAAACAAAAAACTTAGATGTGATTAATCGTTTGACAGCACTAAAAAAAAAATCATAATGCTGCTAGTAAAATACACAAGACACTGGCCAAAGGCTTCGTTTTGGTTGAGGTGAAAAACTTAACTTGAAAATGTACTCCTTTTAGACAAATTTTCAGCTGATAGATAAAAAAAATAAGGTCATAATATTTCTAGGCTTTGCGACAGGTATGCATTATATGAACTGGTGCTTTTGTTGAAACTTTGAATCCTTCATCAGTACAACGGGGAAAGAATCAGAGTTTCACAGGTCTTCATTTCTCCATCCTCAGGTACTCAGTTCCTCTGAAGTTCACACAGGTGTCCCGGTAGAATGTGACAATATGAAACGATGCATGTATTGTTCAGAATATGTAACCTGAATTGATTTGGGTGAAATGTTTGCTTGCTATATAGCCTATATGTGTCCCTGGAGCACAAAAGCAGTCATAAGTAACACAGGTATATTTGTAGCAATAGACAACAATACATTGTATGGGTCAAAATTATACATTTTTCTTTTATGCCAAAAATCATTAGGATATTAAGATCATGTTCCATGAAGATATTTTGTAAATTTCCGACCATAAATATATCAAAACTTAATTTTTGATTAGTAATATGCATTGCTAAGAACTTCATTTGAACAACTTTAAAGGTGATTTTCTCAATATTTAGATTTTTTTGCACCCTCAGATTCCAGATTTTCAAATAGTTGTATCTCAGCCAAATATTGTCCTATCATAAACCATACATCAATGGAAAGATTATTTATTCAGCTTTCAGATGATGCATACATCTCAATTTTGAAAAATTGACCCTTATGACTGGTTTTGTGCTCCAGGGTCACATACTGTATATTTTTTTAAATAAATGTGACTTGATTGTTTTTTTTACATACGCCAATTAAACATGTATAAAATGTATTTGAATTAAGTGTCAAATAATTGAATACATAGCCCCAAACAGGCGATGCTGACTATGTCTAGTTTTGTTAGTACAAATGGTGAGAAGAAAGGACTTTAAAACAAGTCGAGTGGATTAAATGTAAGAGATACAGGCAGATAAAACCACAACAGGTAAAGGTTTGAGTCAAACTGAGAGTGAAAGTAACCGTAAAGCAGTATTTTCAGATGTATGGTGAACAGAGATTGATGAAAAGGACAGCTTTGTTAATCTAAGGGATGTCACTCAAAAAATTAATAAAACAAACTCAACAATTTACTCTGGTTTATTGTAATAACATTTATAGTAAAAATATTTTTAATACATTTTGTACACAATGTTGCCTTAGATCTTTACTTTTGGAAAGGCATGGACAAAAAAGTTAAACCATAAAGTAAACGGAGGCTGTACACAGATGCTTAAAAATGTTTAACTTCATGTGAAATGCAGTTTAAGAAGCAACGGTGCAACAGTTAACGTCCTCCGAAAGAGAAGCCAACGCTGCTGCAGATCTGAGCACAGGTCAGAGGTACCACAGGCCTTCAGTCCTTTACGTCAAATTAGAAATCAATGGAAATTATTGCTCATTAAAGATGGTGCAACATCTCAATCCAATCAGTCAGCCGACAAAAGAGGCTCTCTTGTAAAATGAAACCGATGTAATGGCTAACAAATCTACCATTCAGAAAGCAAAAATGGATGAACTAAACGTCTAAGCAACTAGATTTTCAGATGTTTAGATGAAATCAAACTCGAGATGAGTGCTGGGCAGGTCACAGGTCGACAGCATACGTACATATCTGCACATGCAAACAGTGTATCGGAGCTACCCAGAACTCCTGTAGACAGCGGTCAAACAACACAAAACACGCTAATGTATGAATGTGCCAAGTGTTCTTCCATCAATCCATCAGTACAAGTTCTTTACAAATGATCCGATGTTCAAAGAGGGCAACGCTGTAGAAAGAACTTGACCAAAAACAAACATCAGACAAATTACATTCGTTTCATATGAGATGTCCTTATATAAAACTATGTTTACACAATTTTCCTGCAGGTCCGTAGATGTCTTTTTTGGGTCAGCGTGCACATCACGACCTCCTGCTGCCATCATGTGACTTTCTCTCAGATCTTCTCACTGAGCTTCAAGACGGGCCGAGCACTTGAGGATCACTCGTTCAGGGAAAGGATTATATCATCTTCCAGGTCTGAGTTATCAGAGCTGTCTGCTAGAGGAAGAGCAGAACAGTGTTTCAGAAAAAACTAAACTGCAAGAAAACGAATGACAAGCAGCAGAAAGAGCATGCAAGAAATGAAAAACATGAAGGAGAAGGACGTCAGAAACAGCTGCTGATGCTGTATAACCCGTCAACGTCAGAGTCCACTCTTATAATTGATTAGAATCGGTGTCTGTTATCACCTGCTGCAGGCCAAAAGTGAAGAAAGAATGAATATAATCTCAACCACATTGCTTTGAAGGAAGTTGCATCTCTAAATGTATTCACAGGATTTCCATGTGTTTAGCATCACTTCAGCGCACTAACAGTAGCTGTCAACAATACAGTTGATCACTTATGCTTAATTCATTTAATTTTGCAATTGAACATGGGGTATTTCATAGAGATCAAAAAACATCACTGATTTCATTACTTCTTAAAAAAGGGAAAGATCCATTAGATTGTTCCAGCTACAGACCGATTTCGCTTATCCCATGTGATCTAAAAATCTATGCTAAAGTGTTTGCTTCTTGTTTGGAGAAGGTAATTCATAGACCGATCAAGGAGGACCAAACTGGTTTCATCAAGGGGCGCAATGCGTCTGACAATATGCGTCGACTCCTTCATATTCTTGACTTTGCGGACTCCCACCCAACCCCTTGTGCGGTCTTTTCACTTGATGCAGAAAGAGCCTTTGACAGGCTAGAGTGGAATTATATGTGGGCAGTTCTGCAATGTTTCGGCTTCGGTGAACACTTCGTTTCTATGATTAAGACATTATACCTCTCACCTGCAGCATCAGTCATAACTGGTAATATTATTTCCCCCTCATTCCCTTTACAGCGGGGAACGAGGCAGGGGTGTCCACTTTCCCCTTTATTGTTTTGTCTCTCTCTTGAACCCTTAGCACAAGCCATCAGGAAATCTGGAGTATCGATTAAGATTCATGATCATAATCATAGTATTTCATTATACGCTGATGATATTATTCTATATTTAGACCACTTTGATGTTTCAGTCTCTAGTGTAATTAAGGAATTTGATAATTTTAGTAGCCTATCAGGATATAAAATAAATTGGAGCAAATCTGCTTTAATGCCAATTAACAATTTGGCTTTCCTGTAGCTCAAATAGTAGAGCATGGCGTTAGCAACGCCAAGATCATGGGTTCGATTCCCAGGGAAAGCAAGAGCTGACAAAAAAAAAAAAAAAAAAATGTAAAAACTAACTTGACTGCAATGTAAGTCGCTTTGGATAAAAGCGTCTGATAAATGCATACATGTAAATGTAAACAATGTTAAGGTTAATTCTTCTATTCCCTCATTTATCCCTATTAAGTAATCTTTCATCTATTTGGGCATTACCATATATAAAAACATTCATAAGATTGATTCAGACAGATGTCGTCATCAGTCTATGGACACATGTAAACCTGGTTTTGTCATCATTACTGTGAATTGATTGGTCTGTTAACCCAAGTTTGTGTCTTCTTAATGATGATTCTGGTCTCTGTATTAGTTCAATGCAAAAGAGAATGTTGTTTGCTGGTTTTACAGCTGTGAAGATGACAATAATCCAGAACTGGTTTACACCACACGTGTTGAAAAACATATTGGATACTGTGACGAGTCGGCTGCCTCCCCCCTAATTATCAGCATCTCCCCGTCCCTTAATCGCCGCCCTTCACCAGGCTCCCGACGGGAGTGGGTGTGTGAGAGAGGAGGGGCGCTGAAACAGCCAGGTCTGGCGGCGTGTGATGAGGCACACCTGAAGTGAATGGAGCCTCATCACCGCCGCTGTTATATGCCGGTTGCGCCTCTCCTCTGGAGACCGGTCTCTTCCCCGTGCATGCACGCTGGCGTCCTCATGGGTCCAGGAAGGGAGCGTTGAGGGAGCAACTGCCGCACACGTACACGGCTGCCGGGCCAGGATGCCGGGCCGTAGAATCCCCGGAGGTGCCGTGGGCCGAAGGAGGATGATGCCGCCAAGAAGAAGCCGCCGCCCCTCGCGCTCCGGACCCGAGAGGGGAGCGCGTGCGGCCGCCGAACTCCGCCCCTTACCTGGACCCTTCCTTACAGGATACTACCTTTCCTTCACATCCCGCGCAGCACGACGAGGACACCAGATCCCCTGTTTATTTTGGACACTTCATCCCCTTTGGACACTATTTTATTATTTCTGTTGAATAAAAGCCTCTCCGAGGCCTGACGCCACACCCACTGTGTCTGTCGTTTGCTCCTCCCGCCACAATACGTAGCCTCCTGCAAATAGTGACTTATGAATGTACAACAGCACGAGTCGGTGGGGCCAGGCCTTCGACCATTGATGCTTGGCAGTGTTTTTTGATGGATATACGTGATTGTATAAAGGAGTGACTTTTGTGTTCTTGTTGTCCTTCCCTCTCTCCCTCCCTTTTGATTGGACCTTGAGATGTTGAGTATGTGTCTTGTTTTGTTTTGTTATATTCTGGATTCTATGTTGTGTTGTGTGAAAAAATAAAAAAATGTTGATAAAAAAAAACAATACGGTTGATCAATATATCACATGACTTTAATCACCAGCAACGAAGATAACTTTTTCTGTTTGGATGATATAAGTGCGGTCACATCAGTAAGATTTGACATGCAAACAGACCTATTGCTCATTGTCACTAGCGTTGAGACGTACAGCGGGTAAAATATAGGTATTGAACATCATTTTTCTCAGTAAATATATTTCTAAAGATGCTGTTGACATGACATTTTCACCAGATGTCGGTAACAACCCAAATAATCCATACATACAAATAAAACAATACAAATAAGTTCTGAAATTAAGTTGTGTGTAATAAAGTGTTGAACTACTGAAATGTATTTAATACTGTTTGTTGGTTACGAGAGCTTCAAGACGCCTCCTGAAGGAGAAACTATCGCATGCATTGATCAGCTGTGATTTAGTCTTCAGATCTTGAAGGATCTGTGAGTCTCTTCTATGAACCCTGACCTTTAGTTCTTATTTTCTATTGGATTGAAGTCCGGTGATTGTCTGGCCGTTCTAGCAGCTTTATTCTCTTTCTCTGAAACCAGTCCAGAGTTTGCTTGGCTGTGTTTGAGATCATCTTCATCATCCTGGTACTGAAGCAGATAATATTAATTTCCACTGACGAGGGGCAGGATTGCTTTAATTACTGATAGATTTCAGGCTTTCCATGCCTTTATGCACCTCTCTTTCTACATGTGTTCAATACTTTTTTCCATTTTATTACACATAACTTAATTTCTGAATTTATTTGATTTGTTTTATTTGTATGTATGGATTACTTGGGTTGTTACCGACATCTGGTGAAAATTTCATAGCAACAGCACCTTCATATGAATATATGATTGACCTGAAGAATGAAAGCTATATCATACACTTTGAAAATTATGAGTTATATCACCGCTTATAGACACTAGGGGTGTGACAATACACACAAGATTAGCTCACGAGATGAGACAAAATACTTGGTTCTCTAGAACGAGACAATTTAATACTATTTTTAAGATTTTTTTTTTTGACGACAAAATATTTTTAAATCTTTTATAAATCACAAAAAATCAAAACAATGCATTTTGAAATAGATTAATCTAGGGCTGTGACTAATGATTATTTTGGTAATCAAGTAATCTACCGATTATTTTGACAGTCAAGTAATCTGATATTTTTAGTAACACAAATAGACCTAAGTGAAAACCAGGTTTTAATATAACTATATTTATATATAAAGTGACGATGAGAATAATAATTGGTTCAAATAAAGTATTAAAACCAAGTAATTACATGGTTTTATTGAACAACACTGTTAAAATAGGCCTACATAATGTAATAAGCCTATACATAACCAACTTAAGTACATTATGTATTATAACAAATACCTGCAGAGGGCGCAAGTGATGTTTCATTTTACAGCGTGATTCAAGGATGTTTAAATCCATTTAATTTTAATATTTGTCCACAAGCATTACATTTTTTATTTGAAATCACGATGTACAACTAATCACATATTTAGAAATATGTCAATGTATTCTCCTGTGTTGGCATAGGTTTATAAATGATTTACGTTACGAATCTAGTGAGATAATCCAGTTTTCCCAGATGGATGTTAAGCATCCCAAACTCACAGCATATGCAGAGGAAGTATCATTATATTATTGTCACGTTTAATATCATGAGATCTCGTGCGCTCCTGAAATGGCTCTGTATTTATATCAGACACACTGCATTGTTAATTTTGCGTGAAAAGATTGTTTTATCGGAAAAAAACATTAACTAATTTCTAGGGATGCATGATATTATCGGACTGATATCGGAATCGGCCGATAATGGCTTTAAATGTAAATATCGGTATCGGCCGATAATGGCTTTAAATGTAAATATCGGAATCGGCCGATAAAGGCTTTAAATGTAAATATCGGTATCGGCCCGATATGAAGAATGATGCCGATATGTCTCACCGATAAGAGGAATACATGAACTCACATGTGCTCAGGGTGTGTTAGTGATTAGATCAGCAGTGTGTGGCTCATTCTTGAAGCACAGTTTTGTCTGAATGATGATTATATTGAGTGTTATGGATCTCTGCATTTAATCTGTGAAGCACTACAGAATGTGTTCGGTGTGTGATAGAGTAAACAGTAATAGCTCCTCCGGGTCAGTGAGGAGTTTAATCTGTAGGGGGCGCTGTTGGACTGCTTCTAATTAAACTAAAAGTAAAATAGCTACACAAATAACATTTAGACTGTTTCTGATTAAATAAAGCAGTAATTGAGGCCATAAAATAATGAGTATGTTTTGATTTAATGGTCAGAAGCTATAGCTTGCATGAAAAAATAAATCACAAACATGTCACTTGTAAATTAAATTATTTTATATATACTGATTTATTCATTAATGTGTATTATGTTTTATTTTGTAAACAAATCATGAGCTCAAAGATTTTCAGAATTTTTATAACTTTTGTTATAGACCATATACAAATATTAAATCTTAAAATAAAATGTTAGGGTTAACAGCATCTTTCTGGAGGAAAAAAGTGCAGCGATTGATATATAGTTTATTTATAGTTATTTTCAAAGCTTCTATATACTGTTAAAAAAAAAACCTTCATTATTTTATTTAATTCTAATAAATAAGTTCATTAAACACCAACCAAAGATTTTAAATAATTTGCTTATAATGTCTGCACAGAAGAGACTTGGTGTTGTTTCCAAACGAAAGGAAATATATCGGTATCAGCCAAAATGAGTTGAAAAATATCGTCAAATATCCAATATTGTGCATCCCTACTAATTTCATATATACTGCCTTTTAAAAATTCAAGTACCTTCTCAAATATATGGCTGTTTTCAAGGGTTTTTTGCAAGACTTAAATTTCAAAGTCAAATTCAAGTACTTCAAGCACTTTAAGCACCTTGTATGAAACCTGTAAATTCTATATTGATGCATACATAATTGTAACACTTTTAATTCTTAATAAAAATAATAATTAAATACACCTGCACAAGAGACACTTACTAAACCATGAGCTCAAGTAGGGAGCAGGCAACTCTCACTACAAGACTTATTTTGAGCTCACATGTGTGATATAGATATCAAACGTTTTGCGTGGGTTTTCTGCAGTGAGCAGCATGTGTGTGTGTGTGTGTGTGTGTCTGTCGTCACTCACTGTTGTCTAGTACAAGCTCCACATCTCGCTCATTGTCATCAGAATCCTCATCATCGTCATCATCATCATCATCATCATCGTCGTCGTCATCATCCTCATCATCGTCCGCCTCTTCATCCAGCAGGCGAGCCACTTCCTCATCATCAGACGGAGAGAAATCCTGCTCACCATCCTCCTCTCCGTTATTCTCGTTCTCCAGCTCTGCCAGCAGCGGGTCGGTATCAATGTCATCTATATCATCATCATCATCATCCGAGTCATCGTCGTCATCGTCTTCGTCCTGATCATCCTCCTCCTGAATGAAACAAATGTCTTATGATTAAGTTTAAAGTGAGCAGCCTCACTGATGCAAGAAGAGCAGATCCTCTCAGGGCTCTAGACTCATTCTTCCCAGGGGTCGCTCTTTTGCGACTAACTTTCTCAGTTGGTCACACAAGCACATCATTTACAGGGTTCGCACAGAAATTGCAAAATGAAATTCCAGGACTTTAAGCACAATTTTTTTGGTTTTCAAGGACTAAAATCAGAGATCTCGTTATTATCTTTCAAATTATAATACATAAACTAATAAAACAATGGTACAAATAAAGTGCAGCTCAAGCAAAGCATGCAATGACTATGCCCACTTTAACATTTAAAATGATACTATGGCAAAGTACACTTTCCTTTTATTTTATGAATACATGCTTGACCTGAAGAATAAAAGCTATATTATACACTTGGAAAAATATGAGCTATATCATGCTTGTAGATGCTAGGGGTGTGACAAACTTAGCTCATGAGATGAGACAAATACAGAGACTTCACTAGAATGAGAGAATATTTTAATACTATTTTTAAGAAATTTTCAATTGCAAAACATTTGTCTTTTAATCACAAAACAATGCAGTTGTATTTTGAAATGTTTTAACTAATCTAGGGCCATAACTAACAATTATTTTGGTAATCAAGAAATCTACTGATTATTTTGACAATTGAGTAATCTGATCATTTTTAATAAAGTAAAAAAATAAGTGAAAAACAGGCTTTAATATGACTATTTACATATAAACTAACGATGAGGCAATCATAATTGGTTCAAATAAAGTATCAAATCCAAGTAATTACATGGTTTTATTGAACAAAACTGTTAAAATGTATAATGTAATATGCCTATATATGAATATAACCAACTTAAGTACATTATGTATTATAACAAATTCCTGCAGAGGGCGCCAATGTTTCATTTTCAAGCGTTATTCAGTGACATTTAAATCCATTTAACACAAGCAAACTCAGAGCGACTTATTTTGAAATCGCGATGTACAACAAATCGCATGTTTAGAAATATGTTGATGTATTCTCCTGTGTTGGCATAGGTTTGTAAATGATGTACATTACAAATCTACACAGATAACGTACACAGTTTTCCCAGATGAACGTTAAGCAACCCAAACTCACAGCATATGCAGAGGAAGAGTTTGTGGACTGAGCTGCTGAGATGGAGATATACGCTTGTAAATGATAACAGTGCAACACAAAGCGCGTCAGACTTTATATGCGTTCCCAAATGAAACCCAAACTAACAGCACATGCAATAGAAGACCGAATATAATGCAAGCACCATCAAAGGTTTTACCACAAACACAACTTTATTCTATATCGTGAGACCGCTTTTCACCTCAAGGAGTAATATCGCGAGATCTCGTGCGCTCCCAAAAGCCGGGAGAAATGGTAATTTTATTAACGCACAACATTGTTAATTTTGCGTGAAAATATTGTTTTTAATCGAAAACAAAAATGAACACTAATTTCATATATACTGCCTTTTAAAATTTCAAGTACTTTTCAAGTACCTTTTCATAAACATGGCTGTTTTCAAGGGTTTTCCAGGACTTAATTTCAAAAAGTCAAATTCAAGTACTTCAAGCACTATAAGCACCTTGTACAAACCCTGCATTTGGTTGCAATTTATTACTATTATTATTTTTGCTACATTTGATTAATCAATGCATGCAGATTAACTTTTATCATAGTTTATAGTTATGGAAACGAAAGTGTTCAACATTCAACAATCGTTCAACAAGTGAACAATTCCTCTTTTCGTGCGCGTTCACGTGTCAACGTTTTACAAGAAAATATAATTGTCTGTTTTGCTTATATCTATACACCTTTAACTTTTTAAGACCAAAACAAAAGATGGATTCATTGGTATTCTTAATTAAAAAGCACGTTACAATGACAAACTAGCTTACATAACATTTATTAACAAAAACGAATAAGCTGAGGCATGGCATAGGACACATCACATGCTGTATTATATACCGACTAATAAATTACAGAATGCTTAGCAAACTCTGAGGAATCAAATAAATAATAATAAAAAAGAAAAGTAAAACTAAACTGGCTGTCGCTGACAGGACTTGCATGTTTTTTACACAAGAATACCAATATGTTCACCACCTCTGGTTTAAAAAGCGGTCTTTCATTTTAGTTTGAAAACGTCTCGTTACTATTGTAACCTCGGTTCCCTGAGAGCGGGAACGAGACATCACGGAGAAATCTCCGTTATGGGAATTCCTTCCCTTCCAACCTTTCCTGAAGTCCTATTGGCTCACGCCAGTCCAAATGACTGGCCAACTGTCGTGAAGTATGCAAATCGCATGCAAATACTGACAAGCTGAGAGGCAGTATAAAATGCGGTGAACGCGACAATTACGTCAGAATCGGATACTGAACGCCACTTAGCTGGTCGAGCAGCGAGCACGGCGACCTCCATGATGTCTCGTTCCCGCTCTCAGGGAACCGAGGTTACGATAGTAACTGGAGAAGTTCCCTCTTGAGCTTTCACGAGACATCACGGAGAAATCTCCGTTATGGGAATGATATTCAATCCTGCAGTGAGAGAGGCTACGAACTGCCTGTACAAGTTACACACTAGCGAAGATAGAACACACACACACAATTCCCACAAATAGCGACGCTTGAAGGCGGGCTCGCAGCTGATAGGTGGAGATAAGCCAATAAGCGTCTAAACCCCAGGTATACGAAATTTGCATATCTGGTGAGTAATAACGTATGCTGCGCTGAGAAACAGGTCAGAAGCAAAAACAACACAGCATTGTGAGGGGCTGCACAGAGATAACTATGTTAAGCAGCAGAAAACATAACGTGATGATGGTACACCAATCGAATTAGACATTGAATAACTGGAGCTGCACTGAGTACAGGGCAGACAACAACAATAGCATAAAGGGCTTCGCAGAGTAATTACTGTGTGAGGCAGCAAACAAACATGAATAGAGGTAGCATAAACATGAATCAGTCACTCACCGACAGCACTTAGGAGACCAAGGACTGAACGTCCAGCTTTTAAAACCTGGCGAAGGTATTCTGAGAAGACCAGCCGGCTGCAAAGCATATATCCTGAATAGACATACCTCTCGAACACGCCCAGAAGGCTGCAATAGCCCTTGCTGAGTGGGCCCTAATGTGAAACGGGCATTCCAAACCTTGGCTCGTATAAGCAGCCGTGATAGTGTCCACAATCTAGTGGGAAAGCCTTTGTTTTGATACGGCCCGGCCCTTCGCACAACCACCAGAGCACACGAAAAGCTGGTCAGATTGCCGAAAGCTGGCCGAACGGTCGATGTAAATCCTCAAAGCCCTAACGGGGCACACCGAAATCTGAGCGTCCGCATCACGTGAGGTCGATGACTCAGAAGACGGGGCAGACAGCGAAACAGTCTGGGCTCTGAAGGAGGTAGATAGTGATTAGACACGTAGCCCGGTCTCGGCCAGAGAGTGACGCCGCAGTCACCGGGTCCGACGCGAATACAGTCTCTGTCCACAGAAAACGCGTGTAAATCCCCTATGCGCTTAACCAAAGTGAGGGCAAGAAGAAGTGCACTTTTGAGAGATAGCTCCTTATATCCACGGATGCTAAAGGCTCGAGTGGTAGCTGTGAAAGAGCTCTTAACACCACCTCAAGGTCCCAAGGGACTTCCCTTAAGAAAACTCACCACCAGCGCGTGCCTACCGATCGATTACCCGCCCAGCGGGGAATGAAACAAGGCAATAGCGGCCACATAGACTTCCAGTGTTGATGGAAGAGATCCACTATCCAGTCTGATCATACGCCTCCTTGATTTATGTACGAAACCACAGACATGTTGTCGGTGCGAATCAGTACATGCCGCTGTTCCAGCTGCAGCCAAAAATCCTTTAGAGCTAAGAACACTGCTCCCAGCACCAAGCGGTTTATGTGCCACCGGCTCTGAGGTTCTAACCACAGCCCCGAAGCCGGCATGCCCTCACACACTGCTTCCCGGCCTCGAGTCGATAGTCTGTCGTGACCATGACGTCACCAAGCCCAGGGGAACCCCCCCGGCTGAAGAGATCTTTGCGTCACGGCCTCAGAGCTTCGCTACAGCCGCAGGAGACCACGATGCGCAACAGCCCGAAGTCCACGCCGTCCAAGGGACTCGAGATTTCAGCTAAAACTGCAGCGGGCACATATGTAGTAAACTGCCCAGTCTGAAATGGCGCGGGGAAGACAAAATGGCGGCCAACCGCTCCCGAGAGCGGCGAGCGTGCATCTCTACCGCTTTTAGTTGAAGCACACTCCCCGATACGTTATAGACTGACTCAGGGCGAGAATACTTACACATCCACACACAGCCTCAAGAACTCCAAGTGACTAAGCAGTTTGTCTATATGGCTGGCTGGCGTGTCCCATGACTGAGCCAAGATCAGCCAGTCATCCAAATAATTGAGAACGCGCATCCCGCTCGCTCTGAGGGGGGGGGGGAGCTGCGTCCATGCACTTTGAGAAAGTGCGCGGGGCCAAAGCCAGCCCAAACAGAAGAACAGGGTACTGGTACACTGTGCCCTCGAGAGCAAACCTCAGAAAGTGTCTGTGATGCGGTGCTATCTGAATGTGAAAGTACGCGTCCTTTAAATCCACGGACGCAACCAGTCCCCGGTGGCGAATTTGCGCCAGGACCTGTACCAGCGATATCATCCTGAACGGACGCTTGCAGAGCGCTCTGTTGATGGGCCTGAGATCTAGAATCGGGCGGAGTCCTCCATCTCTCTTGGGCACCACAAAATAGCGTCTGTAAAAGCCGCTCTCCAGCTCGCTCGCCGGGACTCGTTCTATCACTCCTCTTTAGAACAGGTTGCACAGCTCTTGTCTCAGGACCAGGGCATTTCTAGGCAATGTTAGAGACTGCGCCACGCCGTTGAAACAGGGTGGTCTGCGTCTGAATTGAAGGGCGTACCCATGCTCTATCACGCCGAGTAACCAGCGTGAGATTCTCGGAATAGTTTCCCACACGCTCAGGAACTGACATAGGGGCTTTAGGGACTTGGTCGTTGGATGCGCCGGCGAGTGCTGCGTGGCTATAACCCATGTGGGCAGCGGCTCTGTACCGCTCTGAGGCGGGGCGAGCGGCGCTGTATTGACTGAGTGAGGAGGAAAGAGCTCTTTTGTGCAAATGTATGCATTTTAATGAACATACACCATCACACCAATTTGTTGTAACAATTGAGACAGCTTGCGGGCTCCCCCACTGACCGTGGCGCCTCTTCCCGGGTCTCTTTACACTTTTCCCCGCACATCCGGCTCCTGGCAGCAGCGGTCGCGGGCCTGGCGTCCCTGCACTGCGATGAGCCGTGAGCCAAAGAAGCCCTCGATCTCGCAGTCTGCTGCTTTTTAACCGGTGTGGGCGGCAGCTCTGAGGCGGGGCAAGCGGCGCCCGATCCTTGTGCAGAGCTGCAGCAGCATCTGCACCCGTCACTACAGACTGTGACTGCGCGCTGGGGCATCAGGTGACTCCTCGCCTTCGCACGCTTTTCGCACAGGGGCATCAGGTGACTCCTCGCTTTTGCTCGCCGAGGCATAATGTGACTCACTGCCGGCCGCTCGGAGGCGGGGGCCTTGCTTATCTGCTGGTGAGTGGGTGAGCGACTGGTCCATAAGGTCCACCACTGATTGAGGACAGATGGACTCATCTGAAGAAAAATGTTTCATACTCACCTGAATGCTGCAGAGGAGCGGCCATACAGGGACCGCCCTCTGATGAGCGAACCTCAACTGTGAACTGTAATAGTTTATAAGCCATAACCTAGGTTGTTCAGCAAAGTGAAGGAAAAGATTCTGACGTAATTGTCGCGTGCACCGCATTTTATACTGCCTCTCAGCTTGTCAGTATTTGCATGCGATTTGCATACTTCGCGACAATTGGCCAGTCATTTGGACTGGCTTGAGCCAATAGGACTTCAGGAAAGGTTGGAAGGGAAGGAGTTCCAATAACGGAGATTTCTTCGTGATGTCTCGTGAAAGCTCGAGAGGGAACCACATCCTCCGTTGCGCTCCGTCCGCTGCGTGCACCTTCGCGCTCGTGCTGACGCAGCGAGTATAAACCAGGCTCTACACCTTCGCGCTTGTGCTGAAAGCACCTCTCTTCACGTGATCAGTGAAATCTGACTCCTGCTACAATGTGCTGTGGCTCTGCATGTATGAAGCAGACGCTTTGGGGCAGCGCAGACCATGCAATCGCACAAGTGCGACCATGTCAAATTTTTACTCACACATTCTCAAAAAATGGTCGCAAATGCAACCATTTTGGTTGCAGTCTAGAGCCCTGCCTCTCATTCCTGATTTCTAGAAAAACTATAAACCTGTCTAACTGTTGCAGCTCTGTGTAGCACCTGCTGCTCTGCATAAGCTTCTGAACAATCCCAGAGTCAGAAGTAACAGCTGAAGCCATTTATGTTCAACAAGATCCTAGTCGGATCTTAATAGTTTGAGTGGTTCAATGCAGTGCATTTCACAAGCAGAAAAGGTGTTTTTTTTGTAGACATTGCAAATCTTCATTTTAAATTCTCTGGTGAAGAAGGTCATAATCTAAAATGAACATCAAGTCTTTCATTGCATACTTTGTTCTCAGTGCACACCTTGAGCTGAATAATGACACTTGCCTTCTGGAGGGGGAGGGAGGGGGGGAGAGGGAGAGAGAGAGAGAGAGAGAGAGAGAGAGAGAGAGAGAGAAGAGAGAAGAGAGAGAGAGAGAGAGAGGAGATAGAGAGAAGAGAGAGAGAGATAGAGAGATAGATAGAGAGATGGAGATAGATAGATAGATATACACATACACTTGTTTCATAACTTTTTTAAAACCTATATTATTTTTCATAAAGAACAACCACTGATAGCAAAGGTCAATACATTCTCTTATTACATGTTAACTATTTAGGCTACACTGCAATGACTGGTCAAAAGCTTCCACAGCTAATAGTTAAAATAGTTTTGATATCACACAATTAATGAGTCAAGAATTCAGTTTGCTACACAGAAACTGTTAAACAAATGATGTGGTTTGCATCAGTCTCACCTGATCTTCCTCATCCTCTTCCTCCTCAGCGAGTCTCTGGCGACCGACTTCATACAGCCGACACACAGTGTCCATGTTTATTGAATCCTGATTCTGTTACACACATTCATATATAACACAGTTTTGGTGTACAAGATAAATATATGACATGGATGTGGTGTTCAATGAAATGTAGAATCATAGCTTTGTTCCTAGTTTTTAAAGTACAAAGTCCCAGAGTTGAGGTAATATTTGCATAACGATATATATACACACAATCACTAGCTAACGAAATAAAATAATTAAAAAAAGCACAGCATACCTCAATGACAGCCAGATAGCAGTCTTTGGTGTCAGTGCACAGGTCAAAAATGTTCCTCTTCACATCAATGGTGGCTGAGAAAGCAAACAGAGCATCATCAACTTACAAAAATCTTTTAAAAAACCTTGTTACAGAAACATTTTAGGTCATTTTCAAAGCATGTGCCATGCTACTAATCAAACCATTATAAATGTGTCTCTCCATTGTAAAGACAAACCTCTAATTCCTTTACAAGTACATATCTTACAAGACATCTGTCTGCTTAATTGTTAGTTACAAAAATATATATTTTGACAGACATAGAGATATTAAACATTCTGCAGCTTTTACAAAAGCGGAGTATATATGAACTGAGATGGAGAGGATATGGTCATACCGATGGGTTTATAATCGGTGGCATCAAAGGTCCTGAAGGACGATCCGAATGGACTCTTCATCTGCTGCTCCATCATGTCATCCTCTTCGTCAGCCTGCAACATGGCTACAACACACTCCAGAACATCAGCAAAATGCTACGACATCGAATACTTCAACACGCAACAGACATTTCATCCGAAGCGAGAGAGTATGCAATTTACAGAATAAAACACATTCAATCGTGAAGAGAGCAGGGCATTAAAAGTCAGATCAGCAGCATCATCACAACACCTGGCAGAGTCGTAGCTTGGTGCTGCTGTTGGTGTGTGTACTAGGGCTGTGCGATATATATCGCCTGCGATAATATCAGAATTGTTGTTTTAATGATGTGCGATTTGACGTTAGAGTATTTTGCAAAAACCTTTCGAAACTCCCCTGAAGAGTGCACGCATGCATTACGTGATGAAATCTAGACTAGTGCGCATATATTAGTGCATTATTTCACTGCATGATTCAGTCTATTAAAATACATTTAGAATGAGCACAAATTCAGGTCGGGGGGGCAGAAAACATATTTATACCACTTCATATAGTTAACCAATTTCACATGAAGAGTGCCGTTTTTCTCCAAAAAAATTTACAAATGTGATAGATTTTTTTCTATAAACAAGAATTTAAGAAACTTACGTTTTAGACACCATTTTTGCGCTATTTCGACAACAACAATAATTCCAAACACAGTCACAGCACTGTTTTGTGTCTCTGAGCAACATGACAGTGATTCGTTCCTGAATGAATCAACCTTTAAATGATTCAGTTCAATCGCAATGACTCACTTATTAACAGTGACTTGCTGCCACCTACTGGCGGTTTTAATTTCACATCCAAAGTATCTTTTATTATTTAAATAATTTCAAATATCAGTATTCAAAGTTATGCATTTGTAACTGCAGGTTAAATGCATTCATGTCTTGCATTAAACAGTGTAAATGCATCTAAATACTACTTCAGACGCAGCTTCTGTGTTTCCTCTGCATTGCAAAGATTAATTTTGTTTAAACGGATTTAATTTGTTTGGTAACAGCCCAAATGTCTTATTATTCTAATTCAATGATCAAATGTAAGAATTTGACTCAAAAGATGCACGCTTTTAGAAATAATGGCTTTATGAAGGTAAAAATGCCCATAAAAGTAAAAATAAATAAATAAATTAAACTTATTGGAAAAGATTGATTTCTATCAGTGTGACCTGGCCACCACACAGAATATGAAGAATATTAAAAACTTTAGGAGTCAGCTGTCTACGGTAGTCCTTAAGATACCAGCATATTAATTAGACGATATTGTGCAAGCAAAATATTGTCTAATCATCGTTATCGATAAAATCCCAGAACATAGAGCTATTATTTTGTCAATATCGCACACCCCTAGTGCATACAATCTTAGAAAACAAAGAATTTGATTTTAAGACGCGGCATGACGCTTCTCACCGAGTGTGACCACTCTGAGCAATCGGCAGAGAAGGACCTTGATAAGAGGTGACCAAGAACTGATGCTCTGGTTGAGCTCAAGAGATCGTATGTGGAGCTGGGAAGAACAACGATCTCTGAAACACTCCACCAATCCAGGCGGTCACAAACTGGCCAGACGGAAGACTCTCCCTCAGCGCAAGACACGTGAAACGCTGCTTGGAAATGGGAAGCTGTGAGAAACTAGATTCTCTAGTCTGATGAAAGGGAGTCTGAACTGTTTAACCAACAAGCGTCATCTTTGGAGAAAACAAGGCACCACTGGCCGGAACCGGGGTACTGGTCATCATAGAGGGAAAGCCAAACACAGCAAATTACAAAGATATTCCTAATGAAAAGCTGGCCCAGAGTGCTCAGGACCTCAGACTGGGCTGAAGGTTTGCCTTTCAACAGGACAATCACCCTGAGAAAGCCAAGACAATACTGGAGTGGCTTGGGGACGACTGAATGTCCTTGAGTGGCCCAGCCAGAGACCAGACTCGAACCAAAACAAACATCTCTAGAAAGATCTGACAATGTCCACCGAAGGTCACCATCCAACCTGACAAGGGTTTGAGACGATCTGCAGAGACCAATGGCAGAAAAATCCCCAAATCCAAGATTGCAAAAGAAGCTAAAAAAACAATTGAGGCTGTAGACGCGGCCAAAAAGCCTCAAACAAGTACTCATTACCCCAACACTTAAGCGTCTGAATACTTATGTCAATGTGACATTTTAGTTTGTTTATTTTTTACAGTTTGCAAAGTTCACAAAATTCACAAATCTGGGTTTTGGTTTGTCATTATGGTGCATGGAGTGTAGATTGATGTAATTTAATTTAAAGCATAACAGTATAAACAAAATGAGAGAAAAAAAGGACGTGATTTGAATACTTTATCAATGCACTGTGTGTGTGTGTGTGTGTGTTCTCACCTCCATAAATGACAGTTCCATTGTTGTTAAAGACAATTCTACACTGATCTAGCGCTGGTACTGTGTGAAGAAGATGAAACGTCCTCAAATCCCACTGGAGCGTGAGTTAAAGCAAACAGCAAGAAGAGGTTCACCCTTTAAGCATCCCATGTATCCCAATAACACTTCTCCAAATCGATAGCACCCTTTTCTACAATAAATAATTAACTATTGTTAATCAAGTAATTACCAAATTAACTAAAACCTCTAACAACAACAGAAGAATCAGAAAACAAACAACAACATCAACAGAATAACAAGCCACTGAGCAGAAAAGGATACAATCTCGGTGTTGACGATGACCTCTAAACCATTGGGATGGAAAACGCCGCTGATGTTCATGTTGAACTTGTCAAACTTATGGATGGCCTGAGAGGTGCGGACATCCCACATGACACCGTCATTCAGCACCAGGTCATCCGTGGGGTTAAACGTGGCACAGTTGCGCTTGTAGTTGTTGGCTAGGTCAGGGTTATTGAGCGTCAGGAGTTTCTGTCCAGTCTGAATGTCATATATCTGCAGAAATACACAAAGACGAATGACAAAGCTGCTCACAGGCTGGAACATATTATACACAGTTGAGGTCATAAAGTCACATACACCATGCAGAATCCGCAAAACGTTAATAATCTGCATGTTGCATGTTATTTAACACATTTATATGCTGTTATAATCTAAATCAGAGGGTCAGTGGAAAACAACAAAGTGTTCAAGCGAAGGTAAAGGGTGACTTGCATGTGCGATGTGTTCTTTTGTTCCTATGACTCTGTCCTGAGAGAGTTTGCTGAACTCCACATAATGATCATCCAGGAATGAATGCCTAGAAAAAAAGTGGGTGATCAATGATCAAAACAAAATTAAAATAATAATTTCAAGTTTTTACCAATTAGTTAACCGCTTATGGGCATGCTGACTCACTTCATGATGAATACGGACTTCATACCCCACAGCGCTGATAAAGGATAACTCCAGGAAGCTGAAGTCAACAGCAGGGAACCGTCCTGACACACAGACAATATATCAGCATCTACCACAAAAACGCATTTACACAGCAATTACAACCGAAAACTAGTGGCTGATGTGGGTCAGAGCAGCTTTTATGCAGAATTACGTCCTACAAAGAGGAAAAACACCATCAGATGTGCATGAATCACATGAACTGCCAAAGCGTTCAATGTACACTATATCGCCAAAAGTATTGGCACCCCCTTCTAATGAACAGGTTTGACTACTTTAGTAATTTCTATGAGTACAAATCTTAATGTTAAAGCATATAATGATATTCTAGGAAATTGTGTGCTTCTAATATTATAGCAACAGTTTGGACTCTTTTCTATTCTAACATGACAATGTCTCTGTGTATAAGACAAGGTTCAAAAAGAAAATGATTGATTCAGTCAGTGTGGAAGAACTTGACTGGTCTGCATAAAACCAAGTCCTAATCCCAGTTTAACACCTCTGGTGTGACTGTAAATGCAGACCTTGAGACAAAAACTCATCACCAAACACCAATGACTTGTACATATGGGTTCAGTCATTTTAGACACTTCCAAAACTGTTGCAACAGAGATGAAATACAATTTTTAAATACATGAATTATGTTCCCATCATTGTTGCCACAGATTTGGAAGTGCATTTTTCTGTTCTAAAGAAGGGGGTGCCAATACTTTTGTCTATATAGTGTATGCACAAGTCATTGGTGTTTGGTGATGAGTTTTTTAACCTTGTCTTATACACAGAGACATTGGGTCTCATTCACTAAGCATGCGTATGCACTAATTTGTGCGTGAAATGTGAGTACGAATGATTTTAAGAACAAACCACAATTCACCAAAAAAATCGTACAAAAATGTATTCTACATTTACGAAAAATTATAGGAACAAATGAAACCACACGTACGCAGAAAGCACTTAAGGTCTCTGCACACTGAGTCCGAAATTTCCGCACGTTAAAAATAAATACGACCTCACGTTGTGTCAATCACGTTTACACACTGCCTCTGAAACTTTCGTCCGTCAAAAAAAAAAAAATCGGATCAGGTTCGATTTTCTGCGTTTTCGCATCCGTTGCATGCATTTTGATAGGAAAGGATGGAGAATACGAAAAAAAGCATGTGAAAATTTCGGACTCGGTGTGCAATGGCCTTTACTCTGCATGGACTTATAATCATTTTAAGATGTTATATTTCATCTAAATACGACTATGATTATATTAAAGCATGTTTACTAAATAATTGTGTTATATAATCCATATACAAAATTATATAACAAACTTATTTAATAATACAATTTAATCTTGTATTTACTATACATTTCATCATATAGTGAAAGTGTAAGAAAAGTTGCGTTTTGTTCAGCTGCGAGGTTTCTCTGAATAAGCCATATATAGAGCTGGCTCCCGAGAGGTCTGTAGTCTGGGTCTGTATGAAAGTTTTTTGTGTGTTTGAACTGGTGAGAATGGTACACTTGGATGCTCAAAGATCTGGCGAGAGCGCGTTTGCTCTGAATAAATGCGGAAAGCCTTTATATGGAGATAATTTGAGCGTGTTTTATGCAAATGACTAACCTCGTGCACGCGGCCGCTCATTTAGAATTACTCCAAATTCACTAACATAAGAACTAGGTAAGAACAAATTCATGTGCGTACGCACGTGTTGTGAATTAGGCGGAAAGTTTTCGTAAGAAGTTCAAATGTGCGTATAAATACGAAAAACGTACGCAATTATTAGTGAATGAGACCCATTGTCATGTTAGAATAGAAAAGAGTCCAAACTGTTGCTATAATATTAGAAGCACACAATTTCCTAGAATATCATTATATGCTTTAACATTAAGATTTGTACTCATAGAAATTACTAAAGTAGTCAAACCTGTTCATTAGAAGGGGTGCCAATACTTTTGGCAACAGTGTATCAAGCTCTGCCTTTCTGGACCATGCCAATCAAATCCCATTATATACTGCAATTACAGGCCAACTATAAAACCACAAAACTCATATGCAACATCAGGCAGAATCTATCATAGCCAGGGTACTTTTTGAAAGGTGTTAAAGCACAACTAAAAGCACACTGGTAAGTAGAACTTTTTGAATGTTGGATTTTTTTACAATGTAAAAAAGTAGCCTGAACAAAGAATTTTTAGCAGGAGAAGTCAGTTTAATTGTTCTCCCAACTTTTCAAGTTGTCATCTGAACAAACAATTTTACATTGAACAATATTGCACAAGTTCCCAGCATGCATCCCAGCATAATTATTATTAAAATATTATCAGTGTTTTAAATTTTACTGGCTTAATTTATGCGTCTATTGTTGTTGTCACTGTCAGCTGTCATGTGGATCATCAGAGTTCATATTTTTACTGATTTAATATTTGTTGATCCTCACCATGGATGAGAATCGTGTGCTGGGGTACTGTATGTGCATCTCACTGCAACTTGTTTAATACATTAGTGTATCAGCATAAATGTTTGCCTTTAGTTTTAAGACAGCAAATATATCATTTATTATTTTTAGTAGAAAAGTGCTTTGAAAGTTTTAAGAACATTAATCTATCCAAGTTAAGATGAGCATTGAAATGTAAAAAATCTTTGTAATTCGACAATTTTAACATTCAGCAGCCGCTACTTTTATTATTAGGTGAATATAAGTTTTGAAGTTGTCTGGTTAGTAGCTTGAGTGATAGGTTGCCTTATTTTTTCATTAGGTCAACTTATTTTTTTTTTATTTTTAAGTTGATGTCATGTTGTAGATTGAGCCCTGGGCGAGAAGTTCAAGAATCTCAAGCATACATGTAATCATAGTGTGTAATGTTTGCAGTGTGTAAGAGCAAATGAGACAGTGGATGAGAGAGAGAGTTGAAGAGAGAGCATTAAGAGTAGTAAGAGAGAGTAAGTGTAAGAGAGAATTTGAGAGGAGAATTTGAGTGAGTAGATGATGTGAGAGTATGAGAGTGAGTAGAGTGTGAATGATGAGAGTGTGCAGTATGATGTGGAGTAGAGTGTAGTATTTGTAGTGTGAGAGTTGTAGATGTTTGAGGTGTAGTAGAGTGCAGTGTGAAGCTGAGTGAGAAGTGAGATGAGAGTAGTGACGATGAAGTGAAGAGTGAGTGATGAGAGTGGTGAGAGTAGAGTGAGGTGAGATGATGTGATAGAGTGTTATGAAGTGATGAGAAGTGAGTGAGAGAGTAGAGAGTGAGTGAGATGTGTGATGAGTGATGAGAGATTAAGAGTGAGAGAGAATGATGAGAGTGTGAGATGAGAGTAGTGAGTGAGTAGTGAGAGTAGTGTGAGAGTGTGTGAGAGTGAGTGTAGAGATGATGTGGAGTGGTGAGTGTAGTGAGTGTGAGTAGTAGTGTGAGAGTGGTAGAGTGTGAAGTGAGTGAGAGTGAGTGAGAGTGAGTGAGAGATGAGTGAGAGGTGATGTGAGAGAGTGAGTGAGAGAGTGAGTGTGATAGATGAGTGATGAGAAGAGTGGTGAGTAGTAGGAGAGAGAGTAGGAGTGGAGAGTAGGTGAGAGAGGTGAGAGAGAGATGAGAGTAGAGTGGTGAGAGTGAGTGTGAGGAGTAGTGAGATGAGTGAGAGAGTGAGTGAGAGAGTGAGTGTGAGGATGAGTGTGTGAGTGAGTGAGAGTGAGTAGAGTGAGTGTGTGAGAGGTGAGTGTGAGTGAGTGAGTGGGAGTGGAGTGAGTGAGTGAGTGAGTGAGAGTAGTGAGTGTGAGAGGAGTGAGTAGAGAGTAGTTGAGAGTGAGTGTGAGAGAGTGAGTGAGAGAGAGTGAGTGAGAGAGTGATGAGAGAGTAGAGTGAGATGGAGAGTGAGTGTAGAGTGAGTGAGAGTGAGTGAGAGATGTGAGTGAGGTGAGATGAGTGAGGATGAGGAGAGTGAGTGAGAGAGTGAGTGATGAGGAGTGAGGAGAGGAGTGAGGAGAGAGTGAGAGAGTGAGTGAGAGGAGTGAGTGATGAGAGTGAGTGTGAGAGTGAGTGAGAGTGAGTGAGTGAGTGAGAAGTGAGTGAGAGAGTGAGTGGAGGTGAGTGTGAGTGAGGAGTGGAGAGTGGAGAGTGAGTGATGAGTGTGAGAGTGAGTGTGAGAGTGAGTGTGAGAGTGGTGAGAGTGAGTGAGGAGTGGTGAGAGAGTGAGTGTGAGGAGTGAGTGAGTGTGAGTGAGTAGTGAGTGAGAGTGAGTGAGGAGAGGTGAGTGAGGTGAGTGTGTGAGTGAGTGAGTAGAGTGAGTGAGTGAGTGAGAGTGTGAGTGAGTGAGTGTGAGTGTGAGAGAGGTGAGTGTGAGTAGTGAGTGAGTGTGGAGTGAGTGAAGAGGTGATGTGAGTGAGTGAGAGAGTGAGTGAGTGAGAGTGTGTGAGAGAGTGAGTGTGAGTGTGAGTGAGTGTGTGAGTGAGTGAGTGTGAGTGAGAGTGAGTGGTGAGAGTGTGAGTGAGTGAGTGTGAGTGAGTGAGTGAGTGAGTGTGTGTGAGTGAGTGTGAGTGAGTGTGAGTGAGTGAGTGTGAGTGAGTGTGAGTGAGTGAGTGTGAGAGTGAGTGAGTGTGAGTGAGTGAGTGTGGAGTGTGAGTGAGTGAGTGTGAGTGTGAGTGAGTGTGTGAGTGAGTGAGTGTGAGTGATGAGTGAGTGTGAGTGTGAGTGAGTGAGTGAGGTGATGTGTGAGTGTGAGTGAGTGTGTAGTGAGTGTGAGTGAGTGAGTGGAGTGAGTGTGGGTGAGTGAGTGAGTGTGAGTGAGTGAGTGTTACTCTGGAGGGCTCCAGGTGTGTGATGGCTGAGCTGTGGCAGCTGTAGCTGGCTTCCTCCTGTCCACTGAACACATTGTAGAGTTTGAGCTGCCCAGTACACGTGCCCAACATCAGGAAACGCTCTCGTGCTGAGAACGCACAACACATGAAGCCACTCTCATCCTCCTCAGCCTCCCTGAACACAGAGATCGGCCGAAACCTGGACACATGGTCACAAACAGCATTAGATTAGCAAGATGAAACTCAAGATGGGGAAAAAGAACTAAACTCATCAATAACAACATGAACAAACTATACAGATAGGACAGTGTTGGACTTGGCTACTGACTAGAGATGCAATGGTATGAACATTTCTAATCACGATTATAGTGAACAAAATAATCACGGTATTGTTAAAATGTGCTGGAAATGTTCAAAAGGTACTGACACAATCATTTCACCAATTAAAAATCAACAAACAACAAATAAAATGACTAAAACATACAAACAAAAACATGATTGTTTGTCTGGATTTTAAATGACAACATAACTGACAAAAGTTTAGCTAATAACATGTAGGAACTGTTCAAATAAAACTTTGAAAAGGTTTCATAAAATGGTAAACATCACATTTCAACCTTTAAATAAAGAAAAGGGTCAAGTCAAAATGATAATTGATTATATGCATTTTATCCGAATTGTTTAAATGTGTACAATCCACATATGCATTTTATTTTATATATTTTTTTAAAATCAACCGGTCAATTTCCAGCAGGGCTTGCACATTCGGTCTGTATTTTGTCCAGACAGAAACCGCACACAAGCTGAATGTGACTCTCTGTAGATCCACTCTCTGACAGCAGGTGGCGCTGATGGAGCAGCAGAATTACAGCTGTACCCCAGTTAAGCAGCATTGTGATTAAAAACACTAATTTATTAGGTATTACATGGAGTGAAGATGAAAAATCCCATTGAATCTTTTCTGAAGACAGTCAAAACCTTCAGAGGTTCATTGTATAATTCCTTTAGCACTCTTTTAACCCTTGTGCGTCAATTAAAAACAGTTACACAGGTTCATAGAGGACAAAAATGTCCATGTCCAAAAACTGTCATAAAAATTTGAAGCTTGGGAGTACAGACTTAAGTTTGGTCTCATTTTAAAAAAGATCCATGACAGATTATTGTTGAAGTTAAAAAAAGTTGTAAAAAAAAAAAAAAATTTACCAAAAAAGTTAGGTTTAATTTTATGAAAATAAATTTATGAGCAATTTTTTATATAAAATATACATTTTATAAGACATGTTGAACACAAAAATTGCTAGAAAATCAAAGCCATAAATATAAAGTTGGGTTCCAAATTTGAGGTTGATATCTCAAAAAATTAGGTTTTAGTAAGATTTTGTTTGGGTGCAGTACCAAACTTCTCCCATTAGATTCCAGCAAAACTCCTCTGGAGCACACAGTGCTTGTTTGTGTGATTTACAGTACACTATAATTTCTCTCAAACATTACAGGTGCACACACAAACACACATTTGTTTTATGAAACACATACAAACCACACTAGTGTTGTCAAAAGTACCGACCGCGATACCATTCGGTACTGAAATTTTAAAAACGTCCATTTCCCACTAAAATTTGAGCGCTGTTGAGCGGATTATTAAACAGCGCTGATTGGTCATTGTTCACGCGCTCAACAGATAGGTCTGTGATTGGCTTCATTGATCATCGCTTCACACTCTTCACCGAGCGCTTCATTGAGCCAATCACAGATGTATCTGGTTATCATATATATCACCGCACGTGTTTACACCCTAAAGAAGACCAAGAGGGTTGGACAAATGGACGATTTCCATATACAAAATTAAAATTGTGCCAGCGGTCGGTACTTTTGACAACACTGAACCACACTCAGACATCCATACCAACACACCCACACAATTATAGCTGCATTATTTATCCAACTGGCTCTATAATATGCAGAAGCAGAAAACATGAAAAAAATTGAGTATTTGCTTTATAGGCCAAACTTGAGAAAATGGCACCATCTGGTAATTTTTTTTACAAAATTTTAATTTTGAAGCCTTGCCAACAGAATGAAAGCCTATTAACAAAGACTGCATCATTTTATAGTTAAATGGCCCTGTGATTAAAAATTGCAGTTTGGGTTTCAATGAGGACATTTTTGTCCTTAAGGTCCTGAGAGGAACTATTTTTTGTACCTAGTGTAAAATAGATTTATTAAAGGAAATGAGGGTGAAATATTTAAATTCCAATAAAAATTACACACCTGTGCCAAAAATTATGCAGTTGGCATTAACAGGCAAAATGATAAAAAAAAAAAAAAAACTGAAAAGGACAAAAATGTCCATAAGGTCACACAAGAGTTAAAACTTTGCAGCTTTCTGCCATGTTTTCATGCAAAACGAAACTACTCTGCGTGCTGTGCACATGTGAGACTGTTACTGAAAACTCTGCTTTATATTTATTAATCCAGAGTTGTTATAATATATGTAATGGTAATACTAACTGTGGACAATTTTATCATGATTTATCGTCAAATCATTACATCCCTACTACTGACTGACTCATATTTTCATATCTGATCAAAGCATCAGTGCAATCTTACAAATCAGTGTAACTGTACCTGCTGAAGATGAGATGCCTGTCAAAACAGCCTCCATCAACCCCACCGTATTTGGGGTAGACGACCCTGCGTGTATGGCGAGGAGTGAAATTGGTGGGTGCCTGGCGTCTCTGCTTGGACTCTGGGCACTGATGCGGCGTGAAGAGGCTGAAGGGAGGACATGTCGTCACTGGGTTCTTGCATCGGGCGTGCTGCTCTCGTAAATACTCGGTTATGATACTGGAAATGAGAAAACATGATAAATTAACACCAAACCCATCAGCCAAAATATGATTGTATCCCCAAAACTTTGTGTTTTAAATGTGGGAATTCTTCAGAAGGATATGGAAAGCAGCAAGTGCTACAAAAGCAAGAAATCACACATGATTTGACAGATATTACACATTGCTTCCAGTGTTCAGAAATAATAATGCCTATCCTACTTTCACAGTGTCATCTAATGATTCCTGACATCACAAGGGCTTATTTTTATGCAAGCTCAACAAATTTTACTGGATAGAGTCACTGTTCAGTAACATACAACTGACAGAAAAACTAATGGGTTAGTTTCAACAGAAAAAAAAAAAAGAACTGTTTACCATATTTGATGTGCTCTATGTATGCATGTTGATCAATGTTTATAAAATAATTTAAAAAAAGCCTAAATTAAACCAGTTCCTTGTGTAAAAAGATCTTATTTTTTCAGAAGACCTGGATCAAAATGCAATCATATCAACTTTTTGTTGTGTGGTTTTGTGGACTTTCAATGGAGGAACAAAAATTATGCAAAAATATTAAAAATGTCTTCAATTGTGTTTCAAAGAAAATCACGATTTTCATTTTTGGGAGAACCCTTTAAACGGTTTGTCTTTTTCTTTCCTAAGACAACATTAGATGAAGCGTTGAAAGAATCCTATAAATGCATTTATCGACACCTTTTGACTCCATTTAATAATCACTAATAATCAGTAAGTTATTAATTTTTCTACCATTCGTATTGCTGCTATGTAAATACCCTGTACAACCTGTTTGCACATTCCTTCTTATATTATTATTTATTAAGTCTACTGTCATGCACACTTATTTTATATTTATTCTTTTTATTTTCTACTTCATTCATTTTTTATACATTTATGTATATTCTTTGTGTTTGTATTCCATATAATTGCACTGTCCATGAAGCGGACCTGACTAAACATTTCACTGCTGGTTATACTCTGTATAATTGTGTATGTGACATAAAATCTTGAATCTTGTTTAAGACTAATAGCATCGATTCTCAAAGTTGCTGATTATCAACAAGGGCAGTGAAGTGTTCGCTCAACTCATGGAGTCATTTCTGCAACAACAACTCTTTTGCAGCAAGGAGGAACTTTCTAGTGCAAAGACTTACAGCATGCTTTGCTTTCACAGCACAATGCAGACATCATTAACTTGACATGGGTATGAAACAACAGTCTGAATGAAGGGAAGCACACCTGTCTAGAGTCGGTGGAGAGGGCAGGTGTCTGTCCAGCTGCTTTTTCATGGCTGGACTCTGGCTGAAAGCACCGTGATCAGATTTCTGCCGTAACACTTTTGGCTTCTTCCCTCCCGCAGCTGCACACGGTGACTGCCGCTCCCGCGAGAACACGATGCGTCCGATGAGCGGCGAGCCATTACTGTGGTGGGAAACTGCAGGTGGTGGAGGGGGCGGAGCCTGTGAGGTGGAGGGGCGGGGCTGGTGATGAGGAAGCACGTGAGGGGTGTGGCCTCCCAGACGGGCCGCGACTCCGTTAGTGAGCCGAGGAGTCCGTGGGATGCCGGCGGCAGGAGAAGGAGACGTGGCGACAGAAACGGGAGTGAACGGCGGCACGCTAGCGTGAGCCAGAGCATGCAGCCCCATGGGCAGCTCGGCTTCTTTCGTCAGTGCTGTCGCGGTGTCCGTGAGACCTTTATATAAAAGATGATTCCGAATAAGCAACAGAAGCTCCTTCTCTGGAAACGAAATGCGCGACTGTGCCACCACGCTGGCGCGCTGCAGCCGCGCCAGGGAAACATCTGTGCCGATCAGCAACGGCTTGCCGGACACTCGCTCTATGAGTTCTGCTGCATACTTGCAGAAGCGCACATGCTCGCTGCGCTTGTCCTGAAGCACAGGCTCTTTCATCAGCTGCTGGATCTGTCCGCTGCTGAACAGCGGGAGCTTGCTGATGATCTGTCGCACCGCGGCGCTACGTGCCAACCCAACTAGGGCTTTGCACGCCAGAGCGCGAATCTGGTCGGCATCGGTGATGGGCATCTTGATGGTGAGCAGGGACAGCAGGACCTTAATGCCATTGTTCGACTGAACCACGTTCCACATCTTGACCAGGACGCTCTCGCTGGCGCGGTGGGTCTGTGGCAGACGGCGGCGCGGGGTGCCCGAGATGAACTTGCCAATGCTAGAGACGCGTTTGTCTGGAGCGCAGACGCAGTTTATGATCACCTGCAGGGCCGACTTCTGGATCTCTGCGTCATTTACAAATACTTCACCCTCTGCGACGACCAGCACTATACTCATACCTGCGGAGCACAAACATGCACTTATCAAGGGTAGAGCTTCCAAACAACCTTATAATGCATGCATCTCACATTAAAAAACACTCAGTTAATTAAACATACTGCTGTGCACACATTCAACTCAGAGTAACTTCAAGTTTAATGTACTCGTGCTTTATTCACTATATACTGTACAGTTGTGGGCAGTTTTACATACACTTTGCAGTATCCGCAAAATGTTAATTATTTTAGCAAAATAAGAGGGATCATACAAAATGCATGTTATTGTTTATTTAGTACTGACCTGAATAGGATTTCGCATAAAAGACATTTACATATAGTCCACAAGAGAAAATATTAAAACACAATGCATTAAGAGCCTGGAGGTGAAAACTTTGAATTTAAAGATCGGGGTAAACTGAACTGATTTGGTCTTCTGGGAGACATGCAAGTATCTTCTGTAGCTTCTGAAGGACAGTACTAAGTGAAAAGAAATATGGTATTTAGGCAAAATAAGAAAAATGTGCACATCTTCATTCTGTTCAAAAGTTTTCACGCCCCGGCTCTTAATGCATGTTTTTCCCTCTGGAGCATCAGTGAGTGTTTGAATCTTCTGTAATAGCTGCGTATGAGTCCCTCGGTTGTCCTCAGTGTGAAAAGACGGATCTCAAAATCATACAGTCATTGTTGGAAAGGTGTCAAATACGCAAAAGATGCTGGAAAACCAAAGAATTTATGGGACCTGAAGGTTTTTTCTGAAGAACAGCAGACAGCGGGCAAACAAACAAAACAAAAGAATCAAGTATTAATAATCAAGGGTGTGTAAACTTTTGAACTGGGTCATTTTTATACATTCAACTATTATTATCTCTTGTGGACTATATGTAAACATTGTTTATGTGAAATATCTTATTCAGGTCAGTACTAAAAAAAACAAAAAAAAAACAAAAGGGTCCCTCTTATTTTGGTAAATTAATTAACCTTTTGTAGATACTGCAAAGTCTATGCAAAGACATACAAATTAGAGATCAACTGATATTGGATTTTGCCAACATGATAATGTGTTTAAAGAAAGGCAATAAACCGATTGTGCAGACAATAAGTTCTATAATAAAAGGAGTTAAATTACGATCTTAGTCCTTCCTTCATGTTAAGGGGTGGCACAGACAGAAGCTACAAGTGTTTGTGCTGAATTAAGTGCCAGATACAGTTTGTGTAATCAAAACACCAAAGGATTTTATGCATAATGTAGGACTTTTAAATATAAACAAGCATAAAATACACCAGAACTCTTATTATGAAATGTCTACACTTTACTGTTCATTAAAAATTAGATAAAACATGCACTCTTACAACTATCTACAACATATTACAGTATTATTCATGCTATTTCTTCTATATAATTCATCACAGTACATCATAAGCAATCAATAGTGATTGTGAACTGCTCTGAAACAACAAGCCTGTAGAAAGCACTCACATTGATCTAATTCAATCATAGTTTGGTCACTGAATCCTTTCTAAATGCTCTGCTCTAGTGTCTAGGGTTAAGTGGTGTGAACCCCTTTCAAACTGACCTGAAACACTGCTTCAGTTATGAAAGATTTCAATAGAAAATGACAGTGTTTCCTTCAAATGTCTGTGCCATTAAACTAGACATGCTATTATTCAGGGAGACCGTTAATGGTTAAACTATATTTTAGCACACACTGATAAAAATGATTTTGTGCTGAAGTAAATACTACATAAAAACAAATGTAATTTCTATTTAGTTCAGGCAAGAATTTTTTAAAAAAAGGAGTAAAATCTATATTAGTACTCAATTTATGCTTGTAGAAATTAAAATTTGAACTTATAAGTATATTTTACCTGAAATTGTTTATGTTTACAAGGATTCTTTAAGTAAATATCAAAGTTATGATACCGTTTTTCCCATCATGCACTGGGGCATGAATAATTAAAAAGGTTACACTGTTTTTGAGTTGTATTTACACTGTTTTATGGTAGCTTTTGAGGTACTATTTTGTGACATATGGAGTTGATTTTCTACTCAAAGTGACCCATTCATACTCAAACAATAACCACTGATTGTTACCATCATTGTGTATGGTGTACCAAGTATTGATGTCTTGGGTAATAATTCTATTGAGTGGACATATTATCTTAGAAAGGATAGCAAGCTGTCTACTTGTTTATTTATATGTGCGTAAGTGAACCACATGCTTTAACAGCATGGTTATATTTAGTGCTATGTTGTTTGAGTAAAGTTTATAAACCCTGACTAAGTGAAATGTACTTGAAAATTGCCGATTTAACTTAAAATAATTACGTAGAAATTACTCAAACTAACTGGCAATGTTAAATTTACTTATTTTCTTTGGTAATTTTAAATAAGATAACTAGGATTATTGTGTAGTAAAATATATAAACAAACACTCAATACAATTTACTGTGAAATTCCAAGTAAACTTTACTTGAGATTTTCTAATTAAAGCTACAGGTCCTTGTGTTTAGTTTTTACTTGGGAATTCTATTGAAATTACTAACTTTCCTAACTTTTTTCAAGTAAATCCTACTCCACATTTTTTTCAGTGCATAAGTGCATGAAGACGGGCTTGTTTAAGTAGAAGCAACACTGTCCATGTGTTTTTCCAAGTACATTATCACCAGAACAGCAAATTCTCACCAACAGTGGAGATGGTGGAGCCATTCTCATCCAGCACAGCAACGTTCTCCGACAACAGCAGCTGCGTTTTAGGAATCACTGTCAAAATGCTCAAGATATCCAAAGCGTACCTCACTGTGTCAGCCCTGAAACACACATTCACCAGAAGAAAAGTGCATTTAGTAACATTTTAAATGTTTTTAAAAAAGGTTAAAATCACATACTTCAGCATGGGGCGGGCGATATACTAATACGTCACATTATCAGTTCTATAACGATTAAGTGCTACAACAGAAAGTGCTGTGCATGAAAACAAACAACACAAGCCTTTGAGACAATTTAATTAGTGCTGCCAATCGAAATTAACTAATTAATCGCACATTTTTTCACGATTATTCCCACCTAACATTATAGTTTTTAAATTTACTTTTATATTGCAATAATTTCACATTCAATCAATTAATGTAGAAACAACAAAGACAGTATATTTTTAATATTCGTTTAATTGCATCTTTTTTTAAGACTGAAGGTGGGTATCACTGATACCGAAGGAAGCCTGTTTTCGCCACTAAATAAAAAATAAAAAAAAGGTAATTGCGACTTTTTCACAATTCTGACTTTTTTTTTTTTTTTACAGAATTGTGAGACAAACTCGCAAATTGCGAGTTATAAAGTCAGAGTTGTGAGTTTATATCATGCAATTATGAGGAAAAAAAAAGTCAGAATTATGAGATAAAAAGTTGCAATTACCTTTTTAATTTTTTATTCAGAAACAGGCTTCCTTAGAAACCAATACTACTGATGTCTCTAGGAAATTATAATTTTTTTCCTAAAATTTAACCATTGACTATTTTAATCATTAAACATTACATAATAATGGATAATTAGGGGGTAATTCTACCTAAAGGATAATTCTTCCACCGTGCAAATTATGGTCATTTTCGTCAGTTAAGGCTGCTTTAAATCAGACAGATGTAGTGCAGTAAGATCACATTTATTTGAATTAATTAATCATTTATTTGAATTAGCGAGAGAGAGAGAGAGAGGGATGAAAGTTGCGTGTGTGAACCTATACGTCTCTCTCTACAAGCAATGAGGCTTACTTCAAAAACAGTGATTTTACCCCCTCATTGCAGAGAAATATACCGTTGCGAGTCAGTAGCCTATCAAAGCTATTTTACTAATAAAAGTTTCCGTGCTGTGTGTTCGCTGTGCGATCTCTCTGATATCTGTGTGCAATAACGTGTGTGTGTGCGTCTATGAAAGCAGCAAAGCCTGCATATAGTTTTAGTTTAGCTTCAAACCCGAGCCCTACAGAGCGCACAGCTGCATTTGTACGTGCAACTGCACAGCATGCGCTACAGCACAGAATAACGGCCGACAGGACAGAAAGATTCGTTTTACATTGTTTACAGCAAAACATTTACATTTATGCATTTAGCAGACACTTTTATCCAAATCGACTTACATTCAGGCTATACATTTTTTTTTATCAGTATGTGTGTTCCCTGGGAATTGAACCCACGATCTTTTGCACTGCTAACGCAATGCTCTACCACTGAGCCACAGGAACAGTCTCACTGAGCCAACACTCCAAAATAAACAAAATAACTTGTTGCACCAAAGTAACTCTGCGAGGCTCCATTTACTCCCACACCACTCTTAGCAGTTCCTCACCTGCCGTAGTATGTTCTCCAGTCACAGGCGATAGAAATGAGCTGCAAAAGGAGCTGCACACAGGACATTTTGTGGAAGAACTCGGCAGGCTCCCAGTACAAACGCGCCGGTCCAAACTCAATCAGGAACTCCACCATCTCTACCACCTGCTCATGGGTGTAGGAGCAAGCCTACGAACATTTACACGGGAAAAACTAATTAAAACTTCAATCTACAAGCATTCCCAGAGACCTCATTTTTAGCTTGCAAAGCAGGATTTTGGCCTTGCACAAACTGACAAGATTTCCAAGTTTAACTCCTTTCCTAAGTAATGCATTACAATATTGCGTTACTCCCTAAAAATGTAACTGTTACTTAGTTACTTTTTATGGAAAGTAATGCACTACATTACATTAGTGTTACTTTTTCTCATCAGTGCTGGGCTTGCTTGTTGGTTTTACTATAAAAAAAAGTTATATTTTTGGCAAATGTAGAAGCCCTTTCTCACCAAAAGTGGAACGAGTAAGACTCAGGCTGAAGGAAATGTAAATACGTACAGAAGAGGGTTTGCTTAAACCTTTCAGTTGTGCATTCTGGATTACACGAGGAAAAGGATGCAGGAGATGAAAGTTCAACTCTTCAGCAATAAAAAAGAGAAACAAATCGAGGGTTGAGAACCAGTGACATTTTTGGTGAAATGGAGATACACATCAAAATGAAAGCTCTTAATGAGCTCTTTCTACTGGCAAGAGTACTGTCATCCATGAGTGTACAAATTTGCATTATAAACAACTGAAATCGGTACATAAAGTCAGATCAAACTATGGTAACATTTTTGTTTTGGCTCTCCTGTAAAGTTGGTGAAATGTCACTTACACCCTTCTGGTTCTCAACCCTCGAAATATTGATTATCTAATGTAAATTTTGTTCATTAGTATGGTTGCATTGGATCATCGAAGGCCAGCAGCAAAGACATTAATAAAATGGGATTTTTTACTATGTTATTTAACATTTAATTATTGCAGGTTTGCATCATATTTTGAGTTTGCATTACACTGTTTTTATTCGTTTTGAGATATACTGAATCTGTTTTTTTTGCGAGTGAGATGAGTAAACGTGTTGATATCTAGTCCAGAGCTACAGTGAGATCGTGTTGATATCTAGTCCAGAGCTACATTGAGATCGTGTTGATATCTAGTCCAGAGCTACAGTGAGATTGTGTTGATATTTAGTCCAGAGCTACAGTGAGATCGTGTTGATATCTAGTCTAGAGCTACAGTAAGATCGTGTTGATATCTAGTCCAGAGCTACAGTGAGATCGTGTTGATATCTAGTCCAGAGCTACAGTGAGATCGTGTTGATATTTAGTCCAGAACTACAGTGAGATCGTGTTGATATTTAGTCCAGAGCTACAGTGAGATCGTGTTGATATCTAGTCCAGAGCTACAGTAAGATCGTGTTGATATCTAGTCCAGAGCTACAGTGAGATCGTGTTGATATCTAGTCCAGAGCTACAGTGAGATCGTGTTGATATCTAGTCCAGAGCTACAGTAAGATCGTGTTGATATCTAGTCCAGAGCTACAGTGAGATCGTGTTGATATCTAGTCCAGAGCTACAGTGAGATCGTGTTGATATCTAGTCCAGAGCTACAGTGAGATCGTGTTGATATCTTAGTCCAGAGCTACAGTAAGATCGTGTTGATATCTAGTCCAGAGCTACAGTAAGATCGTGTTGATATTTAGTCCAGAGCTACAGTAAGATCGTGTTGATATCTAGTCCAGAGCTACAGTGAGATCGTGTTGATATCTAGTCCAGAGCTACAGTGAGATCGTGTTGATATCTAGTCCAGAGCTACAGTAAGATCGTGTTGATATCTTAGTCCAGAGCTACAGTGAGATCGTGTTGATATTTAGTCCAGAGCTACAGTGAGATCGTGTTGATATCTAGTCCAGAGCTACAGTGAGATCGTGTTGATATCTAGTCCAGAGCTACAGTAAGATCGTGTTGATATCTAGTCCAGAGCTACAGTGAGATCGTGTTGATATCTAGTCCAGAGCTACAGTGAGATCGTGTTGATATCTAGTCCAGAGCTACAGTGAGATCGTGTTGATATTTAGTCCAGAGCTACAGTGAGATCGTGCTGATATTTAGTCCAGAGCTACAGTAAGATCGTGTTGATATTAGTCCAGAGCTACAGTGAGATCGTGTTGATATCTAGTCCAGAGCTACAGTGAGATCGTGTTGATATCTAGTCCAGAGCTACAGTGAGATCGTGTTGATATCTAGTCCAGAGCTACAGTAAGATCGTGTTGATATCTAGTCCAGAGCTACAGTAAGATCGTGTTGATATCTAGTCCAGAGCTACAGTAAGATCGTGTTGATATCTAGTCCAGAGCTACAGTGAGATCGTGTTGATATCTAGTCCAGGGGTCCGTTCTTCGTACCTCGCTTAATACATCTGAGATTATGTGAAAGATGCCAGATCTTCTGATCCTGATAACTGATCTCTGGCTAATTTGGTTCTTCAAACGAATTTGCGTATTAGATTAAAATATCTGGATTAAGTTGTCTAAGATTACTGCGCGTTCTCGTGTCCCCCGAAAAGGGCAGATGTATCGATACTCGAAACCACGATCAGCAGCGCAGCGATATGGCTGACGGCAAGACAGCGAACGTAATGACATCATATCTTAAAAAGCAACCTGAACGGAAAAGTTGACATAATTTCTGGTACTTTTATATAGGTAACTCCCAAGTCACACAAAGACTACATAAATGTTATAATAGCATAAATGAAATGTATTTTAAGTTTATTTGTAAATGTTTATTACATGGTTCCTCAATTATTTATATTCACGATCTCTCTAGCATTTGTGTAGGCTTTACCATTTATTGCTTCAGTGTTAGCTCAAATTAGCAATTAATTTAATTTTATCTTTGAAACAGATTATGTTACGTGACCGCATTAATTACTAGTTTCTTAAAGATTCATGTTATCTGAATCTCAAACTCAACTGCGCTCCATGCAAGCCTAACCTCCAAACATAATATCTGTCATTACTCAAATTAATGCACAGCTCAGATTAACTGTATAGCATGTGTGTAAGACTCCAATACAATTATAACGTAATTATTTCATCACTAAGAAATCTTTCAATGAGTAAAACTGTCTGTGTCTATAGTGTTATAGACTACACAACATTGTTATCTTATTTTCAAATTCATTTTTAAATTATTTTTATTTTAAATTATTACTCTTATAATAAAGTAGCAGTGGCTGTGGCAGATTTTAAGTATCAATTCTGCTTAAAAAGATGCAATCTAATCCTGTTTACATGAAATAAGCTGCTCCCGAGCAGGTTTAAGTTTACGGACCTGTTGCTATGACAGCAAGTCCAGGATGAGCTTCGAAGAACCAAATGATCCAAGACCAAGCTAAATCGGCAACAATCAAATCCAGCTAACTGAGTTAGCGACGTACGAAGAACGGACCCCAGAGCTACAGTGAGATCGTGTTGATATTTAGTCCAGAGCTACAGTGAGATCGTGTTGATATTTAGTCCAGAGCTACAGTGAGATCGTGTTGATATTTAGTCTAGAACTACAGTAAGATCGTGTTGATATTTAGTCCAGAGCTACAGTAAGATCGTGTTGATATCTAGTCCAGAGCTACAGTAAGATCGTGTTGATATCTAGTCCAGAGCTACAGTGAGATCGTGTTGATATCTAGTCCAGAGCTACAGTGAGATCGTGTTGATATCTAGTCCAGAGCTACAGTGAGATCGTGTTGATATCTAGTCCAGAGCTACAGTGAGATCGTGTTGATATCTAGTCCAGAGCTACAGTGAGATCGTGTTGATATCTAGTCCAGAGCTACAGTGAGATCGTGTTGATATCTAGTCCAGAGCTACAGTGAGATCGTGTTGATATCTAGTCCAGAGCTACAGTGAGATCGTGTTGATATCTAGTCCAGAGCTACAGTGAGATCGTGTTGATATCTAGTCCAGAGCTACAGTAAGATCGTGTTGATATCTAGTCCAGAGCTACAGTGAGATCGTGTTGATATTTAGTCTAGAGCTACAGTAAGATCGTGTTGATATCTAGTCCAGAGCTACAGTAAGATCGTGTTGATATTTAGTCCAGAGCTACAGTGAGATCGTGTTGATATTTAGTCCAGAGCTACAGTAAGATCGTGTTGATATCTAGTCCAGAGCTACAGTGAGATCGTGTTGATATCTAGTCCAGAGCTACAGTAAGATCGTGTTGATATCTAGTCCAGAGCTACAGTGAGATCGTGTTGATATTTAGTCCAGAGCTACAGTGAGATCGTGTTGATATCTAGTCCAGAGCTACAGTAAGATCGTGTTGATATCTAGTCCAGAGCTACAGTAAGATCGTGTTGATATTTAGTCCAGAGCTACAGTGAGATCGTGTTGATATTTAGTCCAGAGCTACAGTGAGATCGTGTTGATATTTAGTCCAGAGCTACAGTAAGATCGTGTTGATATCTAGTCCAGAGCTACAGTGAGATCGTGTTGATATCTAGTCCAGAGCTACAGTGAGATCGTGTTGATATCTAGTCCAGAACTACAGTGAGATCGTGTTGATATCTAGTCCAGAACTACAGTGAGATCGTGTTGATATCTAGTCCAGAGCTACAGTAAGATCGTGTTGATATCTAGTCCAGAGCTACAGTAAGATCGTGTTGATATCTAGTCCAGAGCTACAGTGAGATCGTGTTGATATCTAGTCCAGAGCTACAGTAAGATCGTGTTGATATCTAGTCCAGAGCTACAGTAAGATCGTGTTGATATCTAGTCCAGAACTACAGTAAGATCGTGTTGATATTTAGTCTAGAACTACAGTAAGATCGTGTTCACACACAACGCTCTGCACTTAGTCCTGATTTCTCTAAACATGAGGACAGCTGGCAGTAAATAATGTGAAAACTGGCGTTACTTATTTGAAAAAGTCAAATGTTCTTGTAAATTAAAAAGTAATGCATTACTTTACTAGTTACTTGTAAAAAGTAATCCGATTACGTAACTCCCCCAACACTGTCAACCACAAAGTACATTTCAGACAACAACCCATGCACAACATAGCCAGGTAGCACAGTGATGTGACTGTTGAAGAAGGTCCTAGTTGTAGTAAGGATCTGGTAGTGTGTTAAACTGATGTACCTTGTAATAAGGCTGCGGGTGTATCAGCGCTCCTCCCTCCGTTCGCTGCAGAGACTGTTTGACCTGCTCGACTTTAATGGCCAGGTGAGCCTCAAAATACCTGCGCAGGCCATGCAGGTGTGTTTCGCAGTCTGTCTGCTTGAGAAGATCTCATCGTCGCTCAACAGCGCACCCTGGTCCTCTGGGTTCAAAATCTCCAGAGTGCTGATCTACAAAACACAAACAGCCTGTGAGGAGGAGACTAAACACTGACAAAACATACAAACTCTGCATCCAATCAGTCTCTATACCAGTCTGTGTTGAATATCTAGTTTCCATTACTCTTGTACGGGCAAATAAACCCAAACCTATTAATTTTACCTAAATACAAGTGTTGTGTAACACAGGACTACCTAAAATAAATCTACCCAGTATTTTAGAGAGTGGAAAATATTTACAATATTCGTTTTGTGTATTTGGTCCAAAACAATGAGGTTGGTGCAAAAATTCTTAAAAAAAAAAAAAACACATATCTAGTTCAAGACTTTTACAGGAAGATGTGTTGAAACTATAATGCCTACATAAGGACCCTCCCTATATCATATCACCCAGTTACAATATACCACTTCTATCCAGACTACACCGTAATTCTTTAATAGGAAGCTCACCCAAAAAGATCGCTGTTATATTTATCGACCTCAGTGAACCGTGTATGATAAAGAACACATGAGACTGTTCACAATGATTAGTATAATTCTCTAAGAATGAGGAATGGCTGTAAATTTTTTGTAACTTTCTTATTTGATCAAAGTCAAATCTGAAAAAATTCATACTTTACTAGTTACTTCAAACAATAATAACGTAATACATGTCAACCACATAATTTCAGCAACAAAATGCACAACATCATTAGCAATGATTACTTTGAAGGATCCAAGTTGTAAAATCTAGTTAAACTGATGTACTGTAAAATTCAGCTTATGAAATGCCAGAGACATGTTTAACATGCTACATTTTAATAGTATTAAATAGACAAACATGTTTTATTGGTTGATACTATTTTAAGGCACCTGTCCTTGGTTACAGTGTAATTATACATGTGAAGTACTGACAAATTAATTACACTTACATACTTTACAGTTATCAGATTAGGGTATCTTCGACATTTATTAATTATAGCAAATAAAAAAAAAGGATTAATTGTTATTATAATAGCAAGTACTTGTGTAACAAGGACACCTTAAAATAAAGTGTTACCCAGTTATTTTAAATGGTAAAAATATTTCACAATATTACTGCTTTTGCTGTATTTTGGATCAAATAAATGCAGGCTTGGTGAGCAGAAGAGACTTCTTTAAAAAAAAAAAACACATACTGTTCAAAACTTTTGACTGGTAGTGTATGTATAGAAATATGAACTTGGTAGCAAAGGACCTGCCTCCCCTCATATCATCACCACCCCCAGTTTATCAATAACCACCTTCATCTCCGACTACACCCGTTTCTCTTTAAAGGGACACTCCACCCAAAAATGAAAGTCCTGTCATCATTTACTCACCCTCATGTGCTTAACCTGTATGATAAACAACACTGGAGCCCACTGACTTCCGATGTATGTAGAAAAATAAAATAAGTTCCACTGAAGAAGGAGACAGTTTAATGGTGTATGTAATGTTTTTGGGTGGAGTATCTCTTTTTGTCTTTCTAATTCAAGAAAACATCTTTAACTACAACACAAACAAATATAGAAACGCTCAAGTAGCACAGACCACAACTAAATTATCCCAACAAAATGAACAACGTTTTCATTTTTGGCATATTGATTACAATTTGTATAACCAAAGTTGTACAAATACCATAGTTAAACTATGGTTAGTGTAGTAAATCCATGGTTAATTTATGCATGGTTACCATGGTTTAACTATAGCAACCATTATTTTGTTTTTATATAACAAAATGTATTTATTAAGTAATTGATACATTTTAATAGCAAAACCATATGCTATGGTTAATGTTTGTAAGGGAAGTTGTAAAAGTAAGTTAGCCAGCTTACATAACCTTTCACAGTTACAGTAATTGTGTATTTCATCAGTTTATTTAAGCTAACAATATAAAAAAAAAGGATTCATATGAGCAGGATGTTAAAATAAAAATCTCACCTTTCAGAGCAAACATTGATAAATATATGTCGCAGCCATGGTCATCACTTTGTGGTTCCCTAAACATTTCTGATGTGGTCCGTGCCTTATTTGCAGCGTGTTTTTGTTTGAGTTGCATGTATTTGCAGCGTGTGTGTAGTCAAATTGACGAAGATGTTTTCTTAATTTGCAGCCACCGTAATGATCCCTACGCAAACACAAAGAAGTGCATACCAGGTTGACGAGCCGCCGCAGCCCGTCCTGTTTGTCGAAGAGCTCGAGCACGGCTCTGAAGGAGAAACAGATGGAGAAGAACATGGTGGCGTGGCAGCAGCCGGAGGCGTGAGAGCACTCCAGGAGCCACAGCGTGTAGCTCACCACCTCCGACAGCAGCGAATGAGGCAGCATACACACCTGACACACACAGAAAACAGTAAGACACAGAAGAGGTCTGGCTGGGATCAGCGGATCAGGACAGCATCTTACCCTCTCCATAGCGTCCTGGTTGTATGCGAGGTAATAGAGGCACAGAGAGACGCCGGTGGCAGCCATGGAGGGCCGCGGGATGTCCAGTAACTTCGGCACTCCACCATGACCAACAAACTCAGCAGCAAACTTCTTATGGAGGAGGAGAGACGCAAGATACTGAAACACAGACAGGACGAGTAACTTGATACCCAAGATCAGAATAAAAATCAGTCAAATAATCACGGTGTCGACAAGATATTTAAATACAGCGCTGGCCAAAATCATTACAACACTAGTATCTTCAGCAGCTGAAAATGGTTTTAAGTCAGTTTTTCTATCTTTTGCTGTAGTGTGTCAGTAGGAAATATTAATTTAGCCATTAATTGTAATGTAGTGAGATGTTAGTCTGATCTGATCATCATCAGTCTGTCTGGAGTCACGAAGAAACTGAACAAACTGAGACTGAATCCAGAAGAACTGTGTCTCAAGACGCTTCAAGAAACCTCCTGCAAAGCTACAGAACTGTTAAAAGCTTTAGGCACTTGTGTAAAAATGCTGTAAAATGAGGATGCTGTCAGAAATAGTTTTTTTAATCAATTAAATTCTATTAACTAAATTAAAATCAACATTTGTTGTGAGCATCTTTGTGTTTAAAGCAGGTGTTTTTCAGGGAGCTTCGCAGGTGGTGCTTCGGACTGTGTGTTTGATGCAAGTCTGAAGATCTTTATTAATATACCCATCAAAAGCTGAGAAGGACAAAACTACTCATTCTTTAGCATGAATATATTCCACATTTTACATTTAGCAGACGCTTTTATCCAAAGCGACTCACTATATGTTTATTACCCATAGACAGCAATCATTGTCACTTTATATTAGGTGGCCTTAACTATTATGTACTTACATCCCTTACAACTTAATCCACCCTGATACAATGCACTTATTGTACCATGCAAACCTGTTTACTACATTGTACTTCATACTTTTACCAAATACCTATGTCTCTAACCTACCCATTACCAGCTGTAATTAAATGTCACTAATTACACTGTTGACCCATACCACACTTAACCTGTCACCCTTAAACCTACCCATACCACCAAACCTGTCACTAACCTACCCATACCACTAAAACCTGTCTCTAACCTACCCATACCACTTAACCGGTCACTAACCCACCCATACCACTTAACCTGTCACTAACCTACCCATACCACCTAACCTGTCACTAACCTACCCATACCACCTAAACCTGTCACTAACCTACCCATACCACCTAACCTGTCACTAACCTACCCATACCACCTAACCTGTCTCTAACCTACCCATACCACCAAACCTGTCACTAACCTACCCATACCACCAAACCTGTCACTAACCTAGCCATACCACCTAACCTGTCACTAACCTACCCATACCACCTAACCTGTCACTAACCTACCCATACCACCTTAACCTGTCACTAACCTACCCATACCACCTTAACCTGTCACTAACCTACCCATACCACTTAACCTGTCACTAACCTACCCATACCACCTAACCTGTCTCTAACCTACCCATACCACCAAACCTGTCACTAACCTACCCATACCACCAAACCTGTCACTAACCTACCCATACCACCAAACCTGTCACTAACCTACCCATACCACCAAACCTGTCACTAACCTACCCATACCACTTAACCTGTCACTAACCTACCCATACCACTTAACCTGTCACTAACCTACCCATACCACTTAACCTGTCTCTAACCTTACCCATATCCCACCTCAATAACAGCAGAAGTGTTTTGCAATACAATATGAACACAATAAGTACATTGTATGTATTTTTTGTTGCAAGTACGTAGTAGTTAAGGCCACCTAATATAAAGTGTGACCAAATCAACTAAAGAGCAATGATAAGCAAATGCTATAACAAGTCTCGGTTAGCTTAATGCAGTACACAAGGGTTTTATATGAAATAAATAAAAATAAAACAAGTAGATAGAATAGAAAAAGAATAGAGAATGCTAGTGTTAGAGGGTCTTTTTTATAATAAATAAAGAAAACAAGTAGTTAGGATAGAGATAGAATAGCGAGTGCAAGTGTTAGAGGATGAAGTTTTTTTTAATATAAATTAAAAAGAAAACAAATAGATAAAATAGAGTTAGAATAGAGAATGCTAGAGTTGGAGTCAAATGAAGATTTTATCATAGGTTTGCTGTCATGTCAGCAAATATAATGCTTACAGCACCTTAACTAAAACTCTTCCTGCTGTTTTAACTTTACAAAGCAAATCACACGTAGGCACATTTTATATTTGTCCTCAAATATATAATTTTTATGCATAAATCTTGAGATCCAAAGGTTTTCGTGATTCAGTCAGGCGCGTCCAAGCTTTTGAGCTGCAGTGCATGTGATATCTTTCAGGTACCTTCAGGGCTTCAAACGTGAGCTGAACGTCGTTCGTTTGTTTGAGGTCCATGTAGTGCATCAGCAGCTCACGAGCTCCGAGCTGCATGAACACAGCCAGCAACTGCACACACAAGCATAGAAATTACACTCGTTAAGCTCAGTTCTGCTATTGATTGTTTCTCACACATCTTAATATAATAAAACAGGACAGTCACACAGGTGTAAAAACTGAAGAAATTGGATTGGCATGAAAATAACAGAAGGGAGATGTTGTTTTGCAGAGTGCAAGTAACGTTCTCTTGAAAGATGCACCATTGTCTACAAATGCAAACAGTGTTGCCAACTTTGTTGCTAAATTTAGCAACTTTTCAGACTACCCTAGCAGCTTTTTCTTCCAAAGGCACCTAGCAACAAATTTAGCTTTTTTAAAAAAATTATTTGTCAACTTTTAGCAACTTTTGATAAATGACTCCGACAATAAAAGGCACACATTTTCCATCCAAATTACACAAAAAGATGAAACCAAAGATGCATAGCACTACACACATCACGTGAATTGACTTAGCTACTGTTTGCAATTGTTCAATTTAATAATAATAAAAATTGAATAATTGTTCATTTATGATACACTTTGTTAGTAGCTTGTACCTGTGATTGTTGATCAGTTAGTACACTGTAAGAAAAATGGAAAAGATACTAGTAATTTTCCAGGACATTATCTATTATCACCCTGAGATACAACTATTTGTAAATCTGGAATCTGAGGGTGCAAAAAAATCTAAATATTGAGAAAATCTCCTTTAAAGTTGTTCAAATGAAGTTCTTAGCAATGCATATTACTAATCAAAAATGAAGTTTTGATATATTTACGGTAGGAACTTTACAAAATATCTTCATGGAACATGATCTTAATATCCTAATGATTTTTGGCATAAAAGAAAAATGTACAATTTTGTCTCATACAATGTATTGTTGTCTATTGCTACAAATATACCTGTGTTACTCATGACTGCTTTTGTGCTCCAGGGACACATATATCAGCTCCTGCTTTAAAAAGCATATTTTTGCTTAGTTTGGGCGTCCTGGATAAATGAGCTACATATTCTCACTTTTTAAGCCATAAATGACTGTCATGAGCATGAGTCTAAGGATGCTGTCGGTTGCTATAGAAACAGTAACGCGATGACTTTACTAATCAACGATTGGCTCTTTCATTTAGAAGGCGGGGCTTATTCGCCACATTGTGCATTGCACTTTCTCCATAAGTAATAGGAGTAGGGACGTAACGATATAAAAATCTCACAATACGATATTATTGCGATATGAAGTCCACGATACGATATTTGTTGCGATATTTAAAAAAAAAAAAAAAATTTTTTAAATTTTGTACATTTTAAAAAGTTAAAATATTCTATCTAATGCTCTTTGAGAGTTCAAAATGAAGAGCTCAAACCCATGCTCTTAACTAAGAAAACTTGATTCAGAAAAAAGTCAGTGAATTGACTTGTACTCGAACTTTAAAGAGGACTCAACCCTTTTTTTATTTCTGATATACTGTCTGTCTAATGAATATTTCATAGGTATAGTATTTTTGCTTTACAGTACAGTAGGGAAATTACAATACTTCTTTCCTAATTTCTACACTTGAAAGAGATATTTTGATCAGTAATTCATACTGCAGAGTTTTTTTTTTTTTTGACGCAAACGGCAGTAGAGCTTTTATTTTGAAGGAAAACTCCAGCTTCAGTGAAAACAGGCACAAAAACACGTCTCACTACACATCTAGTGAAGCGCTGTAATCATCTGCAGCTGAAATAAAGCCTAACTGGTGGCCGTTGTGTTCCTAAACGTGTGCTAAACTCACATCACGTGTAATAAACGAGTTGACTGCATTCATTCAGTGTGAACGGAGCCGTTCTGAGACGCGGAAAACACCGGATCACCAGCTGATCGTCTGAACAAAGTGTGTGCTTCACTTTAAAACACAGCAAAAACAGAGCATAATGACCCAAAACAAATATTTTAAAACCTTTTATTTTGCCCGGAAGACCTTTCATTTCATATCGTCATGTGACCACGATAATATCGAGATATCGCGATATTGATAATATCATTACATCCCTAAATAGGAGTGCACAGTGTTCCTATATATAAAGTGTTTGCCATTACCTCCTGGTATTCTCCCAGCGGGGTGAGGTACTGGAGGATCAGCCGCTGCTCTATTCCAGGTGTGAGCGGATACAGGTGGTAGTTATTTCCGATCACCCACGGGCTCATCTCAGTCCAGCTGCTGTTGGAGAGCTCACTGAAGCTGCGCTCCGGCTCTGCCAGAGAGAAGTTCAGCTTCTGCTTGACTCTGCCCCGTTCTCCTTCTTCCTCCAGTTCCTCAAGCCCTTCCACGGGGCCGTCCGTTTCGTCCAGCTCTATAGGGACCGCTGCAGCGGGCTTCATCAGGCCCTTCATGCCCGTGTTCCCTCTCCCCACGCTCCTCGCAGCAGAGACCGGCTGCGGCTCGGCGTCAGAGTCGTGATTCTCGGTGTGAGCGTTAGGAGCGAACTCTCCGTCCACGGCCTCCTCGTCCAGGGGCAGAAGTGGAGCCAGGCTCTTGCTTGGACGCTTACTGTCCTTCCTGATCTCTGCCTCCTTTTCCTGAAGCTCCCTCAGTCTCTGCAGCATTAAAGGAACCTGCGACACAAACACTGATTTTGAGTTTCCGTTCAATTATATGACATTAAATAGCATTAAAAGCATCAGAAGCTTCTTAGTCAAGACTGCATTCCGCCCAGAAACAGCATGTTTACATTTACACATCATCAAACATCATTAATTGTAGCTAGGGCTATCATTCTGTTCAATATCAATATCTAGGACTATCATCTATTTAGTGCACTCATCCCTGCAAAATGGTGTCATTCTGCGCTCAAATGATTGTAAATAATGACGTCTCATCAGCATAACTGAAGAGGCAACACATTTTCTCCATCGCTGTGCTAGTTTTGCTTCTCTCATATCACTGCATGCAGTCTTTCCTCTCATGTGATATGAAGTTGCATCCGTAACAAACGTAAACAAATGTATTAGGCTTCTTCATATATTACAATGATCAAAAGCAAAAACTGTATCAAATCCAATTTTTTTTTAATTTTGCCTTACAATACTTTTTCATCTTTATATTCACTCCATACTTTAATTTCTACATACAAAGCCATATAGCTGTAGATAAAATATTAATAATGCCACTCATTTAGCCAAGACTAGAAGTGAGCGATATGGCAAATATATCATATCACGATTTTCAGAAATATCAATTTTAATCACGATTCTTTGTCATGTGGGTTTTACTATTACTATAAGGTTTTACTATAAAACAAAGCCTAACAAGGGAACAAAATAGAAAATGGCAGACATTTAGGTCAGATAATCTTTGTTATTATTTTACCATTGTTATTGAAATATATGAACAAAGATACACAAGTACACATAATATCCAAATAAAACGGTTTTATTTTTCTGGTACAGTAGGTGTATTTAGCAGGAGCATTCAAAAATATTGAATAAATAAAAATAAAACACTAAATACACTTCACTGTATAAATTATACACTGAATCATATTAAAGCGACTGTATTAAAGTTATTCGGTCAATGAGCAGCGAGTGGTTTCTCTTTTTGTGTTATGCTGTTTTATAAAATTTTAATTCTGTCAGTGTATTTATACCATCATACTCACTGTCAAGTTGATATAAACATGAATGAGTTTTATTTTAAAGAAAGTGGAAACCAAACAGTTTCTGGTCCACAGTGACTTTCATAGGATTTTTCTTCCTTCTATCAAAGTCAACGTGGACCAGCTATTGTTTGGTTACCCATATTATTCAAAATATCTGGTTTTGTGTTCAGCACAAGAAAGAAAATAACACAGGTTTGGGATAACATGTGAGTGAGTAAATAATGACAGAAATGTAATTTTTGGGTGAACTATCCCTTTAATGACAATCAGCAGCATGTTTAGTACTGTCCCTTTAAGAGCTGCACACATCTAATATACAGGCACTCATCTATTTCCCTCAACGGTCACTTTACACATAACCAACTATATGTAAACCTTGTGTGTATCGACAGTATAACTTAGTTAATTAATAAAGATAACAGTCCAGTAATCAGGTGCTGTTTATTAGTGTGCGCTTCATGTTTGCGCTCAGAAAAAGCACATATCAGAACAGCACGTGAATTAAATGTTTAACCGGCAAGGCTTTAAAGCACATGCAAATAATGTACTTTTGTGATTGTGAATAAGTGCAGTGTCCCGTACCGCTGAGTTGACATTTGAAGTGAATGTATGTGGTGTTGTACAGTATATTGAGACGGAGGCGCCAGAACTGTAACTGATTGAATGTGCGCTGTAGCACGATTAGGGGTGTGCGATATTGACCAAAAATGATATTCTGGGATTTTATCGACAATATTTTGCTTGAGTGTGTTATTATGCTGATATCTTAAGCCTTGTTCAGACTGTCAGCCCTAATTCGATTTAGTGCATATCTGGATGGAATGTAATTTGAACAACTGACCGTCCACACAGCGGTTCATATCTGCTTTGTGTGTCCATAAGCGCTCTTTTGTTTTATGGAGCGTGCATTGGTTTCTATGGAAATGCTGTTATATCTATGGTTATGCCTACACTAAAAACAACAGTAACAGCAATACAGTTGACATTTTACAATAAAGCAACATTTGTTGCATTAATTGCGTTACTTCAGTTGTATTTTTTTCTTCAAACCAAGTCAAAATGTAACTTATGTTCCCGGTAGGTTTTTTGTTACAGTTTGATACAAAAGGTATTAAGATATGAATCTGTTTTTATTATTATTATTTTAATAAAATTGTTTTCAATTCACTTATCTTTTGAGGCTGGTTATTCGTCAGCTATGGTAACGATACCGAGGTATTACATCCTGGTATCGTACCGAAGCCAAAATTATGGTGTCGAGCCATCCCTAAGTGGCATTTAGATGCATTTACACACGGTTTAATGCAGCTCAGAGGGACATGGGATGCTTTAACCTGCAGTTACAAATGCATAAATAATGTTTGGATATTTTAAACAAACTGAATACTGATATTTGAAATTATAAAAAAAAAAAAAAAAAAAAACAAAAAAAAACGACACTTTAAATGTGAAATTAAAACCGCCAGTAGGTGGCAGCAATTCACTTTTAATAAGAGAGTCACTGCGATTGAACCGAATCATTTAAACGATCGATTCATTCAGGAGCGAATCACTGTCATGTTGCTCAGAGACACAAAACAGTGCTGTGACTGTGTTTGGAATTATTTTTGTTGGCTAAATACAGCAAAAATAGGCAATATGGTGTCTAAAACATAAGTCTCTTAATATTAACTTCTTGTTTATTGAACCGTATAAAATCAATATCACATTTGAAATCATGTTGATTTTTGGAGAAAAGAAACGCCACTCTTCGTGTGATAGTGTACTAGTTTAACCCTTGTGCACCCTTTTGGACATTGTTCTTTTCAGTTTAGTTTTTTTGATCATTTGGCCTGTGTTATTGGCAGCTGCATACATTTTGGCACGTGTGGGTATTTTTATTGGAATTTTACTATTTCACCCTCATTTCCTTTAATAAATCTGTTTTACACTAGTTACACAAAATAGTTCCTCTCAGGACTTTAAGGACAAAAATGTCCTCATTGAAACCCATTAAAACTGATATTTTTAATCGCAGTGCCGTTTAACTGTAAAATTATGCAATTTTTGTTAATTGACTTTCATTCATTAGAACTTTTTGGTATAAACTCCACTCGCCGTGTTTGGAGGAAGAAGGATGAGTACAATCCCAAGAACACCATCCTAACCGTGAAGCATGGGGGTGGAAACATCATGCTTTGGGGGTGCTTTTCTGCAAAGGGGACAGGACGACTGCACCGTATTGAGGGGAGGATGGATGGGGCCATGTATCGCGAGATTTTGGGCAACAACCTCAGTAAGAGCATTGAAGATGGGTCGTGGCTGGGTCTTCCAGCATGACAATGACCCCAAACACACAGCAAGGGCAACTAAGGAGTGGCTCCATAAGAAGCATTTCAAGGTCCTGGAGTGGCCTAGCGAGTCTCCAGACCTGAACCCAATAGAAAATCTATGGAGGGAGCTGAAACTCTGTGTTGCCCAGCGACAGCCCCAAAACCTGAAAGATCTGGAGAAGACCTGTATGGAGGAGTGGGCCAAAAGCCCTGCTGCAGTGTGTGCAAACCTGCTCAAGAACTACAGGAAACGTCTGACCTCTGTAATTGTAAACAAAGGTTTCTGTACCAAATATTAAGTTCTATTTTTCTATTGTATCAAATACTTATTTCATGCAATAAAATGGAAGTTAATTATTTAAAAATCATACAATGTGATTTTCTGGATTTTTTTTTTTAGATTCTGTCTCACAGTTGAGGTGCACCTACGATGAAAATTACAATCTCTCCATTCTTTGTAAGTGGGAAAACTTGAAAAATCGGCAGTGTATCAAATACTTATTTGCCCCACTGTATAATCACACACCCGTAAGCACGATACTACGATAATTCTTCAAAAGCAGATCATGGAGACATTTTAATCATCCACGATCAAAAACCGTCATATCGCATACCCCCAGCTAAGACTCAGAGCGGTCACGGATCTAATGCACACGTGTCATGGGGTGATTTACTCCAGCGTAGTTTATAAGTGCATTGCTGCTGGACTCACCAGCACAGAGTTTTCCTCTCGATAGTTGGCGGCGATGTCCTGGTTCTCCATGGCTCCTGCCAGCAGGCCTGTGGCGTAGATTCGGAGCGGCTGCTCTGCCTCCTGAGCCCATTTAAACAATCGCTCCACAATCCCTTCCTATCATGGACACGAGCACACATGTAAACCTGCACGCCGCTGTGAGACCACATAACCCATGACTCAAAGTACCTTCTCTTGAAAGACCACGGCCGTCTCGAGGCCAGGCATGATGTTCAACAGCAGTCTGCATGCAGCGGTGTTCAGCGCCACCTCACGGCTGCTCATCACGTATGAGTTCACAAGCTATTAAAGCACAGAAATAAAGCAAATACTCAAGATCAGAAACCAAAGAGGGCTGCTCGGCTTACTTACAGCAGCATAAGTACTTTTCACACTACAGTGAAGTAAAAGACCGCTTCTTAAACCAGAGAAGGTGAACATGTTGGTATTCTTGTGGAAAAAAACATGCAAGTACTGTAACCGACAGACAGTTTAGTTTTACTTGGAGGCTTTCTTTAATTTTTTTTAGGCTATTTGATTCCTCAGTTTGCTAAGCTTTCTGTAATTTATTAGTCGGTATATAATACAGCATGTGATGTGTCCTATGCCATACCTCGTCTTATTCGTTTTTGTTAATAAATGTTATGTCATTGTAACATACTGTTTTATTGTTGTTGTGCTTTTTAATTAAGAATAACAATGAATCCATCTTTTGTTTTGGTCTTAAAAAGTGAAAGGTGTATAGATATAAGCAAAACAGACCATTATCTTTTCTTGTAAAGCTGACACCAAGATCGTGAATTCATGAAAGTGTCCGAAGTCCGGCTTATAACAACAAAAGAGGAATTGTTCACATAATTTAAATCACAAATAATATTAATGAAAAAGAACGGGTTGAATGTTGAACGCTTTCGTTAGCATATAACTATAAACTATGATAAAAGTTAATCAGCATGCATTGATTAACCCTAAGACTGTCCCTGGGGTCTATATGACCCCAATCGACTTTTTCTTAATAAATAAAAATGGTTCCCTTCATCTCAGTGGAATAAAATTTTGTGACTTTTCCTACATTATCTAGCTATACACACAAAAAAACTGGGCTTGATTCGGTTGTTCTGAAGGTATGTAAAAAAAAATTTTACACTTATGGTATTCGGGGTCAATATGACCCCACATTGAAAATGAATGGAAAATGTGATTTTTCATCTTTTTTTTTTATTTATTTGTCAAAAAATATCAATAGATCTGGCATAAATCTAAAAATTTTCACACAGAAATGAAGGCCTGGGACTAGGGCATAAATGTGATGTAGAAAAGACATGCTCACTCACACACACACACAAACACAAACAAGCACACACATGTATGACTGCCACAGAGCATTTTTATAGAATTTGGCAAAGAAATTCAGTCACAAATGCAGAACAAAGATATAAAAGGGCAAGACCTAATGCATGCACACACACACACACACACACACACACACACACACACACACACACGGGTATGACTGCCACAGACAGCATTTAAATAGAATTTGGTAAATAAAATCAGTTCAGTGTTTAGAATGTGTTTGTAAAAAATGGTATTGTTATTTGATGTTCACTCTTCAATCCTGTTCATTTTTGCATATTGCTGTTGGTTTTATTTACATATTTATTTAATTTATTTTGCATTCTGAAGTTAATTATGATTTTTTTTTACACATTAAAATCAATAATATGAAACTACAATCTGACTCCAAGTCTTGTCCTTTAGGTGCGTCTTATGTGGCATTTTTCTGTCAAATTTCTGTGGCATTTTGTTAAAAAAGGCATTTCAAAATGCATCAAAAACTACAAAAATTCTACTATTTGAAAGAATATTTATTTTTAATGTCTTTTCTAATGTTTATATATATATATAAATTCACAAAATGTATCACAAAAGTTGTGATAGAGCAGTTGGCCACATCTAGTAAAATGAATGGCTCTCTATGGCCCTCTGCTGGTCAAAACTATTTATTTCTTAAACTGCAATCCTGTGAGGTTTATCTCTAACCAGCAGATGGCACACTTCTACACCTAACACCTAGATCAATACCCAGAAACAACTTAAATTAAATTTAGATCATAATTTAAGTGATTTTTTCATAAAAATTTAATATTTCACATGCAAGCTAAAGGTGTAGTTGAGGAATTTTGCAGTAAATAGGTACAAAAGTACTTCATATCTCCCAAAACACAGCATTAATGTATAGATGAGAAGTAAACAAAAAAAATGATATATTATTTGTATTATTAAAAATTTATATATTTTTTACAATTACTCTATAAATTGTTGGGGTCATATTGACCCCAAATACCATAAGTGTAAACAGGAAACGAAGACCATAAGAGGGTTAATCAAATGTTGTAGCAAAAAAAAAATGTGCTCGTACGACCAACTGAGAAAGTTAGTCACAAAAGAGCGACCCGTGGGAAGAATGAGTCTAGAGCCGTGATAAACATCAAAATATATGTGTAGGACCAGGCTGACATATCACATGACAATAATCATTCCGGCGTAATAATCAAGAAACATTGCTGTCGTACCATGAGTGCAGCAGATGATATTACACAGACCCTGAAAGTAGTCCCCAGCTAGGTAACTAAAAAAGTGGAGTGTTCCTTTAAGGTAATTAAATGTCTGTGCAGGATTGTGCGTGCAGGACTGTGTAGTTATTGGCATAAAGAAATGCACAAGTACTGAACTCAGTTCTCTTTCATGGCTTATCGCTCTTTGAACGATCACATACGCACTAAAACATCGGTCTGGGTGAGTATTCATGTAAACACAGACAGTTATGTTTTCAGCAATTGTAAACAATTTAGGAAAAAAATGGATCTGTACATATATAGGAGCTCAGATTCGGTCTTAAAGTGACAGTAGCCTAATATACCTGCTGTCTGTGTTAATATTAATCAAAGAACAAAAGATAAAAATCACTCACTTCTCTTGACTGAATGACTTTTGTAGCTTTAAAAAGAACCAAAGCATATTTAACATGCTTTGGCAAAGGCTATGTACAATTTTATTTCTACATTTAATTTTTTTTTATATTCAAAATATTATTTAAACAAAATATAACAAGATCATAAGTTATTTTAGTTTAGTCTTATTGTCCCGCATGATTTAATGTTTGGTATCAATATTTTATTTATGTTAACTTAAGACATAACCAATTCTTTACATGTACACTCACAAAGACTGGTATTTGGACATTTATAGGCTAATTATAATAACAATATTCACATAAAGTGGATAAATGTGTGCTGTGCTGGTTAACCACTGAGCTGGTACCCACTACTGAGTCGTATTCAATTCTATCCATGATGGAAATATGAATTCAGTCACAATTCAGAACATCACATGATTATGCATCCATCTTACCGCATTCATAAAATCATCATTCTTGAACAAGATTTTCAACAGGTGTCCCAGCATGCACTCTGGGTCTGCCCGCCCTTCACAGCAAAACATGAAAAAGTCATAGTTATTATTTTAAATATCCAGGAGACAACACAGCAGTAAATGACGTGTCGAGTGTACCTGGATGGCGGTCATCAAACGGGTCAGGATCAGCCTTATGATACTCCTCCGTCTCCCTTTCAACAAGATCCGAAATCCTTCAGAGATTAAAACAACTGTTAACACACCACTGATACGACCAGGGATTGAAATCAACTTTCAGTCACCAGCCAATTTGCCGGCTATTCATAACTTCTACTAGCCAAAAATAAAAACACACAGAAATACAGACACTGGACGTGACAAAGCAACCATTGCAAATAATTTGGTGTCAGTACTAGGGGTGTGCGATATTGACAAGAAATTATATCTCAATATTTTCTGGGATTTTCTCGATAACGATAATATTTTGTGTTATTGTGCTAATATCTTAAGGACTGCCGTAGACAGCTGACTCCTGAAGTTTTTGATATTCTTCATATTCTGTGTGATGGTTATAGAAATTAATATTTTCCAATACGTTTAAATTGATTTTTACATTTTATGGGCATTTTTACCATTATAAAGCCATTTTTTCTAAAAGCATGCATCATCTTTTGAGTCAAATTCTTACATTTAATCAGTCAATTATAATAATAAAACATTTAGGCCGTTACCAAACAAATTAAAACAATATCAACAAAATTCATCGTAACAGAAGTTGCATCTGAAGTGGCATTTAAATGCATTTACACACTGTTTAATGCAGCTCAGAGGGACACGGAGTGCTTTAACCTGCAGTTACGAATGCATAAATAATGTTTTGATATTGTAAACATAAAACGTTGAATACTGATATTTTAAATTAGTTTAAAAATGAAAAATGTGAAATTAAAACGGCCAGCAGGTGGCAGAAGTCACTGTTAACAAGTGAGTCATTGTGATTGAACCGAATCATTTAAAGGTTGATTCATTCAGGAACGAAACACTCATGTTGCTCAGAGACAAAAAACAGTGCTGTGACTGGAATTATTTTTGTTGGCGAAATGGAGCAAAAACAGGCAATATGTGTCTAAAACATAAGTCTCTTATTCTTTATCGAACTGTTGTATAAAATCAATATCACATTTGTAATCATGCTGATTTTCGAAGAAAAAAAGGCACTTTTTGTGTGATATTGATTAACTATATGAAATAATATAAATATATACATTTTCTGCCCCATATCTTGAATTAAGTGATCATTCTTGATGCATATTAATAGACAGAATCATACAGTGAAAGAACACTCTCTAAAGTTGGTCTAATCAGACATTATCACGTAATTGTGCATGCGTGCATTTCTGTACGAGTGTTTTATTTGTTTTTTTGTTCTATATGGATTCTCCCACATGACCCACCGCTCTAAAAACGGCAGGCAAAACTATCTGTTTTATTTCCTTCATGCCACACACATCACGCTTTAAACACAAAAACATGTTCTGTGTGAAGGACCCTAATTTCTGCTTAAATATTACTCTGCTGGGAAAAAGAGGAGACGAAGGCTTCACTGTTTAGTTCTTGACTGTACTAACACTGACACAAAAGAAGTGCACATACAATACATTACTCTAGCACTCTCTAATCTAGCTATTCTTTAAAAAAAGCCCTTTTTAGTCATGCACTCTATTCATTTACTAACTGCTTGTTTTCTAAAAAAACAACAACACTAGCTTCTCTAATCTTTTTGTATAATATCTTTGTTTTCTTTTTATTTATTATACAATTAACAAAAGCATAAAAGGCCTCTAACACTAGTTTGCTCTCTGTTTTCATTTTATTTATTATATAATAAAAAATTAAATAAATCCTTGCTACATGTACTGTGTTAAGCTCACTGAGACTTGTTATAGCACTTGCGTATCATTGCTCTTTTGTTGGTTTTGATTGCTTCTATTGTCATCATTTGTAAGTCGCTTTGCATAAAAGCGTCTGTTTAATGACTAAACGTAATGTAAAGCACATGTAGCGATTCATCACAATATCATGATTGCATGGCAAGTAAAAAGCCATCAAATGGCAGGTCTATTATTCTTAAACAGCTCTCACAGACACCTGGTTTGTAAGTAATCAGAAAAGTGCTAGGGCTGAAACCAAATCAAAACGGTGATATGGCTTCGTGTGATTGCCCTGTGCTTCAGAGTAAAGCACTGCACACTGTGATGTTTTACACGTGTGCAGCTCATAATAAGTGTTTTCAGAGTCTAAGAGCAGCTCAGTTTGCAGTAAATGTCGGTGTCCAACTTCCAGACATCAGTTTTTCAGGCACAGTAACACACTTGTGTACACATATGCTCCAAGATGCTGTACTATTTTTTTTTAATTATGCTACTGACATAAATTGATTCAAACTAAAGTTTGGGAGGTGCAGCGCCTAAGATATGAGTGCAAAAATGTATTTTTTGTCTTGCATTTTTATCATAACTAGTTTAGCAATACAAGCAATAGAGCGATTTTTTTTTCACTCAAATATTTTAAATGTGATGCTGACTTTAAACAGTCCAATAAACAAGAAGTTAATATTGTGTCAAATTTTAGACACGATATTTTCAGTGTTGTATGTTTTGCTCAAATTCGCAAACTCAATGAATCCATGGTTTTAAACAAATCCGGTGACTTATTGATTTAGTGACTCGTTCGTAAAGTCTGAACAAATCGAAAAAACTAAATTGATATGCGATTATTCAGATTAATCAATCGGCACGTCATGCAATTAATTAAATTAAAAATTGAAGTTGCTGGACAGCCCTAATTCTCATGCATAAGAAAGCAACAGCAGAGCTTCAGCGAGATGTATTTAAGGTCTGGTGGCAGCTCTTGTACAGTAACGGTTGATGTGAGGTCAGGTGACACTGCACAGGGTCGTCTACAGTAACTGATGCGGGGTCGGGGGGTAACGTGCAGGAACAGTAAGTGTTCATGTGGGGTCAGTGCAGCAGCTCTCACTTGGTTAGTATGTTGAGCAGTTCGTTTGTGGCTCCCTGCTGTTCTCTCTCCCACTGCTCCAGCAGAGCGCTCAGCTCCGCTTTAGAGTCCACACCGCCATCCCCGGCAGACGCCATCGGCCCTGCACACACACACACACACACACAGACACACACACACAGACACACACACACAGAGAGAGAGAGAGAGAGAGAGAGAGAGACAGAGAGACGCACACACAGAGAGACAAACACACACACACACACACAGAGAGAGACAGACACACACAGAGAGAGAGACGCACAGAGAGAGACGCACACACAGAGAGACACAGACACACACAGACAGACAGACAGACACACACAGACACACACACACAGACACACACAGACAGACAGACAGACACACACAGACACACACAGACAGACACACACAGACAGACACACACAGACAGACACACACACAGACAGACAGGACACACACAGAGAGACAGACACACAGAGAGACAGACACAGACAGAAGAGAGACACACACAGACAGACAGACAGACAGGACACACACAGAGACAGACACACACACACACAGACAGAAGAGAGACACACACACAGACAGACAGGACACACACACACACAGAGAGAGACACACACACACACACACACAGAGAGAGACACACACAGAGAGAGACACACACAGAGAGAGACACACACACACACACACACAGAGACACACACACACACACAGACACAGACAGAGACAGACACACAGACAGAGACAGACACACAGACAGAGACACACACAGACAGAGACACACACAGAGAGAGAGACACACACACAGACAGACACACACACACACACACACACAGAGACACACACACACAGAGACACACACACACACACACACAGAGACACACACACACACACACACAGACACACACACACACACACACACACACACAGATGATGAAGAACAGCTCGAGGCTTCTTCACAGAACACTTGCTGTGCTCCGCGTCTCGAGCAGTTTTAGAGGCATGTCCTGACAGGAGGATAACATCACTACTGCAGAGCGGAGTGCAGCAAGTCCAGCTTTAGAGGGATTCCACTAATATCCCTGTGATGATTACACTCATACTGACATTAATAACTTACGGTTAGATGTCTTCGTGTGTGAAGTTGAAGGAGAATGCTAGTGCTTCAGGTTTAAAGACCCAGCAGAAACAGCTGCTAGCAGCATACACTCAATGAAATCCAGCGCCTGGACACTAAACCGGTCCACAAACACTTAATAATCATACAGTACACTAGTACTTTGAGTGTTTACAGAGCGAGTATGCACAGTACGTGTATGTGTACATCACCACACGCCTCCTACACTCATATTTACCCAGAAATACAGTAAAATCACGAGTAAACTCCACAAACCGCGCATGTAAACAGTGCTGCTAATGTCATGTGTTCCCAAACGCGCGAGCACTCACCTTCAGCGCGCGCAAACACACCGCCGCGATCACTAACGACGCTACACGACGATACGAGCGACAGAGACGCGTCGCGGTGTTATAACCTCATGAATAACGACGCTTAACACCTCGTGTCACTCGCGTCTGTCTTTAGCAATGTGCTGCAACTTTCTGATGGCGATCTCTGAGCGCGTCATAACCCGGCGACGACGGGAGCTCGCCGATGACGTCAGACGCACAGTAAATTCACTCATCGAAATCCTTTATTTATTGTTTTTAAATTCAACAGTAAGTTATATCCAACTATTTCATCTTCCAAGAATCTTAAAGCTCTTAAAACAGTTCATTTATTTGTTAAAGCTTTGTTTTGGATTATTTACTTATTGTTACACACTTGTAATGTCACGTCTTTGTGCATAATGTTGATATTTTCTGTGCTTTTATCTTTGCTGCCTTGGCATTAATAATATATATATATATATAAGTTTCTTTTGTATGCTGCGTCCCAATTCGCATACTATCCGTCCTAAATAGTATTCAAAAATATAATTAGTATGTCCCAAACATAGTATGTTTATAAAAGTATGCCAAAGATTCCCGGGTGGTCTACTACTTCCGGTTTCAGATCGATGCACGCTCTAACGGCTAATATTACCCACAACACATTGCGCGGTGGACGAGGATTCGATTAGAACTACAAACACGCTTAAAAAGTGTTAAAAAACTACAAACATGGCGGATATGCGCGACCAACGGACAGAGAAGGGTATTTGAGTGATATGTCTAACCTGATTAAAATATATTAATTTAATGTTATCCACGTTATATTTCATCTGAAGCAACACTGTGAACTTTTATAATGATACGTTTGGTCATTAACTTTGAAATGCATCATTATGCAACACATGAGCAGAGTTCTCGGCATGAAAGACCCACGATGTGCCTCTTTATTTCTCTCCAATACGGTAGGACATCAAATTAAACGAAATGTGTATGATGTTAACTGTGATGAGATGCTCGTAACTAAGCAACAGATGTTAACTGTGATGAGATGATTGACAGTTTGAACAGTGACAGGATGCTCGTAACTAAGCAACAGATGTTAACTGTGACAGGATGCTCGTAACTAAGCAACAGATGTTAACTGTGACAGGATGCTCGTAACTAAGCAACAGATGTTAACTGTGACAGGATGCTCGTAACTAAGCAACAGATGTTAACTGTGACAGGATGCTCGTAACTAAGCAACAGATGTTAACAGTGACAGGATGCTCGTAACTAAGCAACAGATGTTAACTGTGACAGGATGCTCGTAACTAAGCAACAGATGTTAACAGTTACAGGATGCTCGTAACTAAGCAACAGATGTTAACTGTGACAGGATGCTCGTAACTAAGCAACAGATGTTAACTGTGACAGGATGCTCGTAACTAAGCAACAGATGTTAACAGTGACAGGATGCTCGTAACTAAGCAACAGATGTTAACAGTGACAGGATGCTCGTAACTAAGCAACAGATGTTAACAGTGACAGGATGCTCGTAACTAAGCAACAGATGTTAACAGTAACAGGATGCTCGTAACTAAGCAACAGATGTTAACTGTGACAGGATGCTCGTAACTAAGCAACAGATGTTAACTGTGACAGGATGCTCGTAACTAAGCAACAGATGTTAACAGTGACAGGATGCACGTAACTAAGCAACAGATGTTAACAGTGACAGGATGCACGTAACTAAGCAACAGATGTTAACTGTGACAGGATGCTCGTAACTAAGCAACAGATGTTAACAGTGACAGGATGCTCGTAACTAAGCAACAGATGTTAACTGTGACAGGATGCTCGTAACTAAGCAACAGATGTTAACAGTGACAGGATGCACGTAACTAAGCAACAGATGTTAACAGTGACAGGATGCACGTAACTAAGCAACAGATGTTAACTGTGACAGGATGCTCGTAAATAAGCAACAGATGTTAACAGTGACAGGATGCTCGTAACTAAGCAACAGATGTTAACTGTGACAGGATGCACGTAACTAAGCAACAGATGTTAACAGTGACAGGATGCACGTAACTAAGCAACAGATGTTAACTGTGATGAGATGATTGACAGTTTGAACAGTGACAGGATGCTCGTAACTAAGCAACAGATGTGAACAGTTACAGGATGCTCGTAACTAAGCAACAGATGTTAACTGTGACAGGATGCTCGTAACTAAGCAACAGATGTTAACTGTGACAGGATGCTCGTAACTAAGCAACAGATGTGAACAGTTACAGGATGCTCGTAACTAAGCAACAGATGTTAACTGTGACAGGATGCTCGTAACTAAGCAACAGATGTGAACAGTGACAGGATGCTCGTAACTAAGCAACAGATGTGAACAGTGACAGGATGCACGTAACTAAGCAACAGATGTTAACTGTGACAGGATGCTCGTAACTAAGCAACAGATGTGAACAGTGACAGGATGCTCGTAACTAAGCAACAGATGTGAACAGTTACAGGATGCACGTAACTAAGCAACAGATGTTAACTGTGACAGGATGCTCGTAACTAAGCAACAGATGTGAACAGTTACAGGATGCTCGTAACTAAGCAACAGATGTGAACAGTTACAGGATGCACGTAACTAAGCAACAGATGTTAACTGTGACAGGATGCTCGTAACTAAGCAACAGATGTGAACAGTGACAGGATGCTCGTAACTAAGCAACAGATGTGAACAGTGACAGGATGCTCGTAACTAAGCAACAGATGTTAACAGTGACGATGCGCGTAACTAAGCAACAGATGTGAACAGTTACAGGATGCTCGTATCTAAGCAACAGATGTTAACTGTGACAGGATGCTCGTAACTAAGCAACAGATGTTAACTGTGACAGGATGCTCGTAACTAAGCAACAGATGTGAACAGTTACAGGATGCTCGTAACTAAGCAACAGATGTTAACTGTGACAGGATGCTCGTAACTAAGCAACAGATGTGAACAGTGACAGGATGCTCGTAACTAAGCAACAGATGTTAACTGTGACAGGATGCTCGTAACTAAGCAACAGATGTGAACAGTTACAGGATGCTCGTAACTAAGCAACAGATGTTAACTGTGACAGGATGCTCGTAACTAAGCAACAGATGTGAACAGTTACAGGATGCACGTAACTAAGCAACAGATGTTAACTGTGACAGGATGCTCGTAACTAAGCAACAGATGTGAACAGTGACAGGATGCTCGTAACTAAGCAACAGATGTGAACAGTGACAGGATGCTCGTAACTAAGCAACAGATGTGAACAGTTACAGGATGCACGTAACTAAGCAACAGATGTTAACTGTGACAGGATGCTCGTAACTAAGCAACAGATGTGAACAGTTACAGGATGCTCGTAACTAAGCAACAGATGTGAACAGTTACAGGATGCACGTAACTAAGCAACAGATGTTAACTGTGACAGGATGCTCGTAACTAAGCAACAGATGTGAACAGTGACAGGATGCTCGTAACTAAGCAACAGATGTGAACAGTGACAGGATGCTCGTAACTAAGCAACAGATGTTAACAGTGACAGGATGCGCGTAACTAAGCAACAGATGTGAACAGTTACAGGATGCTCGTAACTAAGCAACAGATGTTAACTGTGACAGGATGCTCGTAACTAAGCAACAGATGTTAACTGTGACAGGATGCTCGTAACTAAGCAACAGATGTGAACAGTTACAGGATGCTCGTAACTAAGCAACAGATGTTAACTGTGACAGGATGCTCGTAACTAAGCAACAGATGTGAACAGTTACAGGATGCTCGTAACTAAGCAACAGATGTTAACTGTGACAGGATGCTCGTAACTAAGCAACAGATGTGAACAGTGACAGGATGCTCGTAACTAAGCAACAGATGTTAACTGTGACAGGATGCTCGTAACTAAGCAACAGATGTGAACAGTTACAGGATGCTTGTAACTAAGCAACAGATGTTAACTGTGACAGGATGCTCGTAACTAAGCAACAGATGTGAACAGTTACAGGATGCACGTAACTAAGCAACAGATGTTAACTGTGACAGGATGCTCGTAACTAAGCAACAGATGTGAACAGTTACAGGATGCTCGTAACTAAGCAACAGATGTGAACAGTTACAGGATGCACGTAACTAAGCAACAGATGTTAACTGTGACAGGATGCTCGTAACTAAGCAACAGATGTGAACAGTGACAGGATGCTCGTAACTAAGCAACAGATGTGAACAGTGACAGGATGCTCGTAACTAAGCAACAGATGTTAACAGTGACAGGATGCGCGTAACTAAGCAACAGATGTGAACAGTTACAGGATGCTCGTAACTAAGCAACAGATGTTAACTGTGACAGGATGCTCGTAACTAAGCAACAGATGTTAACTGTGACAGGATGCTCGTAACTAAGCAACAGATGTGAACAGTTACAGGATGCTCGTAACTAAGCAACAGATGTTAACTGTGACAGGATGCTCGTAACTAAGCAACAGATGTGAACAGTTACAGGATGCTCGTAACTAAGCAACAGATGTTAACTGTGACAGGATGCTCGTAACTAAGCAACAGATGTGAACAGTGACAGGATGCTCGTAACTAAGCAACAGATGTTAACTGTGACAGGATGCTCGTAACTAAGCAACAGATGTGAACAGTTACAGGATGCTCGTAACTAAGCAACAGATGTTAACTGTGACAGGATGCTCGTAACTAAGCAACAGATGTTAACTGTGACAGGATGCTCGTAGCTAAGCAACAGATGTGAACAGTTACAGGATGCTCGTAACTAAGCAACAGATGTTAACTGTGACAGGATGCTCGTAACTAAGCAACAGATGTGAACAGTTACAGGATGCTCGTAACTAAGCAACAGATCTTAACAGTGACAGGATGCTCGTAACTAAGCAACAGAAGTTAACAGTGACAGGATGCTCGTAACTAAGCAACAGATGTTAACTGTGACAGGATGCTCGTAACTAAGCAACAGATGTTAACTGTGACAGGATGCTCGTAACTAAGCAATAGATGTTAACAGTGACAGGATGCTCGTAACTAAGCAACAGATGTTAACTGTGACAGGATGCTCGTAACTAAGCAACAGATGTTAACTGTGACAGGATGCTCGTAACTAAGCAACAGAGCGTCAGTTAAAGACTCAGCTATGATGAAGTAGTGTCCCAAAGTGTGCCTACTATTCTGCTACATACTCAGAAGTATGTACTTATTCTTCATATAAAGAGTACTTTTAGGGCATAGTATGGGTGCTGGTGTGCTCTTGCGGGTCGTTTGGTTAAGGCGAGTTTATACCAGAGATATATGAGCTGAAACTTGCAAAATAAAATGATCTGCAACGTCCCGACGCCGTCTCTACACCGGAAGCATCAAAGCTATGAAGGTAAAATGCCGTCAAAATGATTTGCATGCGCAGGGTAATATTTGTGAAAGTGTAAGTGACATTGCAAGCGTAAAATAAATTTGCATGCGCAAAATAAGTTTTGTAAAGGTGTAAATCAAGTTATAAGCTCAAGAAAACCGGACTTGCATCATTGCAAGAAAGCCTTGCAAGTCTGTAAACGGCAATTCGCAAGCTAAAAACAGTGGTGTTAAGAACTGCAACACGGATTCACTCTGAAGAATATGTCTCTGTGTGTAACATAAAGCTGTTGCAAAGGTGTAAACAACGTGTTGCGTACGCAGGGCATAACGTTTCCTGAAATAACCCGATATGCGCCGCACCGTCTTTCTTTTCTCAGCGCTTGCAGTTTTGGCAGATTCTCTCACTAACTGAGTTTTGCAAGCTTGAGGGGAGGGCGGGACCTTCTTCTTGTAGCCAATCAAATGAGGCTCTCGCTGACTCTCCGTTTACTCTTATCTGATTGGTTCAAATAAACACATCATACGCCAAGACATTTATCTTCATTTAGTTCGGGAACATTCTCGCTGCCGGAATGATACTTTTAACGTACACATACAGTAAAAAATAATTATTAATAAATACCAACTTAATTAAAACATGATACTTTATAAGTTGTGTACCATTATAGGCTATGTGTTCATACTGAATTTCGAGCTGTGTAGTATCTTCTCCTCCTCAACAGGCTATATGATATATTAGTTTATTGTAATATTATATTGTAATTTTGATGATACTTAAAGAAGGACTAGTATCTGCACTAGCCTATGCATAATTTCGCCTGTCATGATCAGGGATGGTTCCATTGTTTTTTTTACAAAAATTTGGTTCAATAATAATATTTTTTTTTCTTCCAAATCTGCCAAAACTGCAAGCGCAGAGAAAAGGAAAGCGGAAGAATACAGATCATATTTATTTCACTTTAGCATGAAGCTGCAGTTTCACAATACATGAATTACACTTGCAAAAAAAGTAAAATGCTGCGAATCTCGATTTGCACCTTTACAAATCGTTTCTTGCGCATGCATATTTAATTTACGTTTGCAATCATATGTACACTTGCACAGCTCTTACCCTTCACATGCAAATCTTTTAGGCATTAATTTACCTTCATACAAAGCGAAATTTCCAGGTAGCGACGCGCGCGTGGAGTGCGTCAGAAATAGAACGCGGCACCCGTTCACTGTAGAGCGCGTTCAATGAGAATCACTGAGCTTTGATGCAACGTCTCGCGGCGTTCGCGTCCGGTATAGTAGTGTTACCTACAATGATACTAGATTAGATGTGTATCGTTTCCATAGCAAGCACTCTTTACTTCAGCGTTTTGTAGCACAGCTGCTGAAGATCCCATGAAAACATAACCTTAGCATTCAGAAACGATAGATCAAGATATGCTTTGTTTGGAGAAATGAACATGAATGCTTCTTGTTTGCTGACTGGCTGCGGTTGTTTTGAATAACACATTTATTGTTGTTTTTAAGCAGTCATGAAATATAATTTATATGAACTTTTTTTGCTCCTTGGGAAACTAATGATAATGATATTTCAAGTCCAGTCAAATCAAATGTCACGTGGCATTAAATAACATGTTTTTAAAATTATATATGGGCTAATGTGGCTGTTATATGGGCTAAATACATGCTTTGAAAATATATGTTATAAATAACATATATAATACACCACCATTCAAAAAGAAGCTCAGAAACATTTTAAAAGTGTTTGAAACACATATCTTCTGCTCTGCAAGACTGCATTTATTTGATTAAAAAATCAGTAAAAATAGGAAATCTACCGTTTGAAAATATATTTCTATTTTAATATAATTTAAAATGTATTTGTCTTGTAACGCTAAAGCTTCATTACTCCAGCTCTCAGTGTCACGTGATCCGTCAGAAATCATGCTGATTGCTTAAGAAACAGTTATTATTATTATATAGCTGAAAATGACTATGCCGCTCAATAATTGTGTGGTGTTTGCATTTTTGGATAAATAGAAAGATTGAAATATAAATATGAAATGGAAAACAAAAATGTGAATTATTTTTAAAAATCTTTCAAATAAAAATATTTTATTAGTAGTAGTTTTATTAATGTTTTAACTGTCATTTATGTTTTTATTGCACATGTACAATGCAAGACACACCACACTGACATACTAAAAATAAATAAAAAATCATGACTATAACAGATATGTGACCCTGGAGCACACAACCAGTCATAAGCGTCATTTCTTTGAAATTGAGATTTATACATTAATAAATAATCTTTCCATTGATGTATGGTTTGTTATGATAGGACAATATTTGTAAATCTGGAATCTGAGGGTGCAAACAAATCAAAATATTGAGAAAATCATCTTTAAAGTTGTTCAAATGAAGTTCTTAGCAATGCATATTACTAATCAATAATTAAGTTTTGATATATTTACGATAGGAAATTTACAAAATATCTTCATGGAACATGATCTTAATATCCTAATGATTTTTGGCATAAAAGAAATTTTTTTAATTTTGACCCATACAATGTATTGTTGTCTATTGCTACAAATATACCTGTGTTACTCATGACTGCTTTTGTGCTGCAGGGTCACATATAGTGAATCAGGACAGTGCTAAAATAGTATATTTTGACAAGGAGAATATGTTTCCCATCTTTCTAGTTTTCTTTGAAGTTTTTGAAAGCACATTTTGAAATATTCTCACAAAAAAAATTCTTCCATTAACATGTCATGCGTAAATTATATTTACCCACCAAAATGACCATGTTCAGTCAGAAAACAGGGAATGCAGTATATATGTTTTTTAAAACAGGGTATTTTCTGTAGCCAACTCTACTTTTTGAAGAAGTCAGCACACGTGTCAGTGACAGACTACAGTTCTGCAGGGAGACACATGGAGGCACTACAGTGTTATACATACTGAAGCACTTATCTTTGAGTTGTGCAGTGATGAAAGACAAGCATATGACTAGCTGAATATGAATATGACCATCCATGTGTGTATGTGGACCATTCTACAGAACTGGTGCTGTCCCACAACCACAAACACATTTAAAAAGCATTTATGTATTCAAATCTTAGATGTTTATTGACATCCTTCTATTATCTATTGAAACCCACAATAATATTTAAAATATTAGTAAGCTTAATATATATACTGTATATAAAATCATCATTTATTGGGTACTTTCAACTGGGAGGTGGCTGTCCCGAACCCTAACCACTAAATTTCAACTTATGAAAATTATATTGAAATAAAAAAAAAAAAAAACATATTCCATTGTTGATTTTAAAAATAAAGTTAAAAAATAAGTTTTTTTTCTTTGTAAATTATAAAAATTGTAAAAAAAAAAAAAAAAAGTTCCATAACAGTTAGACAGAGTGTGTGTGTGTGTGTGAGAGAGTGTGTGTGTGAGAGAGTGTGAGAGAGTGTGTGTGTGAGTGTGTGTGTGTGTGAGTGCGAGACTGCATTTATTTGATTTTTTTTATAATCAGTAAAAATAGGAAATCTACCGTTTGAAAATATAGTTCTATTTTAATATAATTTAAAATGTATTTGTCTTGTAACGCTAAAGCTTCATTACTCCAGCTCTCAGTGTCACGTGATCCTTCAGAAACACACCCGACGTCTAATAACGTCTTGTCTACTCATAAGTACGAACGTCCCAGGAGGACTTTTTCAATAAATTGAAAATAATAAATTTCAATAAATGACACCTAAACACCTCGCTTTTCATATCAATATTGAATTCATTGTCAATTTTATTCATCGGTAAGGTGTTAGATCCCGCCACTACAGCGCCCAAAAAACAAAACCATGAATATATGCTTATAAAACAGTTCAATATTTAATGCAAAATATTTTTTACAGAGTAAAACCTGAACAAAAGGTGACAAAACAACTAAATAAATACAGGAAATGGACAGTAAGGCCAATATCTGAACACATAA
>CM041804.1:2722329-2737329 GCA_023376895.1 Aspiorhynchus laticeps | reverse complement strand
GTCGTTGAGCATGTAAGGTAAAAATAAATGCATATTATAAGACCAATGAAAGTGTTTTTTGAGCTTGAATGCATGTCAACCTGTTGTTGGTGATCCCAAAACCAAAATATGAACCTTTCATTACCCATAATAGGGGCACTTTAATAGTAGGGATGTAACAATGTCAAAATGTCACGATATGATAATATCTTAATATGAAGTCACGATACAATATTTATTGCGATATAAAAAAATTAAAAAAATATTTTTTTAAATTTTGTACATTTTAAAGTTAAATACTTCTATTTAATGCACTTTGAGAGTTCAAAATTAAGAGCTCTGAAACATTTTCCTAAGAAAACTTAGGGATAGTTCACCCAAAAATTATCATTGTGTCATCATTTACTCACCCTCAAGTAGATCCAAACCTGTATGAATGTGTTTGTTCTGAACACAAAGGAAGATATTTTGAAGAAAGTTTGTAATCAGGCTGTTTTGGGACACCATTGACTTCAATAGTAGGAGAAAAATACTGCTCTGTTTCCCTCATTCTTCAGAATATCTTCCTTTGTGTTCAGAACAAACACATTCATACAGGTTTGGATCTACTTGAGGATGAGTAATGATGACAGAATTATCATTTTTGGGTGAACTATCTCTTTAAGTCAGTGAATTGACTTGTAGCTGAACTTTAAAGAGGATTCAATCTTCTTTTTATTTGTGAAATATTGTCTCAGTCTAAATTACATTCACACTGCTGTTTTAGGAAGACAAACTAATTAGAATATAGACTAATGATAATAATAACAATTTTATATTAGTGTTATTCCCATGACTGTAATACCCATATATTGTAAAACAGTTGCACTGTAAACTAAATGAAAATTTATATTTCATAGGTTAATTTTGCTTTACACTACTGTAGGGAATTACAATACTTCTCTCCAAATTTCTACACTTGAAAGATATATTTGGACTCATTTAAACCACTAGCTGTCAGTAATTCAGATACTGCACTTATTTTAGACGGCTTTTATTTTGAAGGAAAACTCCAGCTTCAGTGAAAACAGGCTTATAAAAACACATCTCACGACATAACTGAAACGCTGTAATCACCTGCACATTAAAATGTTGAGAATTACACGAATGTGAAATGCGCGCTAAACTCGCAGCACATGCGATAAATGAGTTGACTGCATTCATTCAGTGTGAACGAAGCCGTTCTGAGACGCAGAAAACACCGGATCAACGAAGAGTGCGCTTCGCTTTAAAACACACAGCAAAAACAGACTCGATGAAGAGATGAAGCATATTGTGCTTTAAGTTTGAGTTCATTTGACAGATACTGTACCAAAGCATAATGACCCAAAACACAACTTTAAAGACCTTTAATGTTAGAATAAGAAGTTTAAATATATTTTAAGTAGGGATGCACGATATTGGATTTTTCCAATATCCGATAAGCCAATATTTTTTACCTCGATTTGGCCGATACCGATACATTTCCTTTTGTTTGGAAACAACACCAAGTCTCTTCTGTGCAGAGATTATAAGCAAAATATTTTTACATTTTGGTTAGTTTTTAACAAGAACATATTTGTTATAATTAAATAAAAAATAATGAAGGTTTTTTAACAGTACATTGAAGCTTTGAAAATAACTATAAATAAACTATATATCAATCGCTGCATTTTTTCCTCCAGAAGGATGCTGTTAACCCTAACATTTTATTTTAAGATTTATCATTTGTAGATGATCTAAAACAAAAGTTTTAACAATTCTGAAAATCTTTTAGAGCTCATGATTTGTTTAAAAAAATAAAACATATTACACATTAATGAATAAATCGGTATATATAAAATTATTTATTTTACAAGTGTCATGTTTGTGATTATTTTTTTCATGTAAGCTATAGCTTCTGACCATTAAATCAAAACATACTCATTATTTTATGGCCTCAATTACTGCTTTATTTAATCAGAAACAGTCTAAATGTTTGTGTAGCTATTTTACTTTGTTTAATTAGAAGTAGGCCAACAGCGCCCCCTACAGATTAAACTCCTTACTGACCCGGAGGAGCTATTACTGTTGACTCTATCACACACCGAACACATTCTGTAGTGCTTCACAGATTAAATACAGAGATCATAACACTCAATATAATCATCATTCAGACAAAACTGTGCTTCAGGAATGAGCCACACTCTGCTGATCTAATCACTAACACACCCTGAGCACATGTGAGTTATGTATTCCTCTTATCGGTGAGACATATCGACATCATTCTTCATATCGGGCCGATGCCAATATTTACATTTAAAGCCATTATCGGCCGATCCGATATTTACATTTAAAGCCATTATCGGCCGATTCCGATATTTACATTTAAAGCCATTATCGGCCGATTCCGATATTTACATTTAAAGCCATTATCGGCCGATACCGATATCAGTCCGATAATATCGTGCATCCCTAATTTTAAGAACTACACTTTTTGCTCGAAAGACCTATCGTTTCATTTAGTCATGTGACACGATGATATCGACAGTTTTGCTATTGCGATACCACGATATTGATAATACCGTTACATCCCTACTTAAGAGTAATAATAAGAATGTAACAGAGAATGGTAATATAATTTATAATCAGTTGCTCCAGAGTGAAAACATTATCTTTAATTACTGGTACCCGAGTATTATTGAGTTCTGTTCATTTTTAATGAAACCAAAGAGCAAAGTTTGACAGTAAACCTTCAGAATTACTGCCTAATTAATTTATTGTCCGTGGGACACGAAGCACATGATTTACCGTAGTACAGCTATAACCAGAGAGAACACCTCAGTCTCTTCTATAACAACAAAACTAAATCAGTCCCCCATAAAGCCATGTTAGAGGAAACTTCATGTTTCTTAATGTACTGTTGATTAGAAAGACTTTCTTTGCACCTTAACAACCCATAATGTTTTTCTACAGAAAGTCATGCTAAACAGGTTTAATGTAGTGAATGGACAAATATATGTAGCATCTTATTGATCTCTAGTTTAAAATCTGAAGCCCAGTTTTTTACTTGAAGCTATTTTCTTAACAGGTTTCTATGGAGTGTAAGACATTATCCCCTGGTTTCATAGACAAGGCTTAAACCTAGTCCTAGACTAAAATATAAGTCTGAGCTGTTTTAACTGAAATAAACTTGCACTGATTGATCTTAAAATATATCAGTGTCTTTGTTTTGTCTTTAGATGCACACCAGTGATGATTGTTTCTAAGCATGTTTATAAAAATGACTTAACATGTCCTAATTGAACTATGACCTAATCCTGGTTTAGTCTAAGCCCTGTCTGTGAAACCAGACCTATATCTTAGTTCTTCAGAACAGTAGACAGTATTTACTACAAACAATGTTTGAGAGAAATTTGGTTCTTCTTGGTAATTCAAATAGAATGTCCCTACCAACATATTACCAAAAAAGATGCATTAAAAGCTCACTGTGTTACGGTCAGCATACGCTCAGCTTTTAATGCATCTTTTTGCATTAAAGATGCATCTTTAACTGCATTTTGTTCTAAAGTGTTTATCGTTTGTAAAGCAGGCCACAGCTGTTTCTTCTCAGAATGAACCAAAATGAAAAACATCTTAAATCTCAGCATAAAATATTACCGTTATTCAACTATAAAAATGCTTACCTTGTCGAGTTTTCTTTGTTATTGTCACCTGGCACCGGATACATTTCTTCATTCTGTGAGCACATTCTGAACAGAGACACACAGGACTGAGTTTATATATGTATACAGACAAGTAAAACATTTCTGGATCAACATCCATCAAACGTGTGACCAACGTTACTACAATATCCTCCTGAGACCCAGCTATGGAGTTTTGTCTCTGTAGAGGACATTATATTTGAGTGAATTTCTCTGAGATCTTACATGTCACTGTTATAAGTCTGGATGTAAAGTACTGTATTTTGCCATTTTTTTCACCATTGCATAAATTAAATAGCCAAAATGGCCTTTTTACTGTATTGTCCTGCTTTGCAAATTAAAAAATCAATTACAAAACAACAATTTAAAAATATTTACTTAACACTGAACATTCTAGCAGACATTACACCAACAAAGCACAATTTAACTTAAATTAATAAGTTAGTAAAATAATATTTTTTGGCCATTTTTGAGACCCCCCTCTTGAATCAAGCATGTATTTTTACTGTACAAATAAAGCAGCCTTGCTGAGCAGAAGAGACTTATGTTAAAACATTAGAAAATATTACAGATCCTAATTTGAACGTGGCATTTCTTCTCTTTCTATTCAACCTATTATAATTTGCTTACATAACATGTATTAAAGTATTAAAAGTATTAAAGAATTCCATTGCTAACACTATGTGTGAATGTCAATATATGTATTAATAGAGCTGTTGTAGGGCAATTGTTATTATCTTACTTTATTTTGCAGAACAGTAAAATTACAATATTAACATTTATGAATGTTAATAGAGGTCTTGCTTTTATTTTGGCAGAAATCTGCAGAAAGATGTCGGTGCTTCTTTTTGTTGACAACAGCAGATTTATAAATGATTCTCATTATGAATTTGGAAAGATGTTTGTCATGCATCACATGCCTTTAAAGAAATTAATAAAAATGTTACTGAGCAAATGACGAGTAACACTGCTTATTTTGTGATATTTTGAAATCATTATTTAATTTTCAAATTGTTCGTCATAAATCGACATCTCAGGAAAATGTTATGGGGTTTCAAATCAAAATATGATTTTCTGTTATGAAACAGGACATAATTTCATACTCGTCCACTGTAGAGGACACCGGGACTAAAAGCATGTTTATTACACATAGGAAAACTAAATATATATCAACATTCTTATAAAACATTAGATATTATTATGCAAATCTGGCCAATTATTACTCCCATTATTACACTTCTTTTTTCAACATGCTGCACATTAATATGCAAATTAGATACAGTGTATAGATAACATTGTGTTTAATGGGAAAACCAGTTTATGAAATTTGTACACCCATATTGCATAAAGCAAAATGCTATATCAAATCATTTTATATATTTTATAACATAGTTGAGAATCATCCTTAACGTTTGGTATAAAAACATCCTGAAACCTAAAAATTGATTGATTTAAAAAAAATAATCCCATTGTTTTTGCCTTTTCATGTTTATTCATGTCATTTTATTTTTAGAGAAACTGAGTCGTGCGGTGTCCTCTACAGAGGACATAGCATAACATATGAATAAAACATAATTTTTCAATTATTTTTCTTATGCTCTAAACCAGGGATCCTCAAATCTGGCTCACGAGATCCACTTTCCTGCAGAGTTTAGCTCTAACCCTGATCAAACACACCAGAGCATGCTGATCAGTAGCTGCGTTTACATGGACCCTATAATCCGATCGTAATAGGACTAGAAGCACAATCAGAATAAAAAAGTCACATGTAAACACGTCAATCGGATTGAATTGGCCAGATCTGATTAAAATTTCAATCGGATCGTAAGGGGTGGTTTATTCCTTTTGTAATCCGAACGAGAGGACATGTAAACACTTGATCGGATTGAAAACCGAGACTGGAAAGTACTGCGCATGTGCAGTGACGTAAAAATAGCGTAATGACGTATGACGCACGGAACGAGCTGTTCTTCCCGGTGAATAAAAGTGTTATAAATGAGTGTCCAGTCATTATAAAACACTGCTTTCATTCAGCGTATGTGAAGAGCAGGACAACGTCCCAGCAGTCCTTGTTTAAGACTCTCATCCACACACGACTGGTTTTGATCACGGGACGGGACATAGAAGGGAATAGTTAATGTGCTGGTCGTCGACTAATTAGGACCCGAAGTAAATAAATATCAAGTGTGCTTTTTAAAACAATACATGAGAACAGCGGGAAACTCTGAATATTCATGCAGTGTGCGCATGTTAAAAGATTAAATCCGATCAGAAGCTTGTGACATATAAACGCTCACATCAACCCGATCACTTTATTTGGCGTTCATGTAAACACTACGTTCGGATTCGTCAATCAGAATGAATTAATTCGGATGGAAGCAAAAAGTGTCCATGTAAACATAGCTAGTGTCTTCAGGATCATTAGAAAATCACAGGTGGGTGAGTTTGATCAGGGTTGGAGCTAAACTCTGCAGGAAAGTGGATCTCGTGAGCCAGATTTGAGGATCACTGCTCTAAACAATGTAACGACATGAAAACAATCACAAAGCTTTTTTCCTGGTTCTCAGGAGGTAGAGTGAAACTACGTTTTGATCAAACAACAACAAAAAAGGTCAGGACTTGTTTGTTCATGGATGCACGCTCACCCTCGCAGGCGACGCTGTGTTGACATGGAGAGAACAGCACCAGCAGCGCGAGCTCGGAGCAGATGAGGCACTCGCTGGGGCCCGTCACGCTGGGCATGGCCAGGTTAGTCATGGTGTTGGGCGTAGTGTGTACTCGCCTGAGACTGCTGCTGCTGGTGCCTGTGCCACACGTGACGGCTTGAAGCCTGAACACACACACACACATCAGTTCATTCTTTAATCCCTCATTTAGTGAGCGCCACAATCAATGCACTGATACACACCTGTGTTTTTCTGCGAAGCTCCTGATGAGAGTTTGTACGCTGCTGTCTGTAACCAGGTCCAGCGGGCTTTTACCTTTATGGTTGGCATAATTGATATCAGCCCCTTCCTGAGCCATGAAGCAAGCGATAGCAGCGCCTACGTTCAGCTCCGTGGTTCCCATCAGCCCTGAGCTACACAACTACACGCAAAGAATGAAGGAATAAACACCATTGATTACCTCTCTCTTAATTATACTGTACAGCACACATATGTGACCCTGGAGCACAGAAGCAGTCATAAGTAACACAGGTATATTTGTAGCAATAGACAACAATACATTGTATGGGTCAAAATTATCCTTTTTTCTTTTATGACAAAAATCATTAGGATATTAAGTAATGATCATGTTCCATTAAGATATTTTCTAAATTCCCTACCATAAATATATCAAAACTTAATTTTTGATTAGTAATATGCATTGCTAAGAACTTCATTTGAACAACTTTAAAGGTGATTTTCTCAATAGTGCTATAGTGATAGTGCTACATGGGTGGAGATAGCACCCTCATGAATGTCCATGTAGTATTACGCATACATAACTGTATCTCAGACATAGTAATGAAATGGTGCCTATGCAAAGCTTAACAGACACGCTTAGTGACATCAATGGAAAGCATAGATTTGATTCAGCAGGTTGGAGGAATTGATTGCTTAAGAGAATGGGCTCATATACTCCAGGACAGAATTGAACCATTATGCCACTAGGTGTCTGACAAATCCAGCTTGCAATGTCCTGCAATGAAACACTGAAACAGAGCCCAAGAGGCAGACATGCCCCTGGTAGAGTGTGCTCTGAAGGGACTCGCTTATATTAATTTGCCAATGCACAGGCATGTGCCAATTTTAATATGGAAGACCTGGATGACGTATTTAAACCCTGCAGAGGACATAGAGCATTAGCATACCAGACCTGCACAAAGGAGCACAGGTGCGTGGGAAAAGAGGATAAGCTCGATGACCTCACGTGTGCATGCTGGGAAGCACTTAGGCATAAGGGTCAGGTTGAGGCTAAGACAAATGCACCAGATTAGGCTGTTGAAAGCAAAGTCTCCAGGTTCTTTTACTGAGAGGTCCCACGTTGGAGCAGCCTTTCTAGTGTCAACAATGACAATAGCTGGTGTTTCTCAGAAATCCCTGTTTTAACGCGCATCTTTGAAGTATCGCATGAGAAACGAGTGATGCTCACAACGCCAGTAATTTCGAATAAAACAACGCTTGACGTTCGTAAAACCGCTTGAGGTGGTTTTTGACTTCTGCGAAAAAGGGTTAATGAGCGAATGCACCTATGGGGGATGGAAATGCATTTTGCCAATAACTGACCTCTGCAAGAAGCATCTAATGACACCAAGTCATGTGACTTTGACAGACTATGAGCATGAGCCCAACTTGACTAGGCAGCGGACCGATCTCGTTCCACTGAGCATCATGACCATGTTGTTATGGTCGTTCTGAAAAACCTGAGCAAAGATACCTGTCATTCAAAGTGATTTCTGTATAATTGTCTTACACAACGGTGTTCAAACAGCAGCATCCACTCGAGCAATGACAGCATTTATCTCCATTTCGTATGCTCGCTCAGAGAACGCAAGTCATTTTACATATACTGTAAACTATTATATTCAGTAGCTTATCCTAGTTTATCTATAGGCTATTTAGTGCCAATGAAAAGTGACGATTTTGTTCTCTATGGGACTCGTCGGATGGAAACGATGCTTGGTTCGACAAATGTTTTATGCGATATTCACAGATTTTGCGCATAAGTTAAATTCGCAACTTTGGATGGTCAACACCTGGCTAGAGACAAAGTCTGGTCACATGCGCACGAATAATGCGATTAGTGCTACAATGGGTCAGAGATAGAGGACTGAATCGTCATGTAGTATTACGCATACATAACTAAACCGACATAGTAATGAAAATGGTGCCATGCAAAGCTATAAAGACACGCTTAGTGACATGAATAAGCATAGTTTGACAGCCCAGGCTTGGGGAGGAATTGATTGCTTAAGAGAATGAGGCTATATACTCCAGACAGAATGAACATCAAGCCAGTAGTGTCTGACAAACCCAGCTTGCAATGTCCTGCAATGAAACTCTTCTAAACAGAGCCCAAGAGGCATACATGCCCCTGGTAGAGTGTGCTCTGAAGGGACTCGCTTATATTAATTTGCCAATGAAAGGCATTGCCAAGAAATGAAGAGCTATCCATTTAAACCCTGCAGAGGACATAGAGCATTCAACCTCTGACCTGCACAAAGGAGAAAGGTGGTGGGTGAAAAGAGGAAAGCTCGATGACCTCACGTGTGCATGCTGGGAAGCACTTAGGCATAAGGGTCAGGTTGGGCCTACGAAAAACCATATTAGGCTGTTGAAACAAAGTCTCCAGGCACTACGGAGAGGTCCCACGTTGGAGCAGCCTTTCTAGTGTCCAGTGACAATAGCTGGGTTTCCATCACCCTGTTTTAACGCGCATTTTGAAGTATCGCATGAGAAACGAGTGATGGAAACGCCAAATTTCGAATAAAAATCCCTTGATTCGTAAAACCGCTTGAGGTGGTTTTTGACTTGTGCGAAAAAGGGTTAATGCGAATAATGGGGGATGGAAATGCATTTTGCCAATAAATTCCTCCAAGCGCATCAAAAAAGTCATGTGACTTTGCGCTATGAGATGTGATAACTTGACTAGCAGCGGACCGATCTCGTTCCACAGCATCTGAAATGTTGTTATGGTCGTTCTGAAAAACCTGAGCAAAGTCTGTCATCAAAGTATTTCTGTATAATTGTCTTACACAACGGTGTTCCCAAACAGCAGCATCCACCTCCGAAAGCAATGACAGCATTTATTGTATTTCGTCTGCTCGCTCTGAGGCGCAAGTCATTTTTCATATATGAAAATTATTATATTCAGTAGCTTATCCTAGTTTTCTATAGGCTATTTAGTGCCAATGAAAAGTGACGATTTTGTTCTCTTTGACTCGTCGGATGGAAACGATGCTTGTTCGCAAATGTTTTATGCGATATTCCAATTTTGCGCATAAGTTAAATTCGCAACTTTGGATGGAAACCCGGCTAGAGACTACGTTTACATGCGCACGAATAATGCGATTATTTACAATAATCAGAGTAAGGACTTAATCGCATTATGATGTTTACATGTCAAGAGCAAAGCTCTTCACTCCCGTTTAACATGCAATTTCCATTATTCGTATTATTCGCTAAGAATTGTGGTTATGTTTTTATCCGGCTACAGTCATACTCAAAGTAAACGTGTAAAATCTAATTAAGACATGTTGTGAATTCCTATTTTAGTCGCATTATTGAAGTGCAGTAGACATGTACACAACCTTAAATCACACTATTACCATCGTTTAGGACTTTTCGCCACATTTTGCCAACCGTTTGACGGCAAACAAAAGAGCATGGCTTCAACAACTCCGTCGTCTGTTTGCACATACAGCATGACAAATAATTAACTGCACTTGAAGCTTTCGTAAAATTAAAAATGAAACACCCATAACTGTATATGGCATCATAACGTAGACGAACTATATACGTGAAATTCTGGAGGGACGTCGGATGGCATCGCGTGGGGACGTAATGATCAGTGTTGGGCACGTTACTTTAAAAAAGTAATTAGTTATAGTTACTAGTTACTTCTCACAAATAGTAACTGAGTTACATCATTATAAAAGTAACTAATTACCAGGGAAAGTAACTATTGCATTACTTTTTAAATGTCAAATAACTTGGACGCCCCAATATTAAATATGTTAATTGAATGAAATTGACACTAAATAGAATAAATTATTATTATAAAACATTGTACATTAATCAACACTTTATCTACTGACACTTAGCATCAGTTAGTCAAGCATTATAATATGATATTATGATAATTTAGCATTATATGATGATAGAACTTTAGTAATTAGAATAACCAAGTATGAATTCATATTTGTCATGTTGACTGAACTTAGGACTGCTGCTTAAGATATTGTTTATCATTTAGTGTTTTCTATAAAAAAGGGGGGGGGGGGATTGATAATATAACAAAACTACTACGAATTATTCAACTAATAACAATATAAAACGCACTAAGGATAAAGGAGCTGCTGGGTTCATGAATATTAATCAGGTTGTCTGCGTTCGCTCGAATTGATTCGCTGAAATCAAAACAGGGACGATGATAGGTGAGCGCCGGCCAATGAGATTGTCGTTTGCGCATTAGCTCCGCCCACTAACAGAGAACCCGGCAGTTCTTAAAAGCTGAAGAATTCCAAAGATCTCCGTTATTTTGCCAAGAAAATACAACAAAGAATATCGTTTACATGTAGCGCGTCAATTCTGCATGTTATGAAAGACTCTCTGTATCGTGTGTGTGTGTGTGTGTGTTGTTGTTGTGACCTGTGTGTGTGTGTGTGTGTGTGTGTGTGTGTGTGTGTGTGTCAAAGCTAGGCGAGTCGTGCGCTTCACACTAGAGTTTACGGTACGTCAAATACAGCTACACTGCGCATCCATTCAGATGAACTGAAAAATAAAATGATAATAATATTATAATAAATTATAGTAACGCCGCATTTTATTGTCAGTAACGGTAACGGCGTTGTAACGGGGGAAACAGTAATTAGTTTGATTACTCGTTACTGAAAACAATAACGCCGTTAGTAACGCCGTTTATTTATAACGCCGTTATTCCCATCACTGGTAATGACGCATGCGCATGATCTATGTACTATAACAGTAAAACGGGAACATGAAAGGAATATTCTAAAGTAAACACCTTAATCATAATATTGTCTTATTCAGAATAAGGTAAATAATTAGATTACTGATGTCCATGTAAACGTAGTCAATGTTTCATTTACAAGAGAAACGAAGGCGTAGTTTGATGACGCCGTGATTGAGTGTGGAATCACGGGAGTTGTTGTCTTCATCCCCACAGCCGATGCAATCATGTTCATGGATGCGCTAATGTATTAAAGACTTAAGGTCACTGTAGTATGAAGCAGTGTGGGGCTGAAAGTCGAGGCCGCTGGAGCGATTGCTAATGAAGGAGAGCGTGATACACGGCTCGAAAGCAGCGTAGCTTTTATTATGCCACAGTCGACCGCTTCTGCTTCTTCCGGTCGTGTGTATGTGAGGTAAAACAGCGCTGTTTTATCATACTGGATACATTTAAGTGTGTTGAAGTGTTGTTATAATGCTACTCTGTGCGTTCATCACCTGTCTAATAAAATGCATAACATATTAAAGTGTCTTTGGGGTTTCCATGTTTTCTACAAAATAAAACCGGAAAATCGAGGGTGTATGGCGTCATTGGCAGGCGACACAAGGACACGGTCCGTTACATTAGTTAAAATTGCTTATTTCTCTGGATTTAAACATTCTTCGAAACATTTGGGATCATGTAAATACACAAGTCAGCAAAATATATAACACTGTTCTAGTGGTTTTTGGATATTTTAATCAAAAAATCTTATAGATTGTGGCTTAAATAAAAATACCCTGCAATTGTACTTTTACTATACATATTATAGTCTGCTAACTAATTTTGCGCTTAATGCACTTTAATTGTGCAGAAATAGTGTTGAGATCCAACTTAAGATATACTTAAGTATATTTGATTGTGCTAAAGTGGAACTATTGCAAGTATACTTCAGATACACTTTATATATCTTTCATTTAAAGACCGATATTATACAAAGATCATACAATCTTTATTAATAGTGATATTAAAACACATTTTAGGCATAATATGTGTCCCTGGAGCACAAAAGCAGTCATAAGTAACACAGGTATATTTGTAGCAATAGACAACAATACATTGTATGGGTCAAAATTATACATTTTTCTTTTATGCCAAAAATCATTAGGATATTAAGATCATGCTCCATGAAGATATTTAGCAAATTTCCTATCGTAAATATATCAAAACTTAATTATTGATTAGTAATATGCATTGCTGATATCTTCATTTGAACAACTTTAAAGGTGATTTTCTCAATATTTTGATTTTTTTGCACCCTCAGATTCCAGATTTACAAATAGTTGTATCTCAGCCAAATATTGTCCTATCATAACAAACCATACATCAATGGAAAGATTATTTATTCAAAAGATTAAAAAAAATTGACTCATTTAGTGGTCCAGGGTCACATATTAAGAATTATGCACTGTGCAAAAAATAAATGCTCCAAATAAAGTTTAAATATAATTTTGTATCAGCAAGTCTTAAGTGATATGTCAATGGATTTGAAGTATACTTAGTATGAAATAAACGATGACATAGGTTTGTGTTTTTTCCTAGGGTATAGTATGCAGTATGCTAGTATTGCACTGTTTGTTTGTTCTCAGTCACTCTGTGCTCTTACCCTGCCGTACAGCACCGCTCCTTCACCCTCGCCGCTGCTCATGACGGTGGTCAGCTGCTGGCGGCTGAGAGCCGTGTGCATGGCTGTGTCTCCATCCTCATCCTCTGCGTTGACGTCTGCCCCCTCCGTCACCAGCAGGGCCACTAGAGCCACGTGACCCTGAGTCACGGCCAGCTGCAGCGGCGTCTGATTGCGATTGTTGCGGATGTTGATGTCACAGCGACCCTTAAAGCCAAAGAGGGCAGGTTACAAAAACACTGAACAGAGCTAGTTTTGATTTAAAGGCTTCTGCTTGTATTTTTGTAGGCAAAAATAAGTTGTGCCAACTGATGAATTCTGTTTGTGTTATTGCAGTTTTAAAATATCGTCAACATTCTGAAACACATTATTATTATTAACTATTCAAAACTGCCTGGGACTACATTTATTCTTTCAGCTTCAAATACCTACAAAACATCCCAATGTAATAAACACATATAAAGCCACCAGATGGCAGCAAACTCAGTTCATCAAATACTGTATTACACGCTAAACACAACACACAGGGATAAATGTTCAAGTTAGGGGTTTTAAATAAAGCCAGGTTGTCACATAACAGTCACTGAAAACACATGGCATTAACACAAAAATAACTTTATCCCCTGGTTTCACAGACTTAGTCCTAGACTAAAATATAAGTCTGAGCCATTTCAACTGAAATAAACAGTGTCTTTATCATATATCAGTGTCTTTGTTTTGTCTCGAGATGCACACTAGTAATGTTTGTTTCCAAGCATGTTTATAAAAATGACTTAAATGTCCTAATTGAACCATGTCCTAATCCTGGTTTAGTCTAAACCCTGTCTATAAAACCAGACCTATATCTTTAATAAAAAGTGAGCTTCTATGTATACACTAAGAGTTTAAAACACTGAAGGTTTAAAAGCAGACATATTTTGTTACTCTCAGCTAAAATTCAGTCACAAAAGTAAAGTTGTTTAAAATATCATTTTCAGGTGGGACTACATTTCTAATAAATGTAATTCATGTGGTAGGGTTTGCTGCATGTAAAATCAATTTTTATTTATTGTTGGGACAAGAGTCTGGATATAACTTTATACAGAATGGTAAGTGATTTATTAGATCAGATTATTAGACTTGTTGAAGTATTATTGTACTACTTTCAAAACACTTCTGGGTCACACTTTATATTAGGTGGCCTTAACTACTATGTACTTACATAAAATAATTAATACAATGTACTTATTGTGGTCATATTGTATTGCAAAACACTTTTGCTGCTATTGAGGTGGATACGGGTAGGTTAGGGACAGGTTAAGTGGTATGGGTAGGTTTAAGGTGTAAGGGATGGGTCAACAGTGTAATTATAAATGTAATTATTTACAGATGTAATTACATATAGGTATGTTTAAAATTATAAGTACAATGTTACCTAACCCTAACATGTATGTACACAATAAGTGCATTGTATCACATGATTAATTTAAATGTAAGTACAGTAGTTAAGGCCACCTAATATAAAGTGGGACTCAATTCTGTAATTTGCTGTACACTTTCCTCTTCGACATGCATTGTAAGTGTATGACGGTACGTGTATTTTTCCCATGTTTTAAGCAGACGTTATTCTGAGGTCAGTCTCTCACACCTCTTTGAGGAGAATCTCAGCTACGTCCCGGTGGTTGTTCAAGGCGGCCAGATGCAGAGCAGAGAAACCATCCTCCTTCTTAACGTCAGCCAGCTGTCGCGCTCGAGCCAAGATCATCTCCGTCGCTCTGGAGGAACACAAACAAATACAGCTCCGTATGAGCGTGAGAAACGGCATCCAGTACTACTAGGACTCCTTCAATGCTTGGATTTCACATCACATTTTACATTTAAATCTGTTTTCATACACTCGCAGAAAAAAAGGTACAAAAGCTGTCAGCGGGATGGAGCTTTTGTACCTTTTTTTTCTTCCTGAGAGTAAACACCAGGAAACACAAGGATTGCATCTTGTATCTT
>CM041804.1:2689829-2719829 GCA_023376895.1 Aspiorhynchus laticeps | reverse complement strand
GTGTGTGTGTGTGTGAGTGAGTGAGTGGTGTGCGTGTCTGTGTGTGTGAGTGTGTGTGTGTGTGTGTGTGTGTGAGTGTGTGTGTGTGTGTGTGCTGTGTGTGAGAGAGACCGAGAGAGAGTTTGTTTGCCTCTCTTTCCACATGAATCATGTTTATTGTCATTCCAGCTCTGAAATGTGGTTTGGCTGGGTCTGCAGTGAGAACTGTGTGCTATAACCTCACTGCAAACACTGAACAGATGCCATGGGTCCGTGTCACCTATGCAGTGTACACTGAGTACTGAAGCTGTAGCTAGTATTTACAGTCAGCAGTACATGGCATTAACTATAAATGAGGAGCTCTTTTAGTACAAGCACTAACTATTTGAGCTAAATAAACACAGAAGACAAAGAGAAGCACTGATTATTATGAAGTTGTGACACAGGCTGTAGTGCAATGTGTTATTTTTATTATTATTAGTTTGTCTGAGTGCAAAAGAATGCCATGAAATGTCACTGATTATCAATTCCATTCATAAGAACAATGAACAAATCAATGTTTCATAAAGATTTTAAAACATTTCTTCAATAAAGACCAATGACATCCCAACATTACAATCTTTGATTTAAAGCACTGCGGATGATGAAACTACAGTACACTACAAATCTACTGAATATAAATGATATGGGTAACACTTTATTTTAGGGTCTCTTAATTAGTTGCTTATTAGCATTTATTAGTAGTAATTAAGCACATATTAATGCCTTATTCTACATGACCTTATTCTACATCCCTAATCCACCCAATACCTAAACTTAACAACTACCTTACTAACTATTAATACGCAGCAAATTATGACTTTATTGAGAGAAAAGTCGTAGTTAATAGTGAATAAGTGTTCCCTATTCTAAAGTGTTACCATGATATGATACAATGATACAAATATATTTACTGTAAAATGTTTAAATATATGCAAATATAAAAAGTAGTGCTGGGCAACAATTAATCGTGATTAATCACAGCCAAAATAAAAGTTTGTGTGTATATAATGTGTGTGTGTACTGTGCATAGTTATTATGTATGCATAAATACACACCCATACAGTATATATTTATATTCATGTAATTTGCATGTGTGTGTATACACAGTACAAACACACATGTGTCCCTGCAGCACAAAAGCAGTCATGAGTAACACAGGTATATTTGTAGCAATAGACAACAATACATTGTATGGGTCAAAATTATACATTTTTCTTTTATGCCAAAAATCATTAGGATATTAAGATCATGTTCCATGAAGATATTTAGTAAATTTCTTACCATAAATATATCAAAACTTAATTTTTGATTAGTAATATGCATTGCTAAGAACTTCATTTGAACAACTTTAAAGATGATTTTCTCAATATTTTGATTTTTTTGCACCCTCAGATTCCAGATTTACAAATATTGTCCTATCATAACAAACCATACATCAATGGAAAGCTATTTATTCAGCTTTCAGATGATGCATACATCTCAATTTCGTAAAATTGACACTTATGACTGGTTTTGTGGTCCAGGGTCACATATTATGCAAACATAAACGTGTTTTGGATGCGACTGATCATTCGACAGCACTAATATAAAGGTTTGAATGCTTGAAGGGTGTGAGGGTGCTTCATTGGCAAGCAGCTTCTGTGTCTCTCTTCAGGATTATAGGTAGAGTAAATCTTTACCTGGAACCTCAACGTTGTCCCTTGAATGGATTTGTCTCTGGTCAGCATCTCAGAAAACTAATATTTTTTACTGTTAAGATTGAAATGATGGAACGATAAGAGAAGCACACAAAACGTTATGCTAAGATCAGATAAGAGCTGTTCAAGAACATGCAATGTGGGAATCAAGAGTAGATATCAAGTGCCAAATCGAATGAATGACCGCTGTGTTTCTCTGTCGCTCTGGGTCATGCTGATATTCACACGGCCGGCGGCGTCAACACTCACACATAACACATATGATAACTGTCAGAACAAGACCAGAGAGCTGAAGAAGCTGCTGCTGGACAACACCAGGAGTCAGAGTTTACTCAAATAACACAGAAACTCTACTGCATTTGTATCACATCAAAGGAGGAGAAGGCTTTGCATATCTATTGTGATTTGAGCTGTAATGACCGATGTCAACATGATCAGCTGTGTAACTTTCCTCATCCATCAACTGCACAAGAGCCGGAAATACTGCACTAAACACAGCTTCATTTGTTTGTGCTGATCACAAGCTGTTGGTGCAGTGAATTACTGGCTTCAACTAACCTATTCGATATTAATGTGTAATGCTGGGCCTGTTTAGTTCATGTAGTAGTAGTTAGGGGTGTAACGGTTCACAAAATTTACGGTTGGGTTTGATACGACACAGTGGTATGTCACGGTTTGGTATGTTTTCGATACGGAGTGGGGGGGGGGGGTAATTGGTTACGTTGCAATGTTGGAAATATTTCTGTTTTAAACCATGAAGGCGAGCCAATGGATATCACACAAGCACACGTGCAAACTTTATGCCGGTCAACGTCTTAATCTCAGTCAATTCACTAAAAGCAGAAAGTGAAAGTAAAAACTTTCAGCATCTGACGCTTATTCTCTCAGAGACGACGAGAGACCAATCTACTTCAACATATGCTGATAACGGTATAGCCTATAGCTGTTTTCATCTACTCTCTTAATATTTATCTTGTGGCCTGTACATACTGAAAAAAAAAGAAACGTATTTTGTGTTAAACAGGATGTTTTTGAAAGTCGGTGCTTGAAATAAGTTTTTATTTCATTGATTTTTATTGATGACTGCAGTGTTAATATTTTAATTATAGGACTATAATTTATTGTATAGCCTTAATAGACCTGTTTTAAAATAGCTTTTTTAAAAACTGAGGAGTAAATAGCCTAATCTTATCCTCGCAGCGCATCAGTTATGTGGTAATTATTGCGGGCCAAATTAATTGTACTTTTAATTTAATAATAAAAGTAACTTCATAATAATAACAGGCCTAATAAAAATAAGAATGTAACAGGCCTACATTAATTGGAAATGCCAAATACTCTTAATATTGCTGTTTTTGACCATATCTCTGGCTATCATCATCTTTCGACGCACCCCAGCAAGAGGAGGTTATCACGGGGCAGACAGCACGATGCTTGGGCTTCGTTGTTGAACGCAGTAAGTGAATATAATTAAACATTATATTTCACACACTTTAAGCTCTTTTATTTTCCAAACGTAATATGATTAGTCCAACGAATCATTCGGTTTGTAATGCGTACCGAACCGAAAGCCTCGTACCGAACGGTTCAATACGAATACGTGTATCGTTACACCCCTAATAGTAGTATATTTGTTATTTAATGCCATGTCAGCATCTTAGGCTATTTTCATGGCAAAAACAATTTAAAAAATACAAGTGTGTTTAGTTCATGGTAATAGTTCAACTAATGTTCACATCTTTTGGAACTCAAACTAGGGCTGAAGGATTTGTTAAAAATAAAGAAAATCTGACTGCAAGTGTTCAATGTTGCTGCTATAAAATCATAACAAAGGCATAACATCAGTCTTCATTTGGCATGCACACTGTACATAGATTTTGTACTTTTTTTTCTCCATCTACTTTTAATTAGCTATTTTTTGGAACCTAAGTCCACCTGAATATTAAACAAAAATACTGTAATAAGACGAATATCATTGAGCACCTGAGATTATGTTTTTCTGAGCCGACATGTTAACAAACGTAGTAAAAGTGAATAGTACATACAGTATATTCACTAAGACTCTCTGCTATGACACACAAATGAGTCTCTAAACACAGCAAATGCTAAGATGTTCTTGTGACTGTCAATGTTATACAATAATGTGCTTAATTAATCAATAACTTGATTTAAGGCAGAGCACTGGCAAAAATATAATAATATTGGATAAAAATACATTATAAAGTTAATATGGTGTGGGTAAAAATTGCTACATTATTTAATAATCCACAATATTTTTACATTACGTGGTAATTTGTGCAAAATGTGGATAAAATAATTGCCAAATAATTGATCCAAAGAGGGAGGAGGAAAGTGTTTGGGAAACCTGCTTGAAAACAATCATCATAGTTACAATCCTGCAATAATGGTCCAGAAATTATAAGCTACTTTAATACGACAAGAAATACATCTGTGAAATACATCCTCATGAATTAAGACTTTGACCAGTTTAGTGGCCCCACTACTATTGTTTACATCAGTTGCATGCTATTACCATGACATCTTTTACTATGTGAAGGATTTAAGACCCCAGCTTCAGTATTTGACCACTGATTATGATAAAAAATAAAAATAAAAAAAACATTACAGGGACAGCAATTTCTTAATTTCGGTGAGGAGTGCAAAGTATTCATGAAAAGAGTAAATGAAGGTATTTTTGAGAGATGATTTTGATTTAATCCATTTGAATGATTTTGATTATGAGATACAGGTTGATTTATTTTGAAAACATCTGAAGAAATTATGAAAAAAAACAAAACATTGGGCATTCAGGTGTAGACGTCTGCATCGGCGTTATTGCTGTGCAAACTTATTCCCGGCTTGGATGTATTCCAAAAAAAATAATACAAAACAATATATATTAAAAATATATTTTTATATTTAAATATTACATGAAAGACTTCAGTATATTCATTAAAATGTTTAAAGCCTTAACAGGAGATCATGTCTTTTAAGTTTAAAGTGAATAAATGAATTCTTGAATGTTTTGAAGGGTTAATTGTGTATTATATAGTAAGTTACTGTAACTGACATGAATAAAACAGATGTTATTTTCATTACTTATGATAAATAAATCATTATCGGCCAACCAAAATCTGCACAGCCCCAGCCGGTAACAATGCTTTTAATTCAGACTTAGCTCTAACCCTAAACTGAAACCTAAGTCTGACTGCTTCATAGTAATGTTGTTCCAGGACCAACAAGGACACGGATCCAGGAACGTGTGTGACTCCAGGAGTGTGTGCGAGGCAGAGGGAGGGACGCTGTGTGGCTCTTTAAGTCAACCGTGTCGCCGTTATGAAAGAATCTGGGTCACTTTCTCGTGACACCGGAGGAAATGTGTACAAGCTTGCATGTATTTACCACACAACTGTGGCTGATGGGTGGCCAAAGAGCAAGTCCTAGTGGAGAGCAGGGGTTGAACGACTTCAGATTTTTTAAAGTCGACATTTATGTAATGCAAGTCGAGTCGAAGTCGACTAGTCGCTGATGACGTCATTAAGACTCGAACACCTTGACAGCTATGGCATGACGCAGCGCTGCACATTGCTCATATAACAGCTCATTTTTATCAGTCCTTTTGTTTTTGGGTTATTATATTTCTCACAGATTTCTGCTCATTCTAAATCAGACAGATTTACATTTATATGAATGCATTAGTGAGAGCGATTGTGTTGAATGAATTCTACCTGGCAGCGTCTCTCTACTAATAGTGAAGCTGTATTTTATTGAGAAATCACAGAATAGTGTTGACAATACTTCGCGTTACTGAATGATTATGCATGCACGATACTGTCTGTAGCCTGTGTGTGTGCGTTACAACGCAGCAGTGCATTAGATTAGAACGACGATTAACTTACCTGTACAATAAGCTGTTTAAAACATGCATTCTCCCGTTCAGTTTCAAGCATTCCCGATGGTATAATCACGTCTTGTGGAGTGCTTTCGGAGTATGCATTTATTTGTCATTTTAACTGTTTGTAAACGGAGCGTACATGTGGACTTCAAAGATTTATTATCCTGTTGTGCCCTCTATAAAACCAGCAACTAGTCGACGTCAAGCTTAAAGCATCATGGCAGAGCATTAAAGTCGACTAGTTGGTGCAATTTGACATCTGATGCACTTTCACAATGACATGCACTATACGTTTCACTGAAGCACATCTAGCTGAGATTGTGGAGTATGAAATGCAAAACTCAGTAAGTGATGTCAGATAATGAGTTGAACCCAAAGCATAACGGGAGTAGGGCTGTCAAAATGGCTGAAGAACTAAATTCGAATTTTGTACTTAAATATTATCAATATTCGAATTATATTTGAATTTAAAAGGCATAATTTCAGTTAGGGATGAAATAAAGCTTTTGGCTTCTCTCCTGAGGCCACAAGAGGGTGCTTCGAGCTAAATATTACTAATGCACATTTATTCAAAGCAATAAGATAACACGACTATCTGTGAAAAAAGTGCATAATGTTTATAAACCATATACAGGTGCTGGTCATATAATTAGAATATCATCAAAAAGTTGATTTATTTCACTAATTCCATTCAAAAAGTGAAACTTGTATAATGTATACATTCATTCCACACAGACTGATATATTTCAAGTGTTTATTTCTTTTAATTTTGATGATTATAAGTGACAACTAATGAAAACCCCAAATTCAGTATCTCAGAAAATTAGAATATTGTGAAAAGGTTCAATATTGAAGACACCTGGTGCCACACTCTAATCAGCTAATTAACTCAAAACACCTGCAAAGGCCTTTAAATGGTCTCTCAGTCTAGTTCTGTAGGCTACACAATCATGGGGAAGACTGCTGACTTGACAGTTGTCCAAAAGACGACCATTGACACCTTGCACAAGGAGGGCAAGACACAAAAGGTCATTGCAAAAGAGGCTGGCTGTTCACAGAGCTCTGTGTCCAAGCACATTAATAGAGAGGCGAAGGGAAGGAAAAGATGTGGTAGAAAAAAGTGTACAAGCAATAGGGATAACCGCACCCTGGAGAGGATTGTGAAACAAAACCCATTCAAAAATGTGGGGGAGATTCACAAAGAGTGGACTGCAGCTGGAGTCAGTGCTTCAAGAACCACTACGCACAGACGTATGCAAGACATGGGTTTCAGCTGTCGCATTCCTTGTGTCAAGCCACTCTTGAACAACAGACAGCGTCAGAAGCGTATCGACTGGACTGCTGCTGAGTGGTCCAAAGTTATGTTCTCTGATGAAAGTAAATTTTGCATTTCCTTTGGAAATCAGGGTCCCAGAGTCTGGAGGAAGAGAGGAGAGGCACAGAATCCACGTTGCTTGAGGTCCAGTGTAAAGTTTCCACAGTCAGTGATGGTTTGGGGTGCCATGTCATCTGCTGGTGTTGGTCCACTGTGTTTTCTGAGGTCCAAGGTCAACACAGCCGTATACCAGGAAGTTTTAGAGCACTTCATGCTTCCTGCTGCTGACCAACTTTATGGAGATGCAGATTTCATTTTCCAACAGGACTTGGCACCTGCACACAGTGCCAAAGCTACCAGTACCTGGTTTAAGGATCATGGTATCCCTGTTCTTAATTGGCCAGCAAACTCGCCTGACCTTAACCCCATAGAAAATCTATGGGGTATTGTGAAGAGGAAGATGCGATATGCCAGACCCAACAATGCAGAAGAGCTGAAGGCCACTATCAGAGCAACCTGGGCTCTCATAACACCTGAGCAGTGCCACAGACTGATCGACTCCATGCCACGCCGCATTGCTGCAGTAATTCAGGCAAAAGGAGCCCCAACTAAGTATTGAGTGCTGTACATGCTCATACTTTTCATGTTCATACTTTTCAGTTGGCCAAGATTTCTAAAAATCCTTTCTTTGTATTGGTCTTAAGTAATATTCAAATTTTCTGAGATACTGAATTTGGGGTTTTCATTAGTTGTCAGTTATAATCATCAAAATTAAAAGAAATAAACACTTGAAATATATCAGTCTGTGTGGAATGAATGTATACATTATACAAGTTTCACTTTTTGAATGGAATTAGTGAAATAAATCAACTTTTTGATGATATTCTAATTATATGACCAGCACCTGTATGTGACCCTGGAGCACAAAACCAGTCATAAGGGTAAATTTTTCGAAATTGAGATTTATGTATCATCTGAAAGCTGAATAAATAATCTTTCCATTGATGTATGGTTTGTTATGATAGGACAATATTTGAAAATCTGGAATCTGAGGGTGCAAAAAAATCTAAATATTGAGAAAATCATCTTTAAAGTTGTTCAAATGAAGTTCTTAGCAATGCATATTACTAATCAAAAATTAAGTTTTGATATATTTACGGTAGGAAATTTACTAAATATCTTCATGGAACATGATATTAATATCCTAATGATTTTTGGCATAAAAGAAAAATGTACAATTTTGTCTCATACAATGTATTGTTGTCTATTGCTACAAATATACCTGTGTTACTTATGACTGCTTTTGTGCTCCAGGGACACAAATATGTCCTCCGACAGTAACCCTTTCCCTCCACCAAGGTATAGATTACTAGTCTACTTCATCTTTAGCATCATTTTCTTATACCCGTGATGTTAATGTGCATATTGGTTTGGATGAACAATCTTTTTATGATCTTCTATTTATGCATTTAACTGATTATTTTGAAATCATTATGTTGTTACATTATTATTCAATACCCTTTTTTGGTGGTTGTAGTGTTTCTCAGTCGACTGGTGAGTAACCTGTAAAGTCATGGTTTTGTTGATCATGCAACATCATGACAATCACAATCATATTCACTTGCTTGACAAGACATGAGTTATTGATTTAGGTTGAAATGCTTTCTTTATACGAGAAGAGTGTTTGAGAGACAGGTGACTATTTGAAGATCCAGTCAGATATACAGTTTGGTGTTATTACGCAAGCAATATCAGGTAATGAGAGAGGTAATAAAGGAGGACGGAGGATCACTCACAGTTTGTTGCCCTTCAGAGCGGCGTGATGCAGCAGGTTGAAGCCGCGGTTGTTCTGCTGAGTGAAATCAATGTTGGGCACCGCAGTCAGAATCTCAATGATGCTCCTGAAGTCTTTGGCAATGGCGTCATGTAAGGGTGTATCTCCATATGAATCCTGACAACAACGAATTACTGCTGTTAGTGGACACAAATGTGTCCCTGGAGCACAGAAGCAGTCATAAGTAACACAGGTATATTTGTAGCAATAGACAACAATACATTGTATGGGTCAAAATTATACATTTTTCTTTTATGCCAAAAATCATTAGGATATTAAGATCATGTTCCATGAAGATATTTTGTAAATTTCCTACCGTAAATATATCAAAGCTTAATTTTTGATTAGTAATATGCATTGCTAAGAACTTCATTTGAACAACTTTAAAGGTGATTTTCTCAATATTTAGATTTTTTTGCACCCTCAGATTCCAGATTTACAAATATTGTCCTATCATAACAAACCATACATCAATGGAAAGATTATTTATTCAGATGATGTATAAATCTCAATTTCGAAAAAGTGACACTTATGACTGGTTTTGTGGTCCACAAATTCTAATTTTACAGAAATGTTAAAGAGATATGACGCCCCAAAATGAAAATTATCTCATCATTTGCTCATCTTTCTTTTCTTGGCTGTGAGCACTTTTTGTGAACTACATCACATGCACTCACAGAGATGGACCTGGAAGAGATGGAAACTTTTATACAGTACTTTAGTCTAGACTCCAGCTCTGCTTATTGATCCTTTCAACCTTCATGTGCTGAAGCAGTAGTCTTTCAGATCAGGAGAAGCATGCAAACGCTGCACTTCAGAACTGTGCATTTACTGAAAACATGTTTATGAGTTTAGCATGTATGGGATGATAATGCATGATTTAATATACTATTAATAGAAAAACATACTTTTGCAGAATAGGTGTCATTACTGTAAAATGTTAAATATAAAATGACATATAAATACAATGTAAATGTAGCCCTTTGACAATTTAGTTGTGATAAAAAATAAAATAAAAATAAAGAATCAACCAACCATAAATTCAGATGGAATTATTTTGCCTGTAGGTTATAATTAATACTGAAGATGTCTGAAATGAAGCTGTTTAAGTAATAAAAGCACCAGCAGCAACACCACTGTGGCCTTCTGCACTGCCATTTTTTACATTACCATAAAAACAATAGTTCACAAATCCCCCATTAACAAACAAAAATCCAAGGTAAAATAAAATCACACTATTATCCAATCACAAAAAACTCCAATTAAACTCAAATCAGATCACTGATCCAGTTCCTGAATCACTCAAACAGTCACGCTAACAAGCTTTGCTGGAGTGTTTTCTGTCTCACCTGCAGGTTGACGTCTGCCGAGTGCTCAGTCAGCACTCTCACCACATCCGTGAAGCCTTTATTGACAGCGATGTGCAGCGCCGAACACATGGAGTTATTCAGCAGGTTCACACTGGCTCCTTTACTGAGCAGCAAGCGTGCGATTTCTGCCTGATTCCTGCACACACCACATACCAGACACACACAAACACATTAGATGAGCAAAATACATCAACATCAAGTGTACTGCTTACAATACAAAAACTGACTGTACTCTAAAAAAACTGTACTGACAAGCCACAACACATGCTACAGTCACCACTAGTGTTGGACGGGTTACAAGTAACGCCAGTTATGTAATCAGATTACTTTTTTAAGTAACTAGTAAAATGTGCATTACTTTTTAATTTAGAAGGAAATATCGGAGTTACTTTTTTAAATAAATAACACCAGTTACATTGTTTCTCATGTATTGAGTGACAGCTCTGGTGTTGCCATGGTGATGTATTGAGTGACAGCTCTGGTGTTGCCATGGTGACAGAAATCAGAGCGTTGTGTGTGAACATGATCTTACTGTAGTTCTAGACTAAATATCAACATGATCTTACTGTAGTTCTTGACTAAATATCAACATGTATTTACTCATCTTACCTGCACAAAAACACATTCAGTGTTCCTCAAAATCAATAAAAACAGTCAAATGCAAACTCAGAATATTATACAAACCTGCAATAGTTAAGTGTTAAATAAGACAAATATCATTTATGTATTTAATCCCATTTTATTAACCTGCTGACCTTCGATGATCCAATTCAAGCATACTCAGCAAAAATGACACATTTCTGAATAGTGTTGATCTTTCTTCTCCTGCGTCATATTCTTCATGTGATTAGTTTGAGCGGCGCCCTCTACTGTACAGACGTGAATCTACATCTCCTTCAGTCTGAGCCGGATTCACTTCACTATCAGTGTGAAAGGGCTTTTATATTTGTAAAAGAATAACTTTTTATATTAAAAACACACAAGCAAGCCCTGCCCAGATTTAAAAAGCAACTCAAAAGTAACGTAACGTTACTTTCCATAAAAAGTAACTTAGTAACGTATTTAGTAGGGCTGTCAAAAAAATCGAATTTCAAATATTTGTTGAATTAAAAATAAAAATCCACATTCGAATGTAAAAACATTGCATTTGAATTCTAGGTGTGCGTCAGGCAGGTTTATTAACGGCACACAAGATGCGATAATCGCAATGATTGTTGTCATTTGAGAAATGTATTTTTACATTTCAGGTATTGCACTTTTACCAATAAGCACAAACCAACAGAAACGTAATTGTACTGATTTATTATAGGCTATTTAATATGTAAATTAATATTACAGATATGCACTCTTCTCTGTCTACATTGTGAAAACTGGTAAAAACACTAAAATATTATAGCAGTGAAATTCCTAGTAATTCCAATAATTCCAAATAGCAATGGTGTTTCTCTATTAAAACAAGTGCATTTATTCAGCGATCACAATCGCAAACAATACAGTCGAGATCTCATGACAGAACACAGAGCGGCTGAAGGACACTTTCATGTAAGATCGCTAAACTCCAGCTTGTTTGTTGTTTTTTTCAGATCATTGTCGGTGATTCTGAGCGAGCGTGTGCGCATATGGTTGCCAGATTGCATAATTAAGCAAAACACAGAGCAGAAAATGCATCCTTTTAACCTGTTAACCTGCACCCCCCATATTGGGAATCACAGCTGAAAATGACTAACTAACTTAAAATGGTAACAGTTCCTGTCTTCAGTGTGCCACACACACAATTGTGGTGTCTTTGGAAAGAAGACCCTTTGGCCTTTACTATCCATCATCCAAAGTTGATAATGCTCAAAAATATAAAAAGTTATAGACACTGAAGTGCCTTGATAAAAATTGTACCACACTGAATTTATTCCCCCCCCCCCCCCGTTTGAGGAAAAATATTTACCAAATTATTGAAGGGTTCTACTACACACTATTTAGTCTTTATACATGCCACTGCAGTTTTTCAATTATAAAACAGTATACAGAATCTTAGAAATCGTATAAGTGATTTATTTGAGCACTAGAAAAATACAATAATAATAATTTGAGTGATGAAAAAAAAAACAATAATAATAAAAAAAAATAACTTAATTACATACTGATTTCCTGACAAACAGATGCTCTCCTGCTCATACATTAGTAATCACATGCTGAAGATCATTCATACAGATGCTAATCATACTGATGGCTGCCCAGTATAGTCAATATTCACATTATAATGGCCTTTTATATAGACTGCATTCACACTGATATCTGTGAACAGTCAGTATTTACATGCTCATTATCAGCCATAGAGATGTTAATCATACAGATACAGGCAATTCCCCACAAAACACGCAAACATATATAAAACTGCTGAAGAAGAAAAAAAAGAAATGTTTTTTCTTTTTTTCTTATTGTGCTAAAAGATCGTTAAGTTACGCCCCATCAGATGACAGGTGCGTCACAGCGTGCATCACGCGCCGTCGCGAGGGAGCGCCAGAATTCAAATAAACAATCTTCCGTGTATCTTTGACTTTTTTTTTTTTTGGATGATTTCATTCTGTTTGGGACATTGCCTGCTACAAAATCGTGCTGTTTTTTTACCACCAAGACGCTGTTTTTGAGCGTAATTTGTTCCATAACGGACACAAACAATAACTTTCCCTCAAGAGATGAGACGTAAACAAAGGATTAACGATCTAGATTACAACGTTGTTGTTTCTTTGGACTAAAAGTGCTCTCTTTGGGATGTTGTCACTGGACCCTTATCTCTCAAACTAAACCAGGATTTACAGCAGTGGAGACGTTTGAGAGTCGTTATCAGGATGAATATGGTATGTTCTGCGGGGTTTTCTATACATGTTTTGATGTGTACTGCTTACACAAATTTAGCAAATACATTCCGTATAAGCTTTCTATCGAAAAACAGCAATCTGTCGTCGATGCTAGAGGCTTAGACCTTCAAAATGATATATAGTTTGTCAAGATTCATTTTGTCCTGTTTTACTTTATCTGTTTGAAAACAATGACGTGTGCAAACAAAGAGCAAACAAAGAGCTTTCAGTGCGCCCACGTCCTGGTGCATGTTAACAGGTTAAAGAGGACCTATTATGCCCCTTTTTACAAGATGTAAAATAAGTCTCTGATGTCCCCAGAGCGTATATGTGAAGTTTTAGCTCAATATACCCCACAGATACATTGTATAGCTTGTTAAAATTGGCACTTTTAGGGTATGAGCCAAAACGCTCCGTTTTGAGTGTGTTGCTTTAAATGCAAATGAGCTGTTGCTCCCGGAGAAGAGGGCGGAGCTTCAAGAGCTCAGGCATTAACAGTGCTAGCCTTTGCAAATAAACATTACACTATTAATACAAGCCTGTTATCTTTACAGAAAACTACTCGGTTTCAAAGTCAGTCATCTGATTATACTGTGCATAATACATTCACGTTTATGAACTGCACAGACGGGGAGCACGGCGGGATAAAAATAACAACATAGCTGGTCTCATGCCATCACAAGCTTTATAAGACCCACTCGTGATTATGAGCTCGACAACTTCAAGCCATCGACTCACGTTGATTTCATATGCAACTTTTAACTACTACATTCCTATTCACGATCATTCATGAAGACAGCACCAGTGAAAACACACAGAGACAATGATAGCTTTAGCAATAAGCCTCACAGAGTGCCAAGAAGCTCTAATTTGGAAAACAAACGCATGATACTTACTTTGTCTGGAGCTGACGTTCACGCACAAAGCGTTGGTATTAATTCCTAAACATTTAGGGGACGTTACTGATTTTTTTCCAGGATATTTCCTTCGAAAATGATATTTAAGCACAGTGTTCTCGGCTCAGATGGGGGGAGATTACGGAGACTCCTATGTTCATTAGTGCATCCCAAAACACAACACTAGAAAAGCCTCTTTGGTGCTGACAGTGTATATGGGCCGCATCTGCTCACTCAGGGCTGTGTTTATGCTAATCGGGCAGAGAGCGTCACAAATGGACAGGACTTGTTCCCTCGGTGACGTACACAGAGAGAGAATCTAAAACAGCTCGTTCTGAAGGACTGTTTATGATTTATTGGTTTTATAAAAAATGAGTTGGTGGATTTTTAACATTATAGGCTGGTTGTTTTCACACACAAACACCTTATTAAAAGTGATATTTGCATAATAGGTCCCCTTTAACAGAGAAGCTCTGATTTGGGGATTTGAACTCTTGATATCTGGCAACCGCACACAAGAAAGCTCGCGCAGTGTTGCCAACTTAGCGACTTTTCAGACCTCCCTTGTGACTTTTTTCCAATAAAGCGACTAGTGACAAATCTAGCGACTTCTTGGACAAACCTTAACGAGTCTCTGTGATCGCTAGTACTGCCGCAACGGCGCGAGGTCAGCGTGCACGCACCTCTTTCTCTGCGTCTGCTCTGTTCAGCGAGCGTCTGAGAGGAGCTCAGTTAAAATACATATGTTGCTTCTCTAATTTTCCATGCAAATATAGCCGAAATCACAGCACAAGTGTACAGTATTATTTGATTTCATCAGACGACGGCTCAATTATAAATCAGGATTTTTGTGCAGACTAACTTCTTGGAAGGGAGAGCTGGATATGTATTCTTAAAGGGCTGCGTTTCAGTCACTATTTCATATTAATCCCGTTGACTGACAACAGAAACAGTAAAATATATAAAGGAAAATTTGAATTTGGCTGCATTAAAATACAGTATGAGCACAGAGAGACAAACAAATGTAAAAGGCAATAAGACGTGATGACGTCATGAATATGCTAATTAGCGTATGACGTCATCTAGCGACTTTTCAAACTGGCTTTAGCTACTTTCCATCGAAAGAAGTTGTCAAAACTGAGCTCGCGTAGTAGAGGCGATTACAACGGTCCGCAATAATATTTTGTCTCCTTTGATTTTTTACAATACATTTTAGTCTCGCCTTTTATTGTCAATGATATTGCATGTTGATATAGTCACAGTTATTGTTTACTGACTTTATTGTCGTCTCCTCATCGTCTCGTTTTAGTCATGGGGGGAAAAAGCTTGTCAGTGAACATTTTACGCCATAGTTTCCGTTAATGAAATTAAAACTAGTGCAAAAACACAGGTTGCCCTGCATCTAATACTTGGTAATGTACATGTAGCTTTTTCTTGTCATTGATAACCCATTCCAGAGTGCAGGAATAAGTACTGGCGCTCACCCGAACGCTGTGTAGTTTAGCGCAGCGTCTCCGTCCTCATCTTTAGTTTCAATGCTGCTGTTGGCCTGAAGCAGAACCTTCACCACCTCCATGTGCCCCTGATGGGCGGCCACCTGCAGAGCCGTCTTCCCCTGGTTCTTAATATCCACCTGAAGACAGTCACACACAGCCTTCATTCAAACACACTTCTGCAAAGACTTTACTTGGGCTGGGAAAATAAATCGAGAAATTATAAACCATCAATTCAAATGCATCGCGATTCTTTCTCGAGTGGATTCTGAGCTTAGTTTTGAATGATGCTCAGATGCTTCAGAAACAGACCTACTCCGCTTGTTTCCAAATCCTTACACACACTTGAACCTAAAATAATCATTCATAAAATTCAAAAAGGTTGAAGCGAATTACAAGAGTGTTCACAGTGGACTGTTTACATTAATCAGGCGTCATAAAAGCATTCTGAGCCGAGGTGAAGTTACAGACTCAGCTCTTCTTCATCAGCATTTGAGTGTGTGGATAAAAACTAGATTAGAGCGCCATCTGCTGATAAAATCTAGGCTCAGAATCGATTCGAGAGAGAATCCAGAGAGAATTGCGATGCATTTGGAAATCTCAGAATCGATCCGCGAATCAATTCTGCATCGATTTATCGACTTTACCTTCCAATCAGACTATCTAATAAAATAGTTTAATCACCCTTATTCCATTTAAGATACAGATGAGTTTGTTTCTTCATCAGATGTGGAGAAATGTGTCTCTGCATCAGTGTCTCAGCAATGGATGCACTGCAGTGAATGGGTGCCGTCAGAATGAGAGTCCAAACAGCTGATAAAAACTATGGCTGCCTTCGACTACAGATTTTTCTGGTCGACTAGTAGTCGTTCATTTTAGGCATTAGTCAACTATTAGTCACACGTTTATTATTAAACCATATAAATCATAATAACGAGTCTTTAATTGCCTACACTGCCTAATAAGCATCCAAGTGCATGCAAGAAAAGCTTGCCACAGCGCACCGGTAGATATAATAATTGTGTCAGGGAAAAACAGCAAGGAGGCTGCATTAACATATTAATAATGTATTGATAAACGAGTGCGTTCTTTGTTTTTGTCTTAAGAGATGAAGTCGGCGACACTGACTCGTCATCTCCGCAGTAGTGATGCACCTGTATGCATGTTTCATACGGATTATATAATATGAGAATATTTGTTTTCCATTTGAAAATAGACATTTCACTCTCTATAGATATATTTTTCATGGCTACACAGAGTTTCGCGCTCGAGTTCACAGCGACCGAGACGGTGCTTATTTTACAAAAGCACAATGTTTCGTTGTTTTCTTAGTGCACACAAATAAACAGAGTCTTTAAAGATTTGAAAGATACTCTTATCTGTATGAGCAAAAATGAGGAGTATTTTAAAAGCAAGTGACGCACTGGCGCCTCCATCTGTCCTGCAGTGAGCTACTGTTCAGCTAACACACTCCACACAGACACTTCTAGGTTAACATTAGATTGAGCAGCCATGTAAAGTTGCTGCTACTAACATATTTCAGGTGATTAGCCATGTTTGCGGTCGATGAATGATAGGCAATAGGCAAGCGTTTGGATGTCCTGCCCGAGTACTGTATTACCACATAGACCGGCCCTTAAAGGTGCTGTATGTAGGATTGACACCTAGCGGTTGAACTAGGTATTACAGTCCAAATTCAAAATATTGGAGACAGTTTTTTTCACCAGCCCCTCCTCCTCAGACTTGACGCATGCGCAGGATGCCAGAGTAACGACACCAACAGGAACGAGAGCACATGACGATGAATTAAATTAAATATGCTGTGTTTTCCTTCAACTGGCAACCCGGGGGTGCCGAAATACAATTGGGTAAACTGGCAGTGGGCGGGTTTCACAAACCATAACAAACACAGACATTCAAAGGAGAATAACTGACTGTAGCATTGTTTTTCAGATAAACAAGTATGTTAACTTAACATGTTTCTTAAATATCTGCAAGCATATTATGGTATTTTTATGCTTTAGTAGAGTCAAAATCCTACATACAGCACCTTTAACGATCTGTCCGTCACAGACTGCGTGACTTCACCACTTCCGGTGGATTTTATTTCTTCTGCAACTAAGCGACGAATACATTTTGGTCGACCAAGCCTCTTAACAGTTAGTTGACTATTAGGGGGCAGCACTAATAAAACATCACAATAATCCACAGCACTCCAGTCCATCAGTTCAAGGTTCAAGGTTCTTGTTTATTTGTCACATACACAATCATACAGGGTATAATCAGTAGTGAAATGTAGGTCAGGACGGGTCCGCTCAATGGACAGTGCAAGAAAATTAAAATAAAAGATGATACATAACACAGGAGCATATATTTAAATATAGGTAGGAATAAGATAAAAAAATAAGTAAAAAACAATAAAATAAAATAAGGAGTAAAATGTGCAATGAACTAAAATGTGCAATACAGTCTACTGTGGATTTAATAAATATTAATATAACCAGGGATGTGCAAGAGGAATGTGCAAACAGGTTGTACCGGGTATGTACACATAACAGCAATGTGGATGATGGAGAATGATGGGTGTTACAGTTAATTAAATGAGTCCTGTAGATGTTAGGAGACTGAGTTAAGGAGCCTGATGGCCCGTGGATAGAAGCTCCTCCTCAGTCTCTCAGTTTTTGCCATCACGCTCCTGAAGCGCTTGCCAGATGGCAGTGTGATGAAAAGACGGTTACCGGGGTGATTTGAGTCCTTGATTATTTTTGCAGCTCTGCTTTTGCAGCGTTTGAGGAAGATGTCCTGCAGAGAGGGGAGGGCAGACCCAGAGATGCGCTCAGCTAGGCGCACGACTCTCTGCAGAGCTTTGCAGTCCTGTTTTGTGGCGTTACTGTACCACACTGAGATGCACTGAGTCAATACACTTTCTATGGCCCCTGAATAGAAAGTTTTCAGGATTGCTGGTGAGACCCTGAATTTCCTCAGCTGTCGCAGATGGTACAGTCTTTGCCTGGCTTTCTTGACCTGTGTTTGAATGTGTGCAGTCCAAGTCAGGTCCTCGGAGATGTTTACACCGAGGTACTTGAAGCTGCTCACCCTCTCCACAGGGGTCCCGCTGATCATAAGAGGAGTGTAGGGCCGCTGATGTCTCTTCCTGAAGTCTACAATCAGCTCTTTAGTTTTGCTCACGTTCAGAGAGAGACAGTTGTCCTGGCACCATGATGTTAGTCTCTCTACCTCACCCAAGTATGCGGTCTCATCATTGTTGGAAATGAGGCCCAGAACCACAGTATCGTCAGCGAATTTAACAATAGAAGTGGAGCTGTGAGAGGACACACAGTCATGTGTGTAGAGAGAGTATAGCAGGGGACTCAGGACGCAGCCCTGCGGGGCTCCTACGTTCAGGGTGATGGAGTTGGAGGTGAACTGGCCCATTTTCACCACTTGAGGTCTGCCGGTGAGGAAGTCTTGGATCCAGTCACAGAGTGTAGTGTTTAGGCCGAGGTCTGAGAGTTTGACAGCTAGCTTGGAGGGGACTATAGTATTGAAAGCTGAGCTATAGTCAATGAATAGCAGTCTGACATAGTTGCCATTCATAGTTTCATAGTTGCCAGCGTCGCCCGCGGTGTTTCTTTCGCCCCCTGGGGTTATTCGGGTGGCCTTTGTTAACCTTGGTGTTCCGAAGAATCTCCGCTGGCCACGCTGGATCCGTGGATAAAGTGTCCAGAAGCAGGTTAGTGCAGCGGTGTCCAATGTCCAAAAGTGTTCTTTTGTCGTAAATAAATAGTGCAGACATTAAGCGTGTAAAAAGAGAAAGTAAAAATACGTAAAAGAGTATATAAAAACACAAATTGAGCGGAGCCATCCTTTAACGTCGACTGAACACAGCAGCGCCGGAAGCGGAAGTTAACATCTTGAGAAGACAATAGCTGAAACAAATCCATCACTAAGACAGTTTTAACTCAAATACGAGATCATAATCCATAATAACTCTTTCTCCAGTGAAAAAGAGCATCTGCTGTTGTCTCTCACATCAAAATCCAGACACATATTAGTTTAGAGCTGTTTTGTCTTGTAAACGCTGCTTGATCTGATGCAGATTTCTCTCCTGATTCAGACCAGAACACTTTTTCACTGAGGAAGCGTTATTATGGACGTATGGATTACGTATTTTAGTAAAAAGCGTCTTGATGGATTTGTTTCATCTTTTGTCTTCTCCAGATGTTAACTGATGGACTGGAGTGGTGTGGATTATTGTGATGTTTTTATCAGACTCTCATTCTGACGGCACCCATTCACTGCAGAGCATCCATTGCTGAGACACTGATGCAGAGACACATTTATACAAACCTGATGAAGAAACAAACTCATCTCTATCTCGGTTGGTCCGAGAGTGAGCACATTTTCAGTTTTTAACATCTATCAAACTATCTAGCTATGATCAGCTTAATCAGAAAAAGATCCCACTGAGGACAGTCCTGTCTTTTTAACCAGCCGTCTGTAGTCTCTAGTACAGTATCTTACAGAGAGGTCGCTTTTCCCTTGAAAACGCAGATAAGCAGCTGAGCCGTCTCTAGTGGGCTGTGTGTTTATAAAGGGAAAGGCTAAATCCCTTCAGACACAGACAGCCAGAAATAACTTGAAACGTCTGGAGATCCCCTCCCTTAGGACAACCCATGCAAACAAAATCCAGCTCCTTTCCACTAAATCAGACTATGAGGCACTAACCTTGTCAGGGTGTTTCTGCAGCAGTTCACGCACTTTAACGGCGTTCCCATGCGCCGCCTCGATAACCAGCCGGCCCGGATGATCCTGCTCCGTGGACTGAGAGAGCAGCTTCTCCAGGACTGAAATGACCGTGCCTGGACGACAGAGAAAGAGACATTTCCATTCTGTGTTCAGAAAAGGGTTTAGTGTTACAGTCCTACAGTTCAAAACCCTCTAAACCAGTCAGAATGAGTCAAAATGTCACCATGCATCAAACATCACAAACTATCCAGCACTGGCACAGCATGTAAAGGAGAGAAAGAGAGAGAGAGATACACTAAAAACTAAAAACACACGGTGCTGAAACGAGAAAAACAAGCGTTGGTATCATGCAGGACAGTGTGGAAGAGAACATGTGTTTATGTTCTCTTATACATTAACTCTTTCCCCGCCAGCGTTTTTGAAAAAAGTTGCCAACCACTGCTAACATTTTTGATGGTTTTCACTCAAATTTCATGGCTGCCAGAATATGTTTTATGAATATCTGAACATGCAATACATCAAAATAAACAACAGACCCTCAACTTTTAAACAAAAAAAAAAAATCAGTTTTCTAGCTTCAAGCACTCTTTTTTATCAACACTTGAAAGTAGGTAGGTTTCATAAAAAAGCAACATTTTGAGTAAATCGCATTTTTATCAAATACTACATCTGGATCATATTCAGTACGATGATCAAAGCAAAGATGCAGTAGATGGCTTCCATCAGTATCCCAAAGCTTCACAGGTCTTTAACACTTCTTCCAATATTTCACCTCTGTAACATTAGGCGGTTTTTTTGATGATCGCATTATTTTCCATATGCATATGCTTACATATGAGATCGATGTTTCTGCGTCTTCCTCGCCTGTGTTTTTGATCGAGTGATTCTAGACTCATTCAGGAGATGCGTAATAGCGCTCCCGAGTGTATAACAGTGAAAACACGGAAAATTCTGTGTTTGGCGGTGAAAGAGTTAAAGAGAAAGTCAAGTAAAAATGAATCATAGAGTGATTGTGATCATTGTGTAATTATGAGCTGGGTGGACAATGAGGAGCTCAGCAGACGTGCAGGTACTTCCTGTGAATTCTTACTTCCTGATTCGCTGGAGCTCTCAGCCGTCATCAGATTGGCGTCGACCTCGCCAGGCTGCGCAGAGAGACACGCGGGGTTAAAGGTCCACGTCTGACCTCCGAACGCCACGCGCAGGTCACCATCTGCATACACCTTCAGAACCTTCCCGACCTGACCCAGAGCCTGAGAACGCGCACACACACACACACACGCACACACACACACACACACACACACACACACGACACACACACAGACACACACACAGACAGACACAAACGTGCACACACACACACACAGACACACACACACGTCATCGAAACACTACAACTAAACTAAAAATCAGATGACAAGGTGTTAAACCAGTGCTGTCATGATACCAGAATTACAGTAGTTGTCACCAATCTAACAAACTTCAACAAATTGTTACATGTTCCCTTGCTTTGTGTGTTATTGACTCTTATTTTGATGTTTCCTCTGTTGCCTTTGTCTCCTTAGTCACCCCTCATTTGTTCCCATGGTAATTCATTAGTCTCACCTGTTACTCATTAGCCTCGTTACCCTGTGTATTTATACCCCTGTGTTTCAGTCTTTGTTTGTCGGTTGCTGTCTATACATTCTGTGTGTAGCTGTTGCGTGGTTTTGGTTTAGTTCCTTGTTGTTGTTTTTTTTTTTTGCCTTTTTTGGATTGTCTTTGTTTTGTGTTCAGTAAAGGGGTCATCGGATGCAAAATTCACTTTTACATGTTGTTTGAACTGAAATGTGTGTTGGCAGTGTTTGTACACATCCACCCTATAATGACAAAAATCCACCCAGTGTTTTTTTTTTAATCCCAATAAATAATAACCCTTTCTCAAATCAAGCGGTTTATAGATTCTTGGCAGAGTGACGTCACACAGACACAGGCCCCTCCCACGATTGTTGATGCCCTGAGTGAGCTGTCATCAGTCCTCCATTGTTTGACGCCGGAGCAGATGTAGACAAGAATGTCTCCGACTGAGCGACTGAGGTGTTCTGTTGTTGGATGTAATGATGAACATAGCAGTCGTCATTTACTCCTGACATCTGAGCCGCTGAAGACACAGAGGATTAACGTTTGTTTCTGAAGGGAATGCGCCCTCGATCTACATAAATGCGTTTATGTTCACGCGAATCATTCGTGATCCAGCTTCACCTACAGAAGTGAGTATAAGGGTTTTTTATGAATCTTTGCAAATCGCCTTTCCTAATAATGTGCTAGTTAGCAAGTTTCTACAGTCTCAGAGAATGGTTCACTCCACAGAAGAGAGGGGCGGGGCCAGCAGAGCTCATTAGCATTTAAAGGGACATGCACCAAAACAGGTCGCTGTAGACAGAGCTGTTTTTGACAGGGTAAAAAGGTGTTGTTTGACACTAACACTGAGAAATTTTAACCAAAGTATGTTATAGACTTTTCATTAAGACCCTAAAGAATCATACCAACTTGTGGAAAATGGGCATCTGATGACCCCTTTAAATTATTGCTGCATTTAGATCCTCACCTAATTTATTATTAATGATAAAATTATAAATATACTATTTAAAAAAAATATACACAATAAATTAAACAATCATATATGAATTGGTTTTTATTTTACAAGTTAAATGTGTTTAGTTACTGACTGGCTGTTCATAAAAGAATAAATTAAATATGGCACAACTTTGTTTTTTGTTTATTTTTAGTATCTAGTCTATAAAGACAATTACTGGATAACATATATTATCTCTTTAAAAAGATCACTAAAAAGTCTATAAACATCCTTTATAAACAGAATTAAGCCTTTTTAATTTGCAAGAACTTTTTAATTTATTGTTGTAATTCTCTCATGATTTGGTAATGGACCTGCATTCATATTTTTAATATTTCATTTTCTTTTCTCAAAACTGCTGCTCTTCCTGTTTCTTGTTTAAAACCTATCTATCTATCTGTCTATCTATCTGTCTATCCATCTATCCATCTATCCGTCTATCCATCTATCTATCTATCTGTCTATCATCTATCTGTCTATCCGTCTATCCGTCTATCTATCCATCTATCCGTCTATCTATCCGTCTATCCATCTATCCATCTATCCGTCTATCCATCTATATATCCGTCTATCCATCTATCTATCTATCCGTCTATCCATCCATCTATCCGTCTATCCATCTATCCGTCTATCCGTCTATCAGTCTATCCGTCTATCAGTCTATCCATCTATCCGTCTATCAGTCTATCAGTCTATCCATCTATCTATCCATCTATCTATCCGTCTATCCATCCATCTATCAGTCTATCCGTCTATCCATCCATCTATCCATCTATCAGTCTATCCCTCTATCTATCCATCTATCTATCTATCCGTCTATCAGTCTATCCATCTATCCGTCTATCAGTCTATCCATCTATCTATCCATCTATCTATCCGTCTATCCATCCATCTATCCATCTATCAGTCTATCCGTCTATCCGTCTATCCATCCATCTATCCGTCTATCCGTCTATCCATCTATATATCTATCCGTCTATCCATCTATCTATCCATCTATCCGTCTATCCATCCATCCTTCTATCCGTCTATCCATCTATCCGTCTATCCATCTATCCGTCTCTCCGTCTATCCATCTCTCCGTCTATCCATCTATATATCTATCCGTCTATCCGTCTATCCGTCTATCCGTCTATCTATCCGTCTATCTGTCTATCCATCCATCCATCCGTCTGTCTATCTATCTATCTATCTATCTATCTATCTATCTGTCTATCTGTCTATCTGTCTATCCATCTATCCATCCGTCTATCTATCTATCTATCTTTAATGCCATGTCAGAAACAAGGCTATCTTGAATGTGATTTTGACTGTAAAGGAACGTACTGGAGCCATGCTGTCCGTCCACTCTCCATGGCCCACCTGCAGTCTCTTCACACTGTCAATGTCATCCAGCACCTTCACCAGCTCACCCACAGCAAACGAGTTCACCTGCACACACACACACCGCTCTATTATAGGAACACACTTCCTAAAGAACAATTAGGCAAAGTCGTCTGAGGCTTCAGCTAATCACCAGCCCAGAACTCACAGTCTGACACATAAGCACACAGCCATCTATTTACGGCTCGCTTTTTGTACAAACAAAGCAGTTCACGATAGGGACGGTCTGCGAATGAGCTTGAGAGGAACTAAATATATACAGCTCACAGTAATAATAGCCTGATGAACAAACAGACGCAGTGTTTCTGTGAGGGATGGGCTTGCCTTGGTCAGGGCTCCGGGGTGGAAGGTCCAGCGGATGTTATTACTGTACTGGACACGCACGTCACCGCGGTCCGTTATCCTGTGCACGGTGCCGATTCTGGAGATGTACTACCAACAACACAACAGAGTCAAACACAAGCACTGATATCAAACACCTCACAAAACTAGACTAAAGCACGATTCGGACTGGACTAGTTTTACAGCGGGTCGTTAGAGACATGTGTCTTTTTCATCTATTTTAATCCCGTCTGAATCTACCACATCGGTGTTTTTCTCACACAATCTCTGTAATAACTCCAGAGCAAATTACCTGTTTTTCAGCAAACTCTGTGATCCTCTGAGAAAACTAATCCCGTCCGAACACGAATGTCTGTGATTGCTAACAATATTTGTTTCATAACGCGTTTCCTTGGCCAACGTGAATTACTGTAGATGCTCTTACCGTGCACATTTTTGATGTGTCTCTGGAGCACAAAAGCAGTCATAAGTAACACAGGTATATTTGTAGCAATAGACAACAATACATTGTATGGGTCAAAATTATACATTTTTCTTTTATGCCAAAAATCATTAGGATATTAAGATCATGTTCCATGAAGATATTTTGTAAATTTCCTACCGTAAATATATCAAAACTTAATTTTTGATTAGTAATATGCATTGCTAAGAACTTCATTTGAACAACTTTAAAGGTGATTTTCTCAATATTTAGATTTTTTTGCACCCTCAGATTCCAGATTTTCATTTGATCTTCATATTTTCATATCGTCCTATCCTAACAAACCACACATCAATGGAAAGCTTATTTATTCAGATTTCAGATGATGTCTAAATCTCAATTTCAAAAAATTGACCCTTATGACTGGTTTTGTGCTCCAGGGTCACATATGATTGCCTCCTGGCAAAGAAATAAAAAAATATATAATAATAATAATAAAATCAAGAGCCAGATCATGTAAACTGTTGGCTACTGTAATATCAGCGTCAGGTAAGATCACTCGCATTCATTTCTGCACTCAATTAAATGTTTTAATTACATATGTACCTTAATGGTTTTGCTATACTAGCCATAGCTTCACCATGGTATTTGTAGTAAAACTGTGATTATACTATGGTAATCAATCCGAATGACTACACAATGCAGGCATACAGAGCATGTGATCTCTGATACACCCAGATGTACCAAACAGACCCCCCCTCCCCCGCACCTCTGTAATAAACACGGAGATGTTAGTCCCGTCTGAAATTGGTTCATGACAATCGCAGACGTCAGGTGATAAGAATAGAAACTCAGTAAAGTTAGACCCGTCTGAATAGGGCTTAAGACTAATTTGAAAGACTAAGACCAACTTTAGGTGGACAATGAAAAGTTGTCAAATAATGTGTGCTTTTTTAAATGAAGGAATAGAAGGAGAGCTCAAACAAAAACTACAAACGTTTACACCGAATTCAATTCCAGATACAGTTTGTGTAAACTGTGTGGTATCAAATTACCAATATTAACCAGAAAAAACTATGCATATTGCAGGACTTTTCTTCCCCAAATTATAAAACCCCCTAAAATGACAAATAAGCTGTTTTTATACAATCTTAAGAAACTTATTAGCACACATGCTCCTAAATACATGTGAGTGAAACGCTCACAATGACAAACCCTGTAAGATGCATGTTTTTAACTCTGATTTTGATAGGTCAATCTCATAAAAAAAAAAATAATAATAATAAATCACAAAAATTAAAAAAAAAAAAAAAAAATTATTTAAAGTTATTTTTTGCAATGTTACTTTATTCATTACTTTTTGTCAGCACACTTCACTAGATTTGTAATGATGTGTTTGTAAACATGTTTTATGCCAAAAAGAAAGGGTTTATCATTCATAAGGTGAAGATATTCAAACATAAGTATTGCAATTTTACTATAAAAAAATAATTAATATACTTACTATGAAATACTAATTTTTATACTAAAGCCGTATTACATAAGTAACATATTACTGTTTTAGGAATAATAATAATAATAAAGTACTTTATTAAATTCAAATGTTTGGCTTCTTAAAAACACGTGTAGGCATAATGTGGACTGAGACACTATCACAACTAAAAAGAGGCCAAGCTCCAGTACAAGTCAATGCAAAGACATTTTAAACATGAAGAAAGTTATTATGAAAAACATTTATAATAAGTAAAACGACTCATGACTACAATTACAAAAACACACAGGTACAACATTTTCTTTGAAATAAAATCAGAAACATTTATTAAAGTGAACACAGCTGATTTTCACCTCTGCCATTTTTGGGTTCCAGCCGCCGTGACCCTCCTGCATCTGTCTGAGGATATCCACCTCCAGCAGACACTTGACCTTATGACCCTGCTGGAACGAGTGAGTGTCTGCGCTCTCCTGCCGCTGCAGCTCCGCGTGCTCGCCTACACACGCACACACACATGCACGCACGCACGCACACGCGCGCACACACGCACAATAACGCACACACGCACACACACACAGTAACGCACACACACATGCAGTAACACACGCACAAATACACACACACGCACAAATACACACACACACACAATAACACACGCACACATCAAATAAAACGCCATCAAACACCAGCGCTGGGGAGCAAAAGTGCCATCACTACATTTCTCAGTAGGCTACAATGTAACGTCACAAAACAGTACCAGTATCAAAATGTTTTATAATATTGAACTAAGGTACAAATCAACATGGCTGGTAATAATTTAATAAATCGGTTTGTTCTGAAATGGTTCACTTATTCATCTGAGTGTGTGGTATTTTACATACAATATTATTGAATATTTACAATAATTCTATTACATAATATATTGCAATAACTACACAAAATGATATGTAACTACTGCTATATATAGTGTGAATTTATATAATATATATATATTATATATATATATATTATATTTATTATTATATATATATATAATTTAGGGCTGTCAGTTGATAAACATTTTTAACCTAATTAAAATACCAACAAAAGATCATTTAAAGCTATTTTTGTGTTAAATGAGAAAGTATCAAGTAGACATTACTTGAGAAAGAAATTAGCTTTTGAAAGTAATATTATATTTGATTCAACATAAAATGTATTACACAAACATTTAGGCTACAACGGCCTAACATAAACTATGGAACATAAAAGAAGATACTTTGAGAAAAATCTCAGTGTTTTATGTTCATACATTGAAAGTCATTGATAAAACATCTTTGTTACCAACAGTCTTCAAAATACCTTCTTTTATGATCCACAATAGAAAGGTTTGAAACGACATGAGGGTGAGTAAATGATGACAGAATTTAAATTTTTTGGGTGAACTGTACCTGTAATGTTTTTATTATTATTTATGAAATGATATTCTAAATATGAAACTAAATCTGCCAGCAGGTGGTGGTAAATGTCTTCATTTGATTCGTTCAAACACGGATTCATTCAGGAATGAACTAAACGACTCTCTTTATGAACTGGTCTTTGAATCATTGATTCACACGATTCGTTCAAACACTGATTCATTCAGGAATGAAGTAAACGACTCTCTTTACGAACTGGTCTTTGAATCATTGATTCACATGATTCGTTCAAAACACGGATTCATTCAGGAATGAAGTAAACGACTCTCTTTATGAACTGCTCTTTGAATCATTGATTCACATGATTCGTTCAAAACACGGATTCATTCAGGAATGAAGTAAACGACTCTCTTTATGAACTGGTCTTTGAATCAGTGATTCACACGATTCGTTCAAAACACGGATTCATTCAGGAATGAAGTAAACGACTCTCTTTATGAACTGGTCTTTGAATCATTGATTCACATGATTCGTTCAAAACACGGATTCATTCAGGAATGAAGTAAACGACTCTCTTTATGAACTGGTCTTTGAATCATCGATTCACATGATTCGTTCAAAACACGGATTCATTCAGGAATGAAGTAAACGACTCTTTATGAACTGGTCTTTGAATCATTGATTCACACGATTCGTTCAAAACACGGATTCATTCAGGAATGAAGTAAACGACTCTCTTTATGAACTGGTCTTTGAATCAGTGATTCACACGATTCGTTCAAAACACGGATTCATTCAGGAATGAAGTAAACGACTCTCTTTATGAACTGGTCTTTGAATCATCGATTCACATGATTCGTTAAAAACACGGATTCATTCAGGAATGAAGTAAACGACTCTCTTTATGAACTGGTCTTTGAATCATTGAATTCACACGATTCGTTCAAACACTGATTCATTCAGGAATGAAGTAAACAACTCTCTTTACGAACTGGTCTTTGAATCATTGATTCACACGATTCGTTCAAAACACGGATTCATTCAGGAATGAAGTAAACGACTCTCTTTACGAACTGGTCTTTGAATCAGTGATTCGCACGATTCGTTCAAAACACGGATTCATTCAGGAATGAAGTAAACGACTCTCTTTACGAACTGGTCTTTGAATCAGTGATTCGCACGATTCGTTCAAAACACGGATTCATTCAGGAATGAAGTAAACGACTCTCTTTACGAACTGGTCTTTGAATCAGTGATTCACACGATTCGTTCAAAACACGGATTCATTCAGAATGAAGTAAACGACTCTCTTTACGAACTGGTCTTTGAATCATGATTCACACGATTCGTTCAAAACACGGATTCATTCAGAAATGAAGTAAACGACTCTCTTTACGAACTGGTCTTTGAATCATTGATTCACGATTCGTTCAAAACACAGATTCATTCAGGAATGAAGTAAACGACTCTCTTTACGAACTGGTCTTTGAATCATCGATTCACATGATTCGTTCAAAACACGGATTCATTCAGGAATGAAGTAAACGACTCTCTTTATGAACTGCTCTTTGAATCATTGATTCACACGATTCGTTCAAAACACGGATTCATTCAGGAATGAACTAAACGACCGCTGTGTTGCTCGGAGACACAACAATTCTGCTGTGGCTTTAAAGTGATAACATGATTCGTCTGCAAAAACACGATAATATTGTGTTTAAAATAAACACCAATAACTGTCTTTACATACACTGATTGAAACACATCGTTCAAACTCGTGATCATTGGATGACAAAACCAGCACTCGTGTAATACTGCTCTACGAACTGCTCGTGTTGATATCGTATGATATAAACATGAGTACATTCAATACAGGGCATTTTGCACCAATATCTTGAATTTTAGCATACACTGCATTTATGACGTTGTCTTCCCTGCATATCATTTGTCAACAGTATCTGTATCAAATGTACACGATGACTGTACAGGTCTGGGGCATATTTTAATAGTGTTATTTTTTATAACTCATTAAGTTAACACGTTAAACTGACAGCCCATATATATATAGATGCCATCAATAAAACCATCCATTTCGTATAAACAAAAAAAGATAATATATCAGAATAAGTAATAATATTATTATGAATTTATTTGCAATACATTGATTACATATATCGTTCAAAACGATTCATTCAGAATAATAAACACCTACTTTATAACTGTTTT
>CM041804.1:2622329-2684829 GCA_023376895.1 Aspiorhynchus laticeps | reverse complement strand
GGGTGTGTGCTGGAAATAAGAAAGAAGATGATGAAAATGGTGATATGAATGAACCACAAGCTCAGCAGTAGCTTACACACATCGTTTATGAGCAGATCAACACAAAACCAGGCAGTAAACACTTACTGGAAGAACTTTACCAGCTTAAGTCTCCTCTTCATACAGAGTCATGTAAGCAAAGTTACTGTGTCTCATTAATAGGGTTGCAAAAAGTTGGAAAGTTTCCAGTAAATTTTGGAAACTTAATGGAAAGTTTCTGGGAATTTACCGGACATTTTCCACCCCTTTGCAAACCTACTCATTAACATGGAGAAGATCATCAGTGAATTATGACTTCAATTTCATTGTTTCTCACACAAACTCTTTATCATGCTACTGTGCTTTTACCAATTACAGCTACTTTTGAATTTGATGCTGATTGGCTTATAGGAGCATCAGTCATAATTCTATTTCAAACTGAATCACACACTGTTGAGTCTGGATAAAAATATGCCGGTATGAAAAATAATAAAATCAACTCCAGGGAGCAAATACTGCCTGTTTCTGACACTGGATCGAAGTAAAGTGATGTAACTAACTAAAACACACCAAAGCCAGTCATCACAAAATCTAGAGTCAAATAAGAGTTATGACATCTGAATACTTAACCTGAACAAAGCCAATATTTCATTTGTCACAATGAAAGGATAATCAAACAACAAATGCTCAAAAAGCTATTACAAACACAGCTGAATCTCACAAAACCTCTCCAGATTTACCCCAAAATCACAAGATAAAATAAGCAGTCATATTTTGCATAAAGAAAAACAAATATATTTTTTGACCATTGTCAATTTCTCAGTAGACTTCATTTTCTTTATGTAAAATATGTGCATAGTCGCAATGAAAATGTCATAATGCAAACATCTTAATGGTCTTAAACCCTAAGAAATGTTGTAATTTTCTTAATGGAAAACGTGTTACTTTCTCTTGATTTTGGGGTGAAATATGAACATCTAATAACAACATCACCAACTAACACAAGTGTTCATCAACAGCTAGCATCACAGAATATGTCTTCAGATCACACACAACACAGAGAAAGAGCAGCTCAGTGTCTACAGACGTCTGCGGGGATCAGTCGAGGAGCTCCACATGGACATTTTGACTCATTCATCACTGAAGTGATAATACAACCTTCAGATGAGAACATGTGCAAGTGTTTATGGAAACAGCTCAATGGATGATAACACATCATGAGCTCAAACATCTGATCTGACAAAGTCTTCACATCTCACATATTATCAATGCAAAAAAACAACAACAAAGTCACTTTCCTTTCCAAAAAAAGTTTGATATTTCTGATCCTGGAGAGTATCATTTCAACCAGAATACCTAAAAACATTTCTTAAAAACAAATTCAAACTAAACTCTGCAGGACTAGAAATGCTTAAAGGGATAGTTAAAATTCTGTCATTAAAGGGGGCATAACACACAGTTTCACCCAATCTCATGTTAATCTTGAGTACCTATAGAGTAGTACTGCATCCTTCATATCGCCAAAGAGTCTTTAGTTTTATCATATTTATAAAAGAAAGATACAGATTTACGATTCTCTCTGAAAACAGCCGAGCTCCTGGAGGCGTGTCGTGGGCGGAGCTAAAGAGTGAAGGCGTGTCGTGGGCGGAGCTAAAGAGTGAACGTAGCAGCTAATGACGCACGCCGATCGCCAACAAAACAGAGACATTTGATGCCGTTTCACTCACCATCTGCAGTTCTGAATCATGACCGGGATCTTTTATAGCTGGGACCGCTCCATCTTTCAGTATTAAACGATGTGCAAATCCAGCGTCCAACTGGGCCTTGTTTATAAAACGTTCGTCAACAAAACACTTGAGAAAGTCCATTGCTGCCCCGGAAAAACAAACTATATCCACTGTTCACGTAACGGTGGGTTCTTCTGGAAGCTGAACAAGGTTATCTTTCCCTCACAACCAAAAACACTCTTCTTTAGAGACGTTCTTCCCGAGCGAGTCCCGTGCATGCAGCCGGATGAAGCGTGTTGATTGGCTGCTCTCGATCCGGTCGATGCGTGTTCCGGGAGAAATGCCCATATAAGGAGTTCCACCCTCGTTTACATCAGCAAGAGCCATGATCGAAAAAACTCTCCGAAACTTGTACGAATCCGGAAGTGAGATTTTTGGCACAGAAATGCTCTGTTATACGTCCAAATAGTTTTTTGAAACTTTGTCCATGCTTAGCATGAGAATCCAACTCTTTAACAGTGTAAACAACTCTGAATGCATGAAACAGCATTGTACCCCCTCCCTTTAATTACTCGCCCTCATGTCGTTCCAAACCCGCAAGACCTTCGTTCATCTTCAGAGCACAAATTAAGATATTTTTGATCACATAGACAACATATGAAACGTATGTACGCGGATACGCTGTTTACGTTCAGATCAAAGCGTAAACTACGTAAACAGCGTATCCGCGTACGGCGCTGCTGACGCAGAACAGCATACGTTGTTTACATATGTGATATTCTCCAGAATGGCGCTATTGGACGACGCGGAGGAGACAAATTGTTGAATAAAGTCGTTATTTTTGTTTTCTTTGCACACAAAATTATTCTCGTAGGTTTGTTATATTACGCTGATATCACGTGGATTATTTTAACGATGTCCTTACTACGTTTCTGTGCCTTGATGGTGTGAGGATCCGTGCTGTCTATGGGAGGGCTCTCGGATTTAATCAAAAACATCTTAATTTGTGTCTGAAGATAAACGAAGGTCTTACGGGTTTGGAACGACATGATGGTGAGTAATTAATGACAGAATTTTCATTTTTGGGTGTACTATCCCTTTAAGGCAATGATAAAACTGCAAATGCCCATCCTAAGAGTCCAACATGACACAGACTTCAGCTCTTCTAGCTAATGACATTCATGTTGTCTGTTCTATAAGCTCTACAGATGCTGCATTGAACAGATCCAGAACGTTCCTTTGAGACACGGCTGAACCTGAAATCAGAGGTGTTAGCGAGTTAGCTCACCGTCTTGGTTGCCCCAGTCCCAGTCGGGTCCCCGGACCACCTTCACCCCCTGGAAGATTCCTTTCAGGATGATTCTGGACAGGTTCTGTCTCGGCGTCAAGCTCACTCTGAGTTTGAGAGGAGAAGAGCGAGTTATTAACCTGAGGAAACCGTCACGATCTGATCTGCTAATGTTCTCTTTGTGAATTTGATTTGTTTCACAAATAAACGATGCCTTGCAGAGTCTTTCATTATAACTGATGCGAATACAAAAAGTGCATTTAATGTTAAGTACTGAAATTAATATGATACTAAATACAGATGCATTAGAATTCAATGATCTGAGGAAAAATCAAGGTATACTGTACGTATTAAAATTGTGGATAAAAATAGACTACATCCCCATGAAGGCATGAAAATGAATTGTGCAAGTTATTGATTAATGGATGATTATTTTAAATGCCAATCACTTTTGGAATTTCCTAAAACAAAATTAAACTGACACCCCTAATTTACAATTTATTTGTATACTGTAGCATTTTTCACAATACAATAAATCAGAAAAATTATCTTAACTAATAGTAGCAGTTGTTCTTATAGAGATCAGGGAAAGGTTGAATTCCCATGGAAATCTATAGCTTGATATACATCGTAAGTAGGGCCCTATGAAACCCGTTTTATTTTTTCCCAATTTTTTTTAATTTTTTTTTTTCAAAATTTGAGTTTTGATTTTTCTGAATTCTGTTTTTTTTTTTTTTTTGACTGTTTCAAAGTCAAAAAGTCAAAGTTTTAATGGTTAAATTATTTTTTTATTAATAAAAAAGCATGTAAAATTAATAAAAAGCATGAAACGTAAACAATTTAACAGCAATTTATTAAAAGTATAACAAAAATTAAATTTTTAAGGCCCAATGAAATACTTATTTTTTTTCTTAAATTTAGTTTCATTTTTACCAAATTCAGTTTTTTGTAAATTCTCTGGATTCCATTTTAATGGTTTAAAAAAAAATTAATAAATCAAATGCATCTCTGAGTAACTGATTTTATAAAAAACAAATTAATTTATTTATTTTCTTTTAAGAAATACTGTGTTGTGTATTTAAATTTTTCAGGTAAATAAATTCTGGTAAATATTTTTTTTCTGGCAAATATTCATAAAAAATGTTTTAATAATAATTGTATTAGTAGTAGTAGTTCTATCATTACATTAAGTAATATATTTCTGTCACAATTTCTTCAAGTTAAACCAAACTTTTATTTTGACGGGTTGCTGTGAAGTCCGTTTGTATATGATACGAGGATAGTTTTACTCAAAAGAAACAGTAAGATGCTCAAGAAGTGACTCTCAGAGAAGTTCTAGAGATTATGTTTATGTTTACGTACTCATATTTTGAGGCGGCAGAGGCTAAACACTGTGAGCGTCACACGCGTCAGTATGTGTTTAATAAACAAAACTTCACATCTGTGCCATTCATTCACACAGAGACACACAGAACATGCAGGATTCATATTTAAATAGTATTTTGTGGCTTAATATTTACACACACTAGTCCATATAATGTTGATTTAACGGTACTGACCTACTTTTGATTTATTCATCCAAAATTTGGCAATTTCCATGATATTCTGGTGTTATACAGTAACTCCGTCTGCACTTTCTGCATCGCGGAAATCATAGTAAGTCACTTCAGATTAAATCATCACATGAAGAATTACTTAAACATCTGATCAGCCCGTAGCTAAAGGGTTGTTCTCTTCAGTGTGTTAAAGCAAACAATGTCAAAACCACTGACGCTCAGTCAGAGAAGACTGTATGTCATTGTTTATCATGTGTGCTCGAGGACATTGGACAGATTTTGTACAAGAGCAGCATAATGGGAAACACATGCTCTCAATACAGCTAATGACAGAAGGCTGTCTTATGTCAACAAACTAAAGCAGTCTTGGGAGCTCTTCAAGAGCGCGCTGTGAAAGACCCTGTGCGCTAAACAGTGGAATAAGTAAGGAATAATTGACTTCGGTCCGTTGAATTATTAGAGAAATAATGCACACCAGAGGTGGTGATGCGGACACGACGCAAACCTCGGCTGTGCATTATTTTTCTAATAATTCAACGGACCGAAGTCAATTATTCTGCTTATACTACGGCTTCCACACCTCAAGACATCGATCAGATTAGATATTTCAAGGCATTCGTCCGGTTTTTCTACTTAAATCGCTATTGTGAGGAGGATTATTTCTTCCGCATCTCATCCAACGACTCCGTTGCTAATTCCAAAACGTCATTTATAACCATAACGAGGCTTGAGCCGTTGATAGCAGACTAATGCAGTTAATAACTAAGTTATGACATATGAGAGAGAGAGAGAGAGAGAGAGAGAGAGAGATACCTCTGTGCGTCTCTCAATGGTGTTCGGCAGCAATGTCTCTAGTTACAGTGAAGTTCATTTTCTTCACGAACAGCACCTTTGTTATTACCTCGCTTGTGGAAGTCATGTAGTGTTTAAGTTGTTAAACTACTGATAAAATCTTCAGAGTAGTGCTAACAACATTAGTGCGATGTATGTCCGCGTGTGTGCAAACAACTTATGTATGTGCGGTCTTTGAAGGAGAGGTAGAGTATGTGCTTTCCTATATAATAAAGCGCAATTTTGTGGCAAAAACATGGATATGATCTGTCATATTTATCCTTTTGTTTACTATATTTATTTGTTTGGCATGTCATTGTGGGTTTTGGTTATTTTGCTGTTGTAAGACGTTTGAAATAGCTGAAATCATTTGGCGAAGTGATATGGCCCGTTCACACTACAAGCGACACTCAGCGATAAAGTGACACGATCCCATTAATTTCAATGGAGAGCTGGCGATTTCCGGCGACACAAGCGACAGTGAGCGATAGTGACCGTTGGCGACCGGATGGGGCGTGTCCAGCGACACGAGCGACAGTGAGCGATAGTGACCGGATGGGGCGTGTCCAGCGACACGAGCGACAGTGAGCGATAGTGACCGGATGGGGCGTGTCCAGCGACACGAGCGACAGTGAGCGATAGTGACCGGATGGGGCGTGTCCAGCGACACGAGCGACAGTGAGCGATAGTGACCGGATGGGGCGTGTCCAGCGACACGAGCGACAGTGAGCGAAGTGACCGGATGGGGCGTGTCCAGCGACACGAGCGACAGTGAGCGACAGTGACCGGATGGGGCGTGTCCAGCGACACGAGCGACAGTGAGCGACAGTGACCGGATGGGGCGTGTCCAGCGACACGAGCGACAGTGAGCGACAGTGACCGGATGGGGCGTGTCCAGCGACACGAGCGACAGTGAGCGACAGTGACCGGATGGGGCGTGTCCAGCGACACGAGCGACAGTGACCGGATGGGGCGTGTCCAGCGACACGAGCGACAGTGAGCGACAGTGACCGGATGGGGCGTGTCCAGCGACACGAGCGACAGTGACCGGATGGGGCGTGTCCAGCGACACGAGCGACAGTGAGCGAAGTGACCGGATGGGGCGTGTCCAGCGACACGAGCGACAGTGACACGGACGTGGGGCGTGTCCAGCGACACGAGCGACAGTGAGCGAAGTGACCGGATGGGGCGTGTCCAGCGACACGAGCGACAGTGACCGGATGGGGCGTGTCCAGCGACACGAGCGACAGTGACCGGATGGGGCGTGTCCAGCGACACGAGCGACAGTGACCGGATGGGGCGTGTCCAGCGACACGAGCGACAGTGACCGGATGGGGCGTGTCCAGCGACACGAGCGACAGTGAGCGACAGTGACCGGATGGGGCGTGTCCAGCGACACGAGCGACAGTGAGCGAAGTGACCGGATGGGGCGTGTCCAGCGACACGAGCGACAGTGACCGGATGGGGCGTGTCCAGCGACACGAGCGACAGTGAGCGACTAGTGACCGGATGGGGCGTGTCCAGCGACACGAGCGACAGTGACCGGATGGGGCGTGTCCAGCGACACGAGCGACAGTGAGCGACAGTGACCGGATGGGGCGTGTCCAGCGACACGAGCGACAGTGAACGGATGGGGCGTGTCCAGCGACACGAGCGACAGTGAGCGACAGTGACCGGATGGGGCGTGTCCAGCGACACGAGCAACAGTGAGCGATAGTGACCGGATGGGGCAGAATCCTTCAACTTTATGCAAATGAAGAGCGACTTTCGGAAGCGACAGCCAATAGGAAAGAAGACGGTTGAGCTCATGTGATCGTTCTCCTCTCAGCGGTAGATAAACATACGCAATGGAAAAAAAATAGGCTCTGTTTCTCATTCATTTTTGTTTGCATGTACGAATTCATATTTATATTATATTTAGTATTTTGCCTCCAAAATGTTTGTATGTAGCGGCAAGAAACCTAATTTGCTGTCAAGGCAACCAGTAGTGAGAATGCCCGCTAGCGACCTCATCGCCAGCTCCTGGCGACATGCTAGTGTGAATGCAGCTTAATGCGGTGCCTGGAACTACGTTCGCCGTGCGTTTCCCTGAAAATAATTGCACACCTTAGAATGTTCGTCAGCCAATCAGATTCAAGCATTCAACGGCCGTGTAGTATAACAACGAATAACAGCACATACCTTATAGTAAAGATCTGATCTGATCGGGGAGCAAAAGAACTGCCTATTCCCATAATTGATCCGCAGGCTCGCTGCCCAGCTAGACCTGCTCCATCAGCTCAGTCAGAGATCTCAGCTCGGCTTTGATTTTCTCTTTTTCTCTTCAGGTCAGCTGTGCGGAGCGGTCCGTCCTTACGAGCGCTCTCTTGCCATATGGCAGCACCTGCACGGCTCGAGGGCTTAAAACACAATCAGGGTAAACCTCTAAGCAGTCTGTGGCTTGTGTCTCAGGTGCGTGTCTAAGATCAAAGGTAAGACGTAATCCACAGACGCAACAGAGATGGACGATTTATCTCTCTCTCTCTGCACCGACAACATCAAGTGAAACGTGGCATCTTAAATAAATAACGTTTGTTGTCAAGGGTCGCACAGATTAAAGGTAATAAATAAACTGCTGTATTGATAGTTTTCACGTGACGTCACACTCTTATAGGAACGCCCAAAACCAAGCTTTGCTCCACTGACCGCCAGTTATATTTACGCAGTTTGCATTAAGTAGTAATCTAGTAAAACGCAGATATTAAGAGGCAAAATTCAGTGCACACCTTATTGATGTATATTTTGTACAGGCAAGAAGATGAAGCCAGAATATAAACACAATGTGCAAAGTTTCACGTTAAATGCTTCCCATAGAAAACCATTAGAAAGAAAACACTGAGCCGTTCATATTCCGGCCTCATCATGTAAACTATGCATCATTAATATGGTGAATACTGAATTTGATCTTTTAATATTACTGTTTTAAATATATTAAGGCACTTTAAGTGTTTTACAACATTTTGTCGCACTGTTTATGATTGAAATATTGCCACGGGTGCTTAATATGGATCGCAAACGGCCAAAACTTGTATTTTGTTCAGAAATACCTTTGTTTTATTCTTTTGAGAGCTGATCTAAATATTTGCGGCTGGGAAAAATATGGAAAATTGACACGCTTGTGCTGCAGTTCTATGGATGTCTTCGAGTCACGTGACTGAAAGCTATGTATTGGAATATTTTACCCATTGTTTTACTCTACCAATGATAAAACTGTGCTGTATTATGAGTTTCGTGCGACGTGAGGGAGCCATTCAGCACCTGTGAGCTCCTGTTATTATGATTTTTATTATGATTTACAAGCTGTGCATGAAACATCCCAATTACTGTAAAAATATGTATTTATGGCAGTGGCATATTTTGATATGTGAGAATGCCTCATTGGGTTTTGGGCTGTTTTTGACTGGACATTGGGCGAGTTTTGTTTTGCAGACCTGACAACCCTGGTCATAATGCCAAGAGAATATTTTCCTGCTGAAAAAAACAATAGAGCCCTGCCCAAAACACAATAGAAAATGTAATGGATTTAATGGTTATAATGGGAATTGTATTGGTTTTAATGGAAACTATAATGGTGTCTACTGGTATGTGATGGATTCTATTGGTGGGATGTTAAATCCTATTGGGAAAATGCCCAAAACACAATAGAAAATCTAATGGATTTAATGGTTATAATGGGAATTGTATTGGTTTTAATGGAAACTATAATGGTGTCTACTGGTATGTGATGGATTCTATTGGTGGGATGTTAAATCCTATTGGGAAAATGCCCAAAACACACTACAAAAAGGAATTTTGTAATGGTTTTACTGGAAAAAAGCTAATGGTTTATAATGGTATTTTAATGGAAACCATTGGAATTTCTGTGATGGTTTCTATTGGGCTTCTATTGTTTTTTTTTAGTGACGAGCACAATTTTTAAGCAAAACAGAGTTTATGTTTCAGATTCTGAAACAATGGATCTTTTGTCGAATGTAAAAGTTGAGGTGATGAACTCCACCTGCAGCTCCTCTACTGGTGCTCTGTTATTAATAATGAAAATATTTTTGTGGAAACTTTGGTTATTTAGAAAGTTAACTGAACAGCATTTATTGACAAATCTTTTGTAACATTTTAACTTCACTTTTGATCAATTTAATGCATTTTCTTTGGTCTGTCAAAATTTTTTCAGTTTAACGTTTAAAGTTTTTAAATATTTAACGCAGGGGTGGAGCTTGGGTTGGCCACCCCACTCACAACTGCTGCTTCGGTCTCTTTTTTCGTGACAACAATTGCATTTATTTAGACGCAGAACATCTTTGCAACCACATCAAACAGGAGACTTTTCAGATGCACCTCCACTTCACCTCAGCGCCAGGCGCGAGTCAAACGAGCTCAGAAACAGTAACGAGGAGCTTCAGCAGAACACTGAACTGTGGTCAGATGAGATGTTGTCAGGCCATATGTCAGTAAAAACACATTGTCCTGTCAGCCGTTATTCTGTGCTCGTAGCGCGCGCTGTGAGAAAATACGAAGCGTGTCAGATCTGTGTCACGTTCAGCAGCGGCAGCTCTTAAAGTGATAGCAGCCTAATAACATAAAAACCAGCTGCTGTGATGTCTGTTAATCATAGAACAAAAGAAAAATGTGGAAATCAATAACTTTGTAGCTTTAAGGATTCATCTATTTAATTTAGAATTTAGTGTTTGATAGCTTTATTCAATTACTGTATATTTCCTACTTGCTGAAGGGCACAGGTAGCTAAATATGACATTTATTATAATGGGTTTATGTGAAGATTGTTTGAAATTCACTTAAATTAGAAGTTGTTATTTTTTAAAGTCTAATAAATGTTAAAATTGACAGCTCTCAATTATACTGCAATGTTGAATGGCTATAGTAAATGGTTAAATATTAGGGGAAAAAATAAAAATTTCCTGGAGACATCAGTAGTATTGGTATCAGTGATGCTGGCCTTCAGTCATAAAAAAGATGCAATTAAACGAATATTAAAAATATACCTGTCTTTATGTTATTTCTACATTAATTTGAAGATTGAATGTGAAATATAAAAGTATATTTAAAAACTTTAATGTTAGGTGAGATTAATCGCGATTAAGTTCGGAAAAAAATTAATGTTAATTTTTTAATTGATTGAAAGCACTAGTTTTTTTTTTTTATTGTACTTACCCAAACTTTTGAACGGCAATGTATCACGGTTTCCACAAAAACACAACAACACTGATAATAATCAAAAATGTTTCTCGAGCAGCAAATCAGCATATGTGACCCTGGAGCACAAAAGCAGTCATAAGTGTCAATTTTTTTAAATTTAGATTTCTACATCATGAATTAATAATCTTTCCATTGATGTATGGTTTGTTAGGATAGGACAATATTTGGCTGAGATGCAACTATTTGTAAATCTGGAATCTGAGGGTGCAAAAAAATCTAAATATTGAGAAAATCACCTTTAAAGTTGTTCAAATGAAGTTCTTAGCAATGCATATTACTAATCAGAAATTAAGTTGTGATACATTTACGGTAGGAAATTTACTAAATATCTTCATGGAACATGATCTTTACTTAATATCCTAATGATTTTTGGCATAAAAGAAAAATGTATAATTTTGTCCCATACAATGTATTGTTGGCTATTGCTACAAATATACCTGTGTTACTTATGACTGCTTTTGTGCTCCAGGGACATATCTGTGTTTCAGCTCATTCTTTGGTGACACTGCTCTACAGAGATCAAGGTTAGTCCTCTTTTAGCCTGTTGACATAGAAACTTGAGTAATCCACGTCCACACACAGAGACGACGTCACGCTACACGACTGAAAACACCATATCAGACACATATTCAGCCAGCAATCTGTGTGTTTCCATTCCCCCATACAGCGCTGGCATGTGTGTAATCACAAGCTATTTTACTACAACACCTCAAGTTACTCAAAACATCCTTATATATCATTTAGATTTCATAGAACATCATAAAATTAATGCAGTATCATTCATATCGGAATATTATAAGCAATAACGCTTTGCCAGCATGAGAGAAACGTGATACGTGAGAGGTTCATCATCAACAACATCTACACGAGATTGATATGAACTATAAGCGATATTACTGTAAGAAAGACCTAATGAGCTCTACACTCTTCTACAGTAACGGCATCCGTGTTTGACACCAGAAAGATTACAGAAGACAACGTGACAGAAGCTAACTAGTAGCTGCCTTAGCCGATTAACAAGTTAGGCTGTTTTGTGCCTTGCTCTGCTGAACATATGGGAGGCCATATGGCCAATTGTGTCCTTACACAAAAACACACGTTACGTCAGCCGGCACATGACCTCTGACAGAGAGCTGCTATATACAGCTGTGCTCAAAATACAGCAGGACAACATCAGTAACCTGATGAAGCACTGGTATTAGCAGTAGTGATGTTTCTGCACTGTAAATCATTTACTTGTGGATGTAGTAGTGGAATAGAAAAACAAGTTGGCATGATGTGTGCTGCTTGTTCTGAGTAATGCATTGAAAGGGGTGTGCTCAAAAGAATAGCAGTGTGGAGGTTAATTAGAGAATATATTCATTCGGTCATTAATTGTCCTTTATTAAGGAGGAAGGGAAGCAATGTGTCACATAGTGTTAATTTCGTGGACGAGTAATTTTCATTATAATTTATGCCAACGACATTTTTTTCACTGACGACAACGAGACGATAACGAACGAAAACTCTTTTTGAATGACAAAAATTATGACGTAAATCTAATAAACGAATAAAAACGAGACGATTTGGGAAGAGATTCATTCAGAAAGAATCTGCAGCATAGGAGGTTAGATACGAACATATGAACCGGCGGGACATAAGCTAAAATACACTTGCTGCATGGCGCATAAAACGTTAAAAAAATATCAATATGTGGGAGTAAGAGAAGAGCAGACATATGGATAAATCTGACGATGCAAGAGAACTCAATTCGGTCCGGTTTTCTGAGCGCAGACACTGAAGCATACACACACAGAAAGCGTGTCTCACAGCGTGTGAACGGAGAAATACACACAAAATGATGTTGAATTGTCCGTTTTGATGAGTATTCACGTAAACACAGTTGATTACGTCTTAAGTGAATGTAAACAGTAGGGAGAACGTGTATCAGTACATTGCATCCATTGCATTCGTGCATTCGGTTTTAAAGGGACAGCAGCCTAATTTAGTTGCTATTGTCCGAGTCATTGATGTTAATCAAGCAACAATAGAAGCTCAACAATAGCTCTTGACTGAAAAACTTTAGTAGCCCTAAAGATTAATCTAAATTTATTTATAGAAATAAATATGTCTGCTTGAAAGAATGAAGAATATGGTAAATAAGTTGCTATAAAGAATGCATAATTAGCCTATATAACCATTAGTATTTCATTAAAAAGAAGACCATGTTCTTGTTCTTTATGAGAAGTGGTTTTATTTAATTTTAACAAAGGCATGTTGTGTGTCACCAGAGTTAAATCACAGTCTATCATGATAAAACCTAAATATCAAACCTATATAATGAGTTTGGAAATTTTAGAGAAATTCTTAATAAATGCACTGTAACTAAACCCATTAGATTTTACTGTAGATTTAGTCGACTAAAACTAAAAACAATTCAGAGGACTAAAATATGACTAAAACTAAATGGCATTTTAGTCAAAAGACTATGACTAAAACTAAATCAAAATTTGCTGTCAAAATTAACACTGGTCACACATTGTTATAAATTATAATTAAGTAAAATGGGCCGTTCCAAACATTGTTCAGAACAACAACGTAATTTAATTAAAAAGTTGATTGGAGAAGGAAAAGTGTATAAAGAAGTGCAGCAAATTATGATCTCAAATGCTTTAAAATGGCAACAAAAACCCGAAACACGTGAATGAAAATGAGCAACTGTTAAAACGTATTGAAGGATAGTCCAAATGGCAAAGATCCAACCAAGATCCACACCCAAAGAAAAACTGCAGTGCTTTACAACTATAGGACGGGAAGAGCTAAATAAACTGCATCTAAACCAACAACATGTCTATTAGATCCTGTACCAACTAAACTACTGAAAGAGTTACCTGTAGCAGAAGAGCCGCTTCTCAATATTATTAACTCATCGTTATCATTAGGTCACGTCCCTAAACCATTCAAGCTGGCGGTTATTAAGCCTCTTATTAAGAAACCACAACTAGATCCTAGTGAACTGGCAAATTACAGACCCATCTCAAATCTTCCGTTTATGTCTAAAAATGTAGAAAAAATCGTGTCTGCTTAATTGTGCTCGTTCCTGCAAAAAAATTATCTCTGTGAAGAATTTCAGTCAGGTTTCAGACCTCATCACAGCACAGAAACTGCACTTGTTAAGATTACAAATGACTTGCTTCTTGCATCAGACAAAGGCTGCATCTTATTGCTAGTTTTACTTGATCTTAGTGAGTTTTACTCAATTTAGTCTGACACTATAGGCCATGACATACTCATAGATCGATTACAAAACTATACTGGTATTTAAGGGCAGGCTTTAAGATGGTTTAGATCCTACCTCTCCGATCGTTACCACTTTATTTAAATGGCGAGTCATCTCAATTATTACCAGTGAAGTATGGAGTACCACAAGGATCTGTCCTAGGTCCTCTGCTATTTTCAATACATTATTACATGTTGCCCCTTGATAATATTAGAAAATACGGGATTAGTTTCCATTGTTATGCTGATGATACTCAACTATATATCTCAACAAGACCAGATGAAACTTCTAAATTATCTAAGTTAACAGAGTGTGTTAAAAATGTAAAAGATTGGATGACCAATAATTTTCTCCTATTAAATTCAGATAAGACGGAGATAAAGAATAGTCCGAATGGCAAAGATCCAGCAAATCATCACCTCCAGAAAGATCAAAGATGATCTAAAATTACCGATAAGTACAGTTAAAGTCAGAAGACGTTTGATCGAAGCTAAGCTGTCAGCAAGAAGCCCCCGTAAAAAAGCACCATTGTTGAAAAAACGGCATGGGCAGAATCGGTTAAAATTTGCCAAGAAACACATCAATTGGCCCAAAAAGAAATTGCAGTGTTTCCCCTGCCATTATATTAGGGGGGAATTAATTGAATTAATTAGACATGCTTTTGATGAATACAATTTAATTTAACCATTAAAAAAAAACAGAATCCAGAAAAATTAAATGGGGAAAAAAAATGGAATTTGGAAAAAAACAGATTTCATAGTGCCCTATAATTGTCATAAAAAGAAATGTTCCGATGTTTAGTTCAATGTACAGTTCAAATAATTGTTCAGTTGTTATATTGACTGCGGTCACTAAAAGAAACACATGATTTCTTCAAGTGTTTGTGTCGGTGTCCGTCTGACCTCTACCCAGCTCAAAACTTGTGGTTTCTGAATAAAACCCAAACATTCACAGAAACTGTGGAACGTAGTTGGTTCTTCCTGGACTGAAATACCTGTTTCAAGGTGCCAGAATTTATCAAAAACAATGGTTATGCAACTAAATATTAGTTCAGTAATTTAAACTGAAGTTTAAAAAATGTCTTTAGTTTCTAAGTGTTTGAGTTTGAAGAGAAAAATGTCGATACTGTTATTTTTTTGAGCAAATTAATATAAAAAAAAACACAGACTTCATGAAATCTCTTAATACTTTGATTTAGAATTGAATGTGTAATGTTTCCACTATATTTGAAATATGGAAATAAAAGCTATTGAAAAAATATTTTCACTTTATTCACTTTCATTAAGGCACTGCTATTTATTTGAACACAGCTGTACACTTAATCAGTAGACTTTGATTGATTATTCAGCTTTTACAGTTAGTTAAAATATTGAGTTATACATATTCTAACAAATAAATAAAGGTAATCACTTCAGCTTTTGAAAATCATATGTAACTACAATTATTATGCAATTAATTTATACTAATAAATATAGCCGGCGCACAAAATGAGATGACAGCAAAACCATTCACCATTTAACTATCCCAAACAAATTCTATATGAGATAAATTGGATATGTATATATATATATATATATATATATATATATATATATATATATATAATATATATATATATATATATTATATATATATATATATAATATATATATATATACATATACATATACATATAATATATCATATATATATATATATGTCACAAGGTTGTGCTCTAAGGAGACAAGCGCACGACGCAGGAGTAATTCAGCATACAGTCTTTAATGCCAACTTTAACTCAGGAGAATAGTTAGGCTATTAGGCTAGGTATTTCATATAGTTTTACTCAATGCGCACATGCATTAAAGCAGTGTTTTAGCTTTATTGTGTGACAATCTTTATAATGATATTAATAACAGTGTGATAATAAATGTTGTATATATTGTATATTTTGTATGTCTGTATTTTGGAACAGACCAGACAGAAGTACTCAGGAGGTAATATAGCACATGTGGCTCTCACGTGATGAAAGAACGAACGATTCTCGGACCAAAACACTGAATCAAGAACGAAGAACAAATCAGTTCTGATTCCTGAACCAGAACTCTGCCGAGTGCAGAAAAACAAAAACCTAGCATGAAAAAATACCAAGATATGTTTTTAAGCCGTACTGCACATCCCTAGAGATAATCCAAACTATTTCCTGAATAACTGTATAAATAGATATGGTGACGCAGTGAAGCGGTGCACGGCTGTAGATCTCTCTCTCTCTGTTAATGGCAGAGTAAAATGATGGTGTTTATGCCTTTAAGCACCTGCTGGTGGCAGTGTGTGTGTGTGTGTGTTGTGTGTGTGTGTGTGTGTGTGTGTGTGTGTGTGTGTGGTGTGTGTGTGTGTGTGTGTGTGTGTGATGGAGAGAGAGAGAGAGAGAGAGAGAGAGAGAGAGAGAGAGAGAGAGAGAGAGAGAGAGAGAGAGAGAGAGAGAGTGTGTTCTGGACCATTACTCATACACACACATACACACTCTCTCTCTCTCTCTCTCTGATGATGTTTTTTTAAATCGTGTACCAAGACAAGCAGCACAGCTGAGACTGGAGACCGGCTTGGATATACACACACACACACTCACTCTAACACACACTCACACACACTCACACTCACTCTAACACACACACACTCACTCACACTCACACTCACTCTAACACACACACACTCACTCTAACACACACACTCTTAACACACACTCACTCACACTCCTGAAGATGCTTTTTTAAATGGTGTACCAAGACAAGATGAACTAATAATTAAATATATATATAAATGAATAACAGCACCACCTCTCTATGTATTCTGTGATATTCTATGTTTCGAAGCAGCTCGAGCCGCTTGTGAAATACAGACTGAACAGCATGAGCATATGATAACGCTCTCGGCTGGATAAAGCAAGCCAGTGTTGTAATAGTCAAGTTTTGATGGATGCCGACTGTAATCAAGGTAAAGACGAGTACAGTGACATACAGGAGTACATTAGGCGTGCGCGTGTCCGTTATTAGTGATGCACTGATCACTGACATATTTCTGCTTGAACACAGTTCAGTAAATTCACATAGTTGTATACAGCGAGTGTTTTATAACGGATTATAACACAAGTTTGTGAGGATCAGTGGTGTTTATGTACATATGGGCATCAGAAGCTCCAAACACTGACTGACAGAGGAACTGTTCACTGATGACGTTTCCACACTTTCAGAATGGTTTCATTTTTAGTATTTTTATTAGTATTTGGGTGTGTTTAGTGATTCTGAATGGATCCGTAGTTTATATGCAGTCCTTTGGTATCTCCATGTGGTCTTGTTTGGTACGGCACACTGTAAAAAAAAATCCGTAAAATTTACAGTAAAAAAACGGCACTGGAATTCTACCGTAAAAAATACGGTAACAACATTTTAGGTTTTAACTTAAATTTACAGTTAAATACCGTAATTTCATTAACTGATATAATGTTAATATACCAACCTATTGATGTACTGAAATCTGTTTTGTATCTTTGTAATACACTGATAACCACCAAAAGCAGGAGGTGATGAGAGTCACATGATGAACCAAAGCAGCTTTTAAATAATAACATATATAGAAGAAGCACAGCGTCATTCACACAAACACTGATCGCCATCATGATGATCTCAATAAACTGAAATATGCAATAAACATTAATTTAACAACATTAAATGTAACATACAACCCTAATAAACATAACTGATAAAAAAAACTAAGAAGAAACGGTTATTTAAAAGAAAAAATATCAAATTCAAACAAAATTTGAAATGCAATGCAGGGAATTCTGGGAACGTCAGTTTACGGTTTTTCCCTGTAAATTTTATAGGAACTTACCGTTAACCATTTAATGGGTTTTTACTGTTTTTAACCATTAAAATCGCGGCCATTTTTTGCAGTGCAGGTTGACATGTGCTTCTTTTTTTAAATTACTGTATAATTGAGCTTTACGTACTTTTAAGTTGTACAGAATACACTATATTGCCAAAAGTATTGGCACCCCCTTCTAATGAACAGGTTTGACTACTTTAGTAATTTCTATGAGTACAAATCTTAATGTTAAAGCATATAATGATATTCTAGGAAATTGTGTGCTTCTAATATTATAGCAACAGTTTGGACTCTTTTCTATTCTAACATGACAATGTCTCTGTGTATAAGACAAGGTTCAAAAACTCATCACCAAACACCAATGACTTGTACATATGGGTTCAGTCATTTTAGACACTTACAAAACTGTTGCAACAGAGATGAAATACAATTTTTAAATACATGAATTATGTTCCCATCGTTGTTGCCACGGATTTGGAAGTGCATTTTTCTGTTCTAAAGAAGGGGGTGCCAATACTTTTGTCTATATAGTGTATGTACAAGTCATTGGTGATGAGTTTTTGGCTCAAGGTCTGCATTTACAGTCACATTTACAGGTTTTAGTTATTAGAAAAGGTTGGGGGGGTCTTGCAGTATTGATCTGGAGAGTAAAAAAGGTTAAGAACCACTGCTTTAGGTAAATGCAGGCACAGTTCTACGGGTACTAAGAATAGAACATTATTATTTTTGTTTGTTAATAAATAAATTAATGCAATATAAAAAGATACATCCCAACAAGCGTTTTTAATTTATGTCATTTATATGTATTTTATTATTTATGTATTTATTTTTCATTCGGTAGATCTCAGTGAGTTTCTCATTTGAAAAGTAGATCCCACACAAAAAAGTGCTGGAACTGAATTGAATCACACTTTACAAAACATACTTTAATTCCTCTTCCATTGTATTGTGTGTAAAACAACCAAAGCATCACCTTTCAGAATAAATACAGCTTAAGTTCTGCACTAAAAAACAGGGTAGTTTTCCAACCTAGTCTTTATTTTTCTTGATTTCCAGTAAAAATATCCTTGAAACAAAATAAATTTACTTGAGAAGCAACACTACATAAAATATTAAGTATTTGTTTGCAAAAACCAATTGAAAAAATATGTTTACAGAAATACACAAATTAAATATGCTGTTTGAAGAAAATATCCCGGAGGGTTTAAAAGCAGAAATAAAGCTTGTGTTATTTTTAAGGTTTTTAGTAAAAAAAAGTGGTAACACTTTATTTTGATAGTCCACTTTAGACATTCTACTAACAGTAAGTAACTCTGCAACTACATGTCAACTAGCAGTCATTAGAGTATTAGTAGATTGTCTGCTTAACATCTTCTAACACTTTATTTTGATGGGTCCACAACATAAGAAACTTTGCAAGTATATGTCAACTTATTCTACTAACCCTAAACCTACCCTAACAAGTGTACTCTGAGAGTAAGTAGACATGTAGATGCTAATTAATGACATGTAGTTAAGCCTGTCGCAATAATCAATATATTGACATATCGCACAATATGACCTCAATCATTTTTGGTGACGCAATATATTGCCAATTATATTTACATAAAAATTAATGTCACCATGTTTTGTACATTCCACTTGCTCCTGTGTCTTTTGCAGCTTCTCGTACATAACGTGGTGTAGTCATGAGCTGCTAGTTCACATTTAAAAAATGCTTCTACAAAACAAGTTTCATCTGCAGATATGGTCTTGTTTAGGGATCTGACGGACATCTGACTGCTAAGTAGTGATTGTGTTTTTCAGCAATAGTGTGCACCCTTAATTACAGAGAAAAGAAGGTCAGGGGAAAATCTGTAGATGGAAAACTCTCCATACAAGTTCTTTGTGCATTTTTCTTTTTCTACATGTTACTTTGCACTTTTTTGTTAGAAAATGTTTATTTACTATTTATTCAAGTTTTTTAAGGTATCTAATATTTTGATAGTTAATTTACATAATCTAAATATTCTTAAAAATTAAAAGTTTGTTGTCATTTGGAAGTGTGTAGGCCTTCTTGCATTATTATGCTGTTACATTATGATTATATATTCAGTGGCATAAAACGGTCTTTAAAATGACAATAATATCGCTTATTGTAATTATTTCTGGGGCAATATATCACACAACAAAAAGTTGTTATCGTGACAGGCCTACATGTAGTTACAAAGTTACTTATATTTAGTAGAATGTCTAAAGTGGACTATCAAAATAAAGTGTAACCAAAAAAGTACCTTTATTATTTGAACTGTAAAGGAAATCTTTCTTTGAGGGACTTGTTTTTTATACAGATTAATGTTTTGTTACGCCATTAAAAGTTACATCATGTCTATTTCAGGTGTCCTAGCGCATATCAATGAGCTGAAATAACAGATATAAACAGCTCGGCAGGTTTATCAAGCAATTTTACTCACTCTAGCCTTGTTTATTCTGGTGTTGGCTAAAAGACTTCCACTGTAAGTGCATTAGGCTTGCTGCGATAGACGGTGTTGGCGGTGATACCGGTGTTAAGCTGCAACACCGGTATGTCACTTGCCCACCGCGGCACCGTCCCTAACCGTCATTTAGATTTTTTTATAGTAATAAAAATCATTTAGTTAAGTTAGAGAACAGACACTACAATTAAAAACTGAACGCGGCTGCTCAATACAGCGTGCTGAACGACAGTCACATCATAGATTAGATTTCATTCACGTGAGGAGAGTTGAGTCGAGCTGACTGACAAGAAGAGTGGGGTGACAGACAAGATGATAGCGGAAGATTTAGTTTCAAAACCAAATGCAAAAGTGCATGTTTGGCATTTTGAAAAGCCTGTTGACTTGCCGTTTATCTAAGGTGATTTTGGAAGGTTTTTTTAAACATTCGTTTCTTATTTAATTGGTTCCACAGTGTTTGCTGATTTTCAGTTTTGTATAGGCCTACCTAGGCTATTAAAACTTTTTTTTATAAATTTGTTATTTTATATTAGGCATAGCCTATAGAATGGTGTATTTTGATTTGTTTTGTTAATAAAAGTTCTATGATTTATAGTAGTAGTAGCCCTTTATTGTCACTAGTCACAATATGACAAGGGGGTAGACAGGACAGGAAGAAAGGGAATAAAATACAGCATAACATGAGGAAGGGGAGGAGAAAAAAAAATAACCCCCAAACTATGCTCCTTGGGGAGTACAGTGTGAGAACAGGAAAAACACCTCAGCAACAAAAGCACATAATCAATACAGCATAGACACACGACTTTGCAACAGGGGAGGTAATCCAGCTCCGGCAAGCAGCCATCCGGTCCTGCAGCCGAGTTTAGCGCTGGTCACAGACCCGCTTGTCAGGCTGGTGGTACAAAGCGACGGAGGCGAGGGATCGGGGGTAGGGAGGTGAATGCATATCTGTATATTGTGTGTGTATGTGTAAGAGTTTGTAATCAGCAGGTGTCTGTGGAAGGGGGGAGGAACGCAAGAGCGTCTCACTGCAGTGCTCTTCCCGGGGTTGATTTCCAACAGCGGCCTTGGACGAGGCCAGTGCTGGTTGAGGGGAGCCGAAGAAGATAAGATTGCGATTGTTTTGTCTTGGGGCGAGTAGCCGCATTCCAATTCCACGGCTACTCTCTTTGTCCATTCTGGTCTCCAAAACCATCAATTTTCCTTTGCAAAGCCGTGAGCTTCTCCGTGATGGAATCCATATTGCGGTTAATAGTCTCAATGCTGACCGCTCTGCCCACTGCTTCAAACATGACGGGCAGCCTTGTGAGGCTTTGGACAGCTGTTCCCGTTTTCTGAATTCTACGATAACCCAGGGCAAATCCAATCAGCAGAAGACCTGTTATCATGGTTCCGAATAGGTAGATATCTTCAATGTCCTCCACGAAAGAGCTGCTAGACCACGACCCGCCACCTTCCCACGCGTCCATCTGTAGCCAGCTGTAACGTTCCGTCAGGGCAGTCAGGTTCCCGAACCCAAGCTTCTCGTCGAGAAGATGGTGTCATTGCGTTGAGAGACCAGTTGATCAAATCCATGATTTTTCAGTTTGGAGAGCAGTGCAGAGAGAGTCTCTCAAGTATTAGAATAGACGAGACGAGACAAGAGAGCAAGCAGGGAAGGTAAGGGCGAGGAGAGGTGATGAAAAATGCGTCCGCCTCCGTTGAGTGCGCAGAAGAGCTTATATATAGCTAAGTTGAGTTTGAAGTTGTATTTTGTTGATGCTTGAATTGTCGCTAGTTTGAAAGTGAAAGTAAAATGCTCACATCGCTTTTAAGCTGTTTAGAAGCAAGGAAAGTGTGAAAAAGAGGGGAACCCCATACCCCCAACCACCCCTGGTGATACCGGTACTACCGTGTGTTGTTACACGTCGATTAACCGGTGGGGAAATTTCCTTACCGTCACAACCCTAAAGTGCATTACTGTACACACGTGTTTTGAGTTATTAGGTCATTCATACCATCACTATCGTCTTTTGTCCTGCATCAGAAAAGAAACGAACGCTTATGCTTGCTGATGTTTCTATGATAATGAGAGCTTCGGGCTGATGTTTAGACAAGGCTAGCGGGGACAGAGTCATGCAGAGAACAGACAGAAGACTCACGGGTGCGAATGCGCCGTCTCGTAGCGCTCGAAGGCGTGCATCAGGTCGTGCTTGTTGTTCATGTAACACTGAGTGCACAGGTCGTAGTCGAAACACACCTTACACTTCCAGCGCATTCCCATGATGCCGTGCTTCTTACAGCTGTCACAGATGATGTTTGAATGTCGGACACCTGCGAGGAAGAAAGAGAAGTGAACACGAGGATATATTAAATGAAAGATCAGCACGTCTATTTCATAAGGTCATCTTCTGCTAGAATCCAGCAAACGCTGAAGACGACAGCAGCACAGTGAGTCTGTTTTCCCGAGGATTTCACTCCATTAATCAGAAACACGTCGTTTGAGGCAGATGAGACTGATTTTAATGATGCGGCAAAAGCATTAAGCATTTCCTTATAAACACAAGAGCCAGTCTCCTGCTGAAAGATAAAAAGGAAGGAAGGAAAGAAGCAATGCATCTCATTCATAGTGATGTAACGCAGTTTGACAGACAGACATTGATCTCGTTCATCTGAAAGACACATAATCAGTTCAGGGATGCACAGAGCTGTGGTGTAACTATTAAAGCCAGTAAGCATCTTAATCTTGCTTAACACACACAATTACATTTATGCATTTAGCAGATGCTTTTATCCAAACTGACTTACAGTGCATTCAGGCTATACAACATTATTTTTTTTATGATGTGTGTTTAACCCACGACCTTCTACGCTGCTAACACAATGCTCTACCACTGAGCCACAGGAACACAACTCACGCACACACTCACACACTCGCTCGCTCGCTCTCACACACACTCACACACTCGCTCGCTCTCACACATGCACACACACTCACACTCTCACACACACTCACACACTCGCTCTCACACATGCACACACACTCACACACTCACTCTCTCTCTCACACACACTCTCACACACTCACTCTCTCTCACACTCACACTCACTCACTCACACTCTCTCACACACTCACTCACACACACACACTCACTCACACTCACTCACTCACACACTCACACTCACACACACACACTCACACACACTCACTCTCTCTCACACACTCACACTCTCTCACACACACACTCACTCTCTCTCACACACTCACACACACACACACACACACTCATTACATGCGGTCACCAGGAACCAGTCTGTCTGGAGTCACATGAAGAAACAAACTGAGACTAAATCCAGAAGAACTGCGTCTCAAGACGCTTCAAGAAACCTCCTGCAAAGCTACAGAACTGTTAAACGCTTTAGGCACTTGTGTAAAAATGCTGTAAAATGAGGATGCTGTCAAAAATAACGTCATAAATAGATTTTCTTTATCAATGAACTTCTATTAACTAAAGTAAATCAACATTTGTTGTGAGCATCTTTGTGTTTAAAGCAGGTTTTGTCCTCGGTGCACTTGAGCAGGGTTTCTTTGCAGGAGGTTTCTAGAAGCGTCTCGAGACACAGTTCTTCTGGATTTAGTCTCAGTTTGTTCTGTTTCTTCATGTGACTCCAGACAGACTGGTTATTAATGGCTAAATGAATGTTTGGAAATGTAAACTGATATTTCCTACTGACACACTACAGCAAAAGATGCAAATAACTGACTTAAAACCATTTTTAGCTGCTGATAATACTAGTGTTGTAATGATTTTGTCCAGCGCTGTATGAGCTTCTGCAGCTGTTGCAGTGTTCAGCACGGCTGGAGCTGGAGGAGGTGTTGGGTCTCACCGATCTGTGCGTTGTCGTACAGCAGCAGGTCGTATGCGCTCTGGTATCCGGTGCGGTAGTTGGTGCGCGTCCCGCTGTCCCACTGCACCACCACAGTTTTGTCGGGCGTAGTGGTGCTGCCCTGCCGGCCGATCTCCACCACCGTGCCCACGTGCCCCTCTCCTTCATCCTGGTTCACCCACTTCCAGTCCACGCCGCGCACCACGCGCATGCCCACCTCCATGCTGCCGCGCGCCGGCTGCCCACTGTGGCCCTCGCTGTGCTTGCGGTGCGCTCGCGGGCCGGCGGTGGCTGCTGGGGGTCGAGGCGCCGCGAGCGGAAGGGTCTCTGGAGACAGATCAGGGGTGACTGCAAACACACACGAGGACAGAGACGATCAGTTCTCACCTTTCAGTATCAAGCTCCATTATGACACAAATCTTAATCAGGATTATTTTGGTCAATATTGTAACCACGATTATTTAACACGATTATTAGTGGGCCTTGGTTGGTTTTGATGAAAGCAAGAGTAAACAATTCCTAGAAAGCATCAATGAAGATACCATTGGTACCATCATCTTAAGAGCATATCAAAGAGGCTGATATGAGTTTAACATTATCCAGATTTAATTAGCAGTCATTGATGTGATACGTCTATAATTTCAGTAGTGTCTCTGGTTTCAGGCAGAATTACTATATTGTGATGTTTCTTATTGTGGATGAAATTATTTTTGGTAAAGTACAAAACACTTATTTAAACAGGGAGCTGTTAGAAAGTCAATACATGATAATATAATGTGCTTTTTACTTCATAAATCCTGTTGAACAGTAGTTAAAGTCAACAAAACTGAACCCATTTCTTCTCAATACAGGCTCCTGTTGTAACCGTGCACAAATCATCAAGTACATGTTGTTAAAGAAAAAAATATATTTTTAATATTTTGCAGTAAGCAGTAGATACAGTAGTCCTTTACAACGCAAAATTAACTCAATCTACATTTTTCACATCGAATGCCTCGTTTCACTTCAATTATAACATCACAGAAACAAACGGGTTGTAAATGTGTCACGTTGCATTTAAAACACTATTTCTGCGATTAAGATTATTTTGCTCGTCAAACATCAATAAAAAGCATTAGAGAAGTTGTCTAGAAAGGCATAATTATTAGAACTTGTTTTTTATTATATTTCAACATTAACACCAGAACAGATGTGACAAGTTTCCAGAGATACTGAATGTGAAATTGTGTCAGAGATCATAATTCAATCCGTTTATGCCTCATATTCTCATGACTCCAGTGCTTTTTATGGTTTTCCTTGAGGAAGTTGAGGGATTTGTCATATACTGTAATATCCGTGTAACATTTCATCAGTCGCTTAGTCTCTATTTTTAATGCATTGGTCTGAGAAGCTCCATCCACAATGACATCTCACTGGTTTCAAACGTTGGTGGAAAAAGCTAAGCATGATTTGGCAGGAGCTCAGCATTGCTGTCATCCAGTATGAACAGGACTGATGAAAAGAGTGTTACTGAATCACTGATAAACCCCGGTTTAACCCCTTAACTGTCACCCCCCATTTTTTAACATATACGTGAAAGTGCACTATCCAAACTTAAACTTTTATAATTCATGAATGCTTTGGAATACAGACACTTTTTAAAGAAGACTATCAGCAGATTACTGCAGAAGTGGAATTATTTTAAAATGTGAAAGTAACAAAAATTTAAATTTACTGTAAAGAAAATACACTATTAATTTTTTCATATTTCATATAAAATAAATATTTTAAATAACAGGTTTTACTCTAAAATTGATATAAAATTAAAGCCTTGTCTAAATAAGTTATGTTCCAAATTTGAAGTTGATATGAAAAAAATTGAGGTTCCTGAGATTTTATTTAGGGCGTCATATCACAAACAGCCACCGGGTGCCTCCAAACGCCATTGAATTTTTTTAATGCATTTTTCTGTCACAAATGTCTCAATTTATCTGGCAATATTATGCCAAATATGGAATCCTGAGAGTCAGACCTTTCCGACGATGTGTATTTTGTCAAGATTATAAAAAGCTTTGATTCTAAAAGACCGTGATGCATTGTGTAATATGACACTTGACTCCGCCCACTAAGGGGGAGGAGACTGCCAAAATATTTTAAAGTACCATTTCCATGGTAACGCAATATCCGATTTCAAAATGGTTTCCACAGGATTAATTTTGAGGTTTTAAGCTTTCAAATGATATATAATTACTATGATGATTACTAAAATATTTGATAAGGAAAAAAGACAACGGAAAAAAAGAGCGCCAAACGAGGTGGGACGGTGACAGTTAAGGAATGGTCTGATATTGTGTCTGATAGAAAAAATACAAAATAAAAGGTTAAGATCGGTCCTGGACCTGCAGGTGTCTTGTGTGAAGTGTCTGCTGAGCCAGCTTAGTAAAGTATGAACGGGATTCCTTGCAGTGAGATGGTAGAAACAGTCTTATGGTCATTTCTGCAGCACAAAGCATGCATACAAATCAACTAGACAGGAAAGTTCATCACCATTCCTATTGACAGAGAATATCTTTCTTTCTTCTCCTTTAAAATCTGTCATTGTTCAAGTAAATCCAATCAAACCCAAATGCAACCTTGTGAATCGCAGGTCAGTATAACCAGCCGTAGTAATGAATGCAGTCAAAATTATTATAATAAACTTTATTTTCTATAGCGCCTTTAAAGGGACATCTCAAAGCGCTTCACACAGAAGAAAAGATTGAAAAATATGAATAATAATAATAATAACAATTAAAAGTAAAATACACATCAACCATATGACACAAAGAAATCACTTAAAAGCTATTCTGAAAAAATGTTTTAAGAACAGATTTGAAGACACTAAATGATTACGCAACGGTACATGACACAGTCAAAGCAGACCTCGTACAAGCTGCTGAAATCAGACGTTCAACTTTAATTAAATAGGCTAACATATGCCAGCTGTTTGCAACAAATACTGCCTTCAAACTCAGTCTCATAACTACAACAGACAAGGAGAAGAGCAGCAGATGTGTGTCCACTCACAGCCCTGTTGGACCAACGGAGAGAGTTTATCCGGCTTCTGAACAGATGGACGGCTCTACAGTGAAGCAGCTTTCTCACGGAGAGTCCATGCAAACGGCTCAGTGAACCCCGCTGGTCTTCACAGCACTGGACAAAGCACAGAGACTGAAGGAGAACCTGTTCACAGACTGAGCATGATCTGAGACCGATACAAGAATCAGGTTACAGCCAAAGACCAATGCATGCTCATTATAATAAATGTATCTGAAAGCTTCAAAGACATTTGGAATTAAAAAAATAAATAAAATACATAGTAAATCAAGCAAAGGTTACACCAGCCGCTTTTCCACCCTTAACACGTGCCTCTCTGAAGCAAACGGCACCGCATTTCACCAGCAGGAGGGACATTAATTAAAACTATATCATAAAACAGACTTAAATGAAAATCTGTTATTAATTACTCACCCTCATGTCGTTCCAAACCCGTAAGACCTTTGTTCATCTTCAGACACAAATTAAGATATTTTTAGATGAAATCCGAGAGCTCTCTGACCCTCCATAGACAGCTAGGATCCTCACACCATCAAGACCCAGAAACACAGCAAGAACATCGTTAAAATAATCCACGTGACATCAGCGGTTCAACCGTAATATTACGAAGCTACGAGAATACTTTTTGTGCGCAAAGAAAACAAAAATCACGACTTTATTCAACAAGTCGTCTCCTCCGCATCACCCTATAGCGCCATTCTGGAGAATATCACAAATGTAAACAACGTATGTATGCGGATACGTTGTTTACGTTTAGATCAAAGCGTAAACAACAAACAACGTATCCACGTACATATGTTGCATATGTTGTTTACATATGTGATACTCCTCAAAATGGCGCTATAGACATTATTTTTGTTTTCTTTGTGCATTATTTTAACGATGTTCTTGCTATGTTTCTGAGTCTTGATGGTGTGAGGATCCTAGCTGTCTATGGAGGGCTCTCGGAGTTCATCAGAAATATCTTAATTTGTGTCTGAAGATGAACGAAGGTCTTACGGGTTTGGAACGACACGAGGGTGAGTAATTAATAACAGAATTTTCATTTTTGGGTGTACTATCCCTTTAACAGAAACGGACGTTTGGTTCTTACGTAAAGACTTAAGAATCAATATTTGTATATACTACCAATGATTTACGATAAAAATGGTAATTTATTCTTATTACAATATTAGGCTGAGCCCCCTTCTTAGAGAAGAATAGTTTCAATCAGATCCAAACAGTTCAATATGGGATGACCATAGCAAAAAAATACAATTTTGTTGAGGAACAAAGAGTTTGCGCCTAAATTTGAAACATGGCTCACAGAGCTCAGTAATGTGTTACATATGGAAAAAATTAGATATGAGATTGCAGGGAAACCAAAGAGATTCGTACAGATTTGGAAATCCTTCTTTGAATATTTGGAAGGTGACCAATGTAACAGTGTGTAACAATTATATATTTCCATAATTGGGTATTTATTGGTATAAGATTTTCCTCTTTTTTTAAATGAGTGCATGTGTATATGTAGAGACGGCTGTAGGCTGTGCTTTTGTATAGGTACACGAGTATGATTGATGTATGTTTATGGAGGTGTATATGTATATTATATGTGGGTGTATGCATATGTGCATCAGTACATTGATTACAATGCAGTGTTTCCCCTAGGTTTATGGCTTTGGGGGGTGTTCCGTTTTTTTCCGGCATAAAAAAAATTAATTTATCTTTTAATTAATGAAAATTAAACGCATCTTATTTTTTTGGAAAATAAAGGGGATTTAATATTACAATTTAAACATTGAAGACATATTTTATGATTATTCCTTAAAAATAAGGTTTTAATAATTTTAGTAGGCTATTATGTACATTCTACTGAACAATAGTAATATATTTCTGCCGCAATGTTTACAATTGAAACCCGAACTTTTATTTTGACGGGTTGCCGTGAATACCTTTAGATTTCTGTGAGAGGATAGTGTTTACTCAAATGCTGATGAAGTGACTCTCAGAGCAGTTCTGGAGATGTTCTGTATTTACGTCCTCATTTAGTGAGACGACAGACGTTAATATCACGCAAGCCTCGCGCACGCTTCTGTATGAGTAACAAACAAAACCGCGTGTCTGCGCCATACATTAACACAGAGACAGGCAGAAGTCATATTTAAATAGTCGTTTTGTGGCTTAATGCATACAAATACTAGTGGGAGTGTGCTCACTTGTGTGTATGTGTGTGTGCTTGTTTTTATATACCGGTGGGGACTTAAACCTGAATACACACAGCCTCATGGGGACTTGTGTCACGGTGGGGACCTAAATTGAGGTCTTCATGGGTAAACAAGCTTATAAATCACACAGAATTAAGTTTTTTGAAAATCTAAAACTGCAAAATGTCTCCTGTGAGGGCTAAGTTTAGGTGTAGGGTTGGTGTAGGGCAATAGAATATACGGTCTGTACAGTAGACAAACCATTACGCCTATGGAGAGTCCCCACAAGGATAGTGAAACAAGTGAGTGTGTGTGTGTGTGTGTGTGTGTGTGCGTGTGCGTGTGCGTGTGTGTGTGTGTGCGCGCGCATCGGGGCAGAACTCCGCTGTGCGCATACAGAGCGCGCGAATGTAATGTAACGTTAGAGACAGAAATAACATGCCGTCGTGTAAATAAGACAAATAACGTAAGGCTATTTAGTTTGTAATGGCAGGGCATTGCAATGTGATTACAGTTGTACATTTTTAATTCAAAAGTTTTTTTATGTTTTTTATTTATTTCCTCTTTTGATTTGCTGGTATGGGGGTTGGGGGATTGTTCTCTGAAATGTGAAACGCTTAAAATAAAATATATATAAAAAAAAAAATGTAATTTATTAATTTGTGCCAGTATGCTAAATCAAACTGATAATTATCATTATTTCACACAAAAAAAGAGAACACATACTTATTTGTGACGACAGGAATGCACAAAACTCATTAGCGCTTTTAAGTCCAAATGCATGCATATAACAACAGAAAAATACTCTCGAACGTTTCCGTCAAATTTCTTTAGAAAGAATGAGCATTCATATTAATTCTCCACGATGCATGTAATCTGAGGAGGTTTGACCGCTGTCTCCCGTCTCACTGTACTGTTATCATTTCAGCCAAAGCAACACGGAGTATATGCAATTTATGACATATGCGGATGAAGAAGTCTGGAATAAACAAAGACACTTGGAGGAGACAGAACAAATATTACACCAAATACATAATTAGAATCATATATCCAAGTTCTTCAACCGGTCTCTGGTATTTTCATAAGCATAACTTGTTTTTATTATTGTGATTGTTAGCATATGCAGCCTTTAACATATAATACATTTCTGCCTTAATGAGTTTTGCCATTAAACTTGTTTTAAATGTCTTAAATGTTGATGCTTGCTTATGATTGATATGAAAACATGGGAAAGGAACCGTCTCTAGCTCCAACACTTAACTCTAGCCCCACTTGGGCCCAAGGGCCGAAAATTATTCCTTTAATTAACATCATGTCTCAAGCACATTTATTCTTAGAACATCCACATAATAAAATCCCAAGATGAAAACAACAATTAGGCTTAGCTCGAATGAATGCATTCATGAATGATGAAGCAGAAATCTTGTGTGCTCTTCGTCGTTTATTATAACAGTCATCATAACACAATACTGTCATCAATGCAAAGACGTATTAGAAGTAATTCACACCCCTACTATCCACTATTAAACAGCATGCATGGCTAAAACTGAATGTGGATTGCACTGCTCAGATTCTGAGGTCACCATCATTAATGTCTCAATGCTCTGAACAAGTAAAAATAGTCTTCAAAAACAGGAAGTGCTCCCTTCCCATAAAACAACTTCCTCCATTCCTGAGTCACCAGAGCCTGGAGTGGAGCAAAGGTCAGTCCGAGAGTCTGCAAACACTCACAGATACTGTTCAGCATCAATAGTATTCACTTCTACAGTAGGACAGACTAACAGCGCCCTGTACCGGACTAGGGGTGTGCGATATACAGTGTTGGGCAGTAACTAGTTACTGTAATTATATTACTTTTTGTAGTACTGTAACTAATTACTAATAAGATTTCAGTAATAATATTACAGTTACCATCCATAAAACAGCTTAGTTACTTTTGATGCCTCGACCCGCTGATTTAAAATACAACAATCAAATAATTCATAGATTTATTTTCATAATTTTCACGACTCGCACATGATCTGAACACTGTTGTGTATTACTTTACTCTGGCATTACATCCCTCTGATCAACACGTGCTACATTATATTACTATAATTAAACATCTTTTTGGAAAATTAAACAGTTTCTTACAAACTTATGTGATTTGATAAATACATGAAATATAAACATTTATGGGTAACGGAGAAATTACAATTAGCTTCAAGCTACACATTAATGAGATTAATACAACACTTCTACTTGAATGTCACTATTAATTATTGAGTGTTTGTAATAACTGCGATCCGATGTGGATTTTGGTCAAATGATGAGGCAGAAATATGTTATTAGTAACATTTATGTGAAAGATACACAGTTACAACTTCTGTGCGGCGTGAAGAAACAATGTAACTAGTAGTGTAACTAATTACTGTTACCAGAATGTAATAAGTAACAATATTACTTTTGAAAGGAGTAACTAGTAATGAGTAATATATTACATTATTTGAGTAACTAGCCCAACACTGGCGATATATATCGTCTGCGATAATATCGTAATTGTTGTTTTAACGATGTGCAATTTGACATTATGGAGTATTTTGCAAAAGCCAAACAGAACAGCTACGGAGTGCACGCTTACATTACGTGATGAAGTCTAGACTAGATCGTGTTCTTTCACTGCATGATTCAGTCTAATAAAATGCATTAAGAAAGATCACAAAATTCACGATATGGGGGCAGAAAATGTGTATATATTAGGGCTGTGTATTGGCAAGAATCTGGCGATACGATACATATCACGATACAGGGGTTGCGATACGATATATTGCGATACTGTAAGCAAGGCGATATATTGGGATATTTCTTATTTTAGAAATACGATATATTTTTAGGAAAGCTGTCATTAGGAGCACACCACTATATGCAAACCTTAGCAATAAATAAATAAATAAAAATTGCTTAACCAGAACACACTGGGATCTGCATTTGCAATAATCAGTCCTGTAACATTCATTATTGAACCACTTTTTGTGCAGTACGAGTCAAGGGGGAAAAAATTAAAGTGCTTGCAGGATTCTTTAGTTAAATGTATGTATAAAATGTATTTTATAAAAAGACCATATATACTGTATTTTTAGACCCTGCTTTAAAAGGTTCACAGTTTAAGTTTACAATTGTAATATACATGTCATAACATTTTGATCTGAGCAAAAAATTACATCTGCTTAGTATTAATGAAAAATAAAGTGCTTGCTGGATTCCTAATGAAAACAAAAACGCGAGCACCGCCCCAACGGCACAAAACACCCCAATACGAGAGAAAGCTGCAGCCGCGCAACGACCCTGCCGCCCGCCGCGCCCCGCGCGAAGGCTTTTCACACGGGACGTGGCAAGTGGCGGAACTGAGGTGAGCCCGCGCCGCGGTCCCGGGCGGACATTACCACAAAAGCCCAAATGACGCCACACTTCAGCTTTGTACACCGAAACGAGAGCTGAACAGTTCTTTCATCCTCCATTACGAACTATATTAACGCTAATATTAGTGGCGTGCTCTAATGCTAGTATCTCCTGTCACTGTTTAAGTTCAGAGATGAAGACTGCCATCTAGTGGTCGGGATATGAACTCAAAACGAAACAACTGACATGAATCCTGTATGATTTTTTTTTTTTTTTTTATAATATCGATATTCCGTTTTTGAGAATCGATACAGTATCGCCAAACAAAATATTGTGATACTCACGTGTATCGATATTTTCTTACACCCCTAGTATATATATATCATTTCATATGGTTAAAATCACATGAAGAGTGCCGTTTTTTTCTTCAAAAATAAGCATGATTAAAAATGTGATGTTGATTTTATACAAAAGGTTAAATAAACGATAAGTTAATTTTAAGAGACTTACGTTTTAGACACCATATTGCCTATTTTTGCTGCATTTCACCAACAAAAAATAATTCCAAACACAGCTACAGCACTGTTTTGTGTCTCTGAGCAACTTGACAGTGATTCGTTCCTGAATGAATCAACTCTTTAAATGATTCGGTTCAGTCGCAGTGACTCACTTATTAACAGTGACTTGCTGCCACCTACTGGAGGTTTTAATTTCACATTCAAAGTAGCTTTTCATTTTTAAAATAATTTCAAATATCAGTATTCAATGTTTTATGTTTACAATATCAAAACATTATGCATTTGTAACTGCAGGTTAAAGCATGTCCCTCTGAGCTGCATTAAACAGTGTAAATACATCTAAATGCCAAAGATTAATTTTGTTGATACTGGTTTAATTTGTTTGGTAACAGCCTAAATGTTTTATTATGCTAATCGACATTACATGTAAAAATTTGATTCAAAAGATGCACACGTGCGCACAAAAAAAATGCCCATAAAAGGCAAAAATCTATTTAAACTTATATGAAAAGATTAATTTCTATCACTGATGTGATCTGACCACACAGAATATGAATAATATCAAAAACTGCAGCTGTCCACGGTAGTCAGATATCAGCACAATAACACACTCGGCAAAATATCGTCTAATTATCGTTATCGAAAAAATCCAAAAAAATAGAGATATAATTTTTTTTCAATATCGCACACCCCTGTACGAGTCACATGAGACTCTAACAGGATCCCCAAAAGATTGCCCGACAAGAAATGAATTTTCAGAGTCACTCCGCAGGACCCCCTAATTAGTGACAAAAGTTTTCACACTTTTCGGTCAATTAGGGCCGGGCGATATAGCTAAAAAATGCATCACGACGATATAAGGTTTCATATCAGTCGGTATCGGTAATTATTGAATTTTTTTATAACGTTTTAATCAAAGAGCAGAAGAAAAATAAGTTTAAATTTAACCACTATTTTTTACGACAAACAACAAATTATTTTAGTTTTATCAGTCAAACACAATAAAATACAAATATCCCCTTTCTTATATTTCATATGCATATTAGCGTTAAAGAAACGTTTTGTCCTGTCTCCTGAGGCCACAGGAGGGCGCAATGAGCAAAACAATGCACCGCATTAAATTGTTTATTCAATGCAATGAAATAACTATTATCTATAAAACAATTGCATAACGTCACATATGTCAAATATAATTTCATAAACTGCATAAGCAATTATGAACAAAACAGCATCATGTATTTATGCATAGCTTAATACAAAAAGCAAAGCGCCGATCACACAGATTGTATTTAATTCAGAGAACACGAACACATGTTAAGATGAGCGCTGTTCCTGCCTGCGTTGAAGAGATTGAGGGTAAAAAAAATTATATTAGTCAAATTTAAAATAAAAATTGGCTTTCGAATGCAAAAATGGTGCATTTGAATTTTAGGTGAGCATGAGCACTGCACGTTTCAAAACCAAAACACAGTGCTAATGTTTCTATATTAGTGTATATCTGAAGGAAACCGAAATTTTCGATTTCATTTCCATTTCATAAAGCAGTGTTTGTGAGCACAGTGCTGCTGTGTGTACAGTGTTACCGGGGAAACGCTCCAAAAGCGACACCTAGTGGCAAAGAATGAATTCGACTGATGGCTAAAATCGACTGATGGCTTTACACAGCAAAAACGCAGAGCTGTAAATGTGAACCGGTGTATATATCCCACAGCCGCCACACATAAGCCCCATTCACACTGCACGTTGGTCCCGGAAAATTGCCAGAAAATTGCCGGAGTGCCTTCTGTGTGAACGCAAACACGTCCCAGGATTAATTCCGGGATCGATCCCGGGTTGGGGACCTAGTAACATTGCCGGGTTCAGTCCCGGAACGAGCGCTGTGTGAACAAAAGCCGGATCAATGCCGTAAAGGGTGTGTCGTAGTGATGACTAGGGATGGGTACCGAAACTTTATTTAATCGGTCTCGGGGCTAAATTATGAAAGACCGGAGTATCGATAAGCTCTGACGTTATCGGTTCTGCTGTCGGTACTGGAGAAATTATGAAAACACACATTTATTGTTGCTACATATACACATTATCTTGCAAATTCTATCTCACCAGAGATGCCAGCTGTTTTATACGCAATAATATTCAAACATTTGTCTATGATGCATTTTTGCTATTCGTAATTCAGAAGCAAGATCGCGCTCACGTGGAGGAGCTTCAGCACGCGCATGAAAGCCCTGTTTAATTATGATAGAATAGAGAACTAACTATTAAAACATATGCACTTTATGCCTGTGGCTGTTATATTAAGCTAAGTTTATTTATTTATTTTTGATTTTGGCTTCTAAGGATTATAGCCGCGTTTCTTCTAGCACAACTTCCATACCTTCACAGCGGCGCGCATTCGTTCCTCCCTAACCAACACTTAACGTCAGAATCAGCTCAATCGGTGATTGTTGTAAGATGCCGTCTTTACTGTTGCTAAATTGCGGGACATGTTTGATAATAAAACGTTGAAAGCACAATCCGCACAAGAGACGCTGCTCCTCAAGCGGAAATGTGTGTGTGTGCGTGCCTGCGCAGCGCGCTCCAAAATGGACAAGCAGATTACACTTTGAGCTTCGGGCGCGTCCAAACGATCAAATACACACAGAAATATGTCACAATGGCCAGCTACGAGAGTATTCACTTAAACAGTTTGTCTTAAGTGGACCAGAACTGTTCGGAGAAAATCCGATGTGTGTCAATATATTGCCTTAAAGTGACAGACTGGCGCTTCAATGTTAATCAAAGAACAAAATGCAAAGAGAAAATCCCCCACAGCTCTTAATCTGAATAACGTTATAGCTTTAATAAGCATTAATCTATCAATACATACAGTGAAAACTATGCAGTGTGCATTTACATTTGATTACTTTTAGATTTCTTTTGCAGGCTATTACTTGCCTGAACAGTAATGTTAGTAGACCTTCATGGAAAAATTAAAGCACTGTTTATTTCATTTAATTTGTATATTTGTTTTATTGTATTTGTCAGTTTGTTTTTACTTTGTTTCTTTGTTAATATTCTTACTGTATCTTATCTTATGTATATAAAACACTAAAAATGCCTGCACACTGGTGCATTTACAAATTGATGTTTTATATTAATTTAATTTAATATTTATTTTACATTTCAGAATATAAAGTAATGTTAATTCAGCTCCTAATTTGTTATAATATATATATATATATATATATATATATATATATATATATATATATATATATATATATATATATATATATATAGTATAACAAAAAGTACCGATAAGAATACCGTTAAAGTACCGGACCGATAAGCAGTATCGATAAGAGTAGTAATACCGTTAAAACCTTAACGATACCCATCCCTAGTGATGACGCACTTTATCGTTCGGCAGTTTTACCGGGTGTTTTGAAGGCAGATCAACGTTCACACGACGAAAAATGTGTAAACTGGAATGAAGCAGCGATCAGGGAGCTCCTCACTATCTGCGCTGAAGCTGAAATCATTCTCCAGTTTAGTGAAATGGTGAGCGTGCATTATACACGTCACATGAAAGGTCACGTGTCTTTACGGGATCTTTACGGGTTGTGTGTGAACGCACGCACATATTCCGGAAAATCACTGGCAGTGTGAATGCAGCAAATCTGACGATCCGGGAACAAATGCCGGAACACATTACCCGTGTATTTTCCGGAATCTCTGTGTGAAAGGGGCTATAGAGAGCAAGTCTGTGGGAAACACTGAGTGTCGTTGTTGTACTTTATTGTTGTGCTATATCATCGCTGTTACTCCTAGCACGCGCTAGCGTACCAAACATTTTTTCTATCGTTAGAAAAAGGTGTACCATCGATAAATACTGATACCGTTTTATCGCCCAGGCCTACGGTCAGTATACAAATTCATTAAAAAAAGTACCATTAAAAGCCGTGCTTGCACAGGTTCTCTTCACTAATATCCTCTACATCTCATTCGGGCTCAAATTGATAAGCAATATAGACGACGCCATTGTTTACAATTCAACCGGAGCACGTGCCGCTGAGGAGAGGGGCGGGATGTTCAGACATGCACTAGAGGCGGTTTAGCCAATCACAACACACTGAACCAGCTAACCAATCAGAGCCCATCACGTATTTCTGAGGGAGGGGCTTCATAAAACCAAGAAATAATCAGAGCGTTTATCAGAGATGGGACAGAGAGGTGTGGAATAAAGATAAATTATGGGAAAAATAATGAGTTTTTTTTTCAAAACTAAGCATGAACATGTTTGACTGCACCCTGTAAACACAATCAAGCCTAGAAAAATACCAATCAACCACCCCTTAAACCAGACTGCAATTTCATAATGCCAATCTTGTCGTTTGTTTCAAGCTTGTGTACTTCACAGTTCATGAAGAAAGTCACACTGCATTAAAAAACACATTTTACTCATGCAAGTTTTACTTGAAGTTGTTTAAAATAAAAAATCCATCCAGATGAATACATCAAAGAACAGAGAAAAACGGCATGATGATGCCAGCTGCCCATATATCTGCACTAGGTCGTACTTTGGTTTGTTCCCGCTGCAGCTCGGAGCTGGCTTTCATCAGACACACATGTGACCCGGCGCGGTTTAAAGGAGGAGGAGAGAGAAGATAAATCAATACTCATCCAGGATAAACAGCACACTGAAGGAGGATTACATCAACCCTCGAGGATCCATTCCTCATGAAACACAGTGGAAGAAACATGGCTAACTCTTCCAGCCAGCTGACAGTGAGACCACACTTCTGATCAAACTCTCACTTAATACATCTAGCCACATAAACAGAGTTTGCAATGTTGTGATTGTGAATATACTATGTGTTACGCATCAGATGCCATGAACAGAAGACACCCAAACCAACAAATACAGTGTCTTTTTAACTCAAAACGCCTAAAGCAACAGAATGTGATTATTACAAAGAGTTAAAGCAGAACACGCACACAAACCACATACGTTTCAGAACGCTTCGAATCATCCTCGCTGTCCTGCTTCAACGCTCAGCCGTCCACAGCTGTTAGTTTTGGGGTGAACTTTGCTCTGATTGGGAACTCGCAGAACAAACATGACGGGCACATTTCCCAGCATGCACCTGCACAATACGGTCCTTGAAAATGGACACGAGATCGAACGCCGCTCTTCTGCATCTACACGGCTTTAGAAGATAACACGGCTTTAAAGACAGTTGCATTTCCTAAAATACTGACAACTTCTGTTAACTATAGTCTGGGGTGTGTTAAACAGGTAAAGGCTCCGGGTTCAACACCACTGAAGCTCTACTGAAGTCTGTAGGGGAAGAGAAAGAGTCAAGCTTGTACTTATATTAAAATAAAGTCCTGTGTGTTATTGGAGTTGTTCATTTGTCTTGTCCTTTTATTGGTGGGACAACTTTTCTAGACAAATTAACTCCGAGATGCACCGATCGACCAGAATTAGACGATTTTCCACATTCGCATGTAAACGTTGTCGACGTGGAAGTTCTTCACTGTGAGTGAAGACGACACAAACTTCACAATTTGTAATACATGTAGGGTTGGGTACCGTTCACATTTGAACCCATATAGGTACCCAACGGTACCTTTTTTCGGTACTTTACTCTCTGTGTAATAACAAAAACATTTATTTCAGTGAAAAAAATAAGTTAAAACTCAATTTCAACATTTTGAACAATAGGGCCCTACAATTTTTTTTCTTCCAGAAATTCTTGTTTTATTTTTTTTCTGATAATCAAATGAAGGCATGAAACATTTATTTATTTTTAATCAAATGAAAATGAATCCCTTTTATTTTTTTGGCAAACAAACAGAGGTTTACTTCAATGGTAGAAAACTTGTGTGAATATTCCTTTAAAAAAGTTTTAATAATAATTGTATTTTTTTACTACAATTAAGTGGTTAATGTAGTTGTAATAATTATTTTTATCATTTAATTGCTTTATTTAAATTTGACAGTAAATGGAATATATAAAGACGTACATTATACTGTACAAAAGAGTAATATATTTCTGTTACATGTTAAACCGCACTTTTATTTTGACAGGTTGCCGTGAAGTTTCTGTGTGTATACAGTATGATATGATGCTAGTTTTCTCAAATGAAACGGTAATATTCTCATGAAGTGACTCTCACAGCCTGTAAGTGTTCATGTCGTGAGATCATGTAGAGTTCACGTGTGCTTCAGTATTTGTGTAAGTTAGTAAACAAAACCGCGTCTCCGCCATTCATACACACCGAGGCTAACGGAACATGCAGGATTCATATTTAAACCGTCTTTTTGCGTTTTATTATTCACATACACTAGTTCATATCGCGATTCGAATTAAGTGACAGACCTTCTTTTATTCATCCCAAAATTGACGAATATTCTGCGCTTTAGAGTAAATTCCGTTTTTATGAATGGACTCCGCCTCCTGTCCGCGTGTCCACGGAAACCATATGACCCTAGAAATGTAAACACTTCAGAACATTTGGGTTTGCCCTGTGTGTTGTGTTTTAAAGAGTTGCAGGAGTGATCTGTCATTTTAGTACTATCCTCGATGCATCTCTCTCAAACAAAAAACGCACTACTCCACCCACAAATCTCCTAGCTACTTTGTCTTTCCCACACACTCGCTCTTCACTCAACACTCATCTCACACACACTCTCTCACGACAAAACTCTCAATACTCATCCGAACACACTCTCACTAAGGGCACACAACTCTCGCACACATCCTCTAACACATGAACACATGCTAACTCTTCCTCCATCTACACACACTCTCTCAAACACTCACTAATACTTCCACTAACATTTGCAATCTCTTGAACAACTTGTTACCATCAATCCATACTACCCCAACTCACTACTCACTTTTTAACTCAAAACTAAACAACAATCATCTTCAAAATTACACACCCTCACAAACCTCTCACTACAACTCTTCATCACTCACTCTGTTCACCACTCCTCTCACACCTATCTCTGCGAACTTTCTCTACTTGGACTCCAAACAAACTCTCTCTGCACATTCCCACTCTCTCACAACTCTTAAAATGCACATCACCCCTCTTCTCACACACTGCTCTAACACACACGCTCTAAACCACATCTCTCTAAATACTACACTTCTTTAACTTTCTCGGGTTTCAAACATGCTCTCCGGTCAACACACTTCTCTCACACTCTCTGGGCACAAACATCACTTTACTATATTCAAAAATCTCTTCCACATCACTTTCTTTCTTCCTTTACTTGACAACTTTCTACACACATTACTCCAACACATCGCCAACTTAACGATTTCCACATTCCATTAAACTTGTCGACTAATCCACTGTGAGTGAAGACGACACAAACTTCACAATTTGTAATACATGTAGGGTTGGGTACCGTTCACATTTGAACCCATATCGGTACCCAACGGTACCTTTTTTCGGTACTTTACTCTCTGTGTAATAACAAAAACATTTATTTCAGTGAAAAAAATACGTTAAAACTCAATTTCAACATTTTGAACAATAGGGCCCTACAATTTTTTTTCTTCCAGAAATTCTTGTTTTATTTTTTTTCTGATAATCAAATGAAGGCATGAAACATTTATTTATTTTTAATCAAATGAAAATGAATCCCTTTTATTTTTTTGGCAAACAAACAGAGGTTTACTTCAATGGTAGAAAAATTGTGTGAATATTCCTTTAAAAAAGTTTTAATAATAATTGTATTTTTTCTACAATTAAGTGGTTAATGTAGTTGTAATAATTATTTTTATCATTTAATTGTTTTATTTAAATTTGACAGTAAATGGAATATGTGGTCTATCTCGTGCGCTGCGAGGCGAAACGGCTCTTTTTATATCAGACGTGCTGCATCGTTAATTTTGCGTAAAAAGATTGTTTTATCGAGGATAAATATGTTAATAATACTAATTTCATATATACTGCACTTTAAAAATTCAAGTGCTTTATAAGTACCTTCTCAAAAACATGGCTGTTTTCAAGGGTTTTCCAGGACTTTAATTTCAGAAATTCAAGCACTTTAAGCACCTTGTATGAACCCTGGGATCGTCACAGATGTTGTCCACAGTCCACGTACAACGCTGTCTCTCTTTACATTTATCTCGGATATATAAAGCCATTTCATTAAATGTACATTTTTGCAAAAGAAGGTAAACCAAAAATGACAGAGCAGCTCAGATCTGAAAAGTTTTATAACAAAAGTGCTACAAAAAGCTTAAGTATTATAACATAAGTGTGGTTAGGAGTATAGTAATGCAATGCTTCAATGAAACTAGCATTAGAAATAAACCTTCAGCAATCATTTTCACCAAAGCTGCAAAATAATAAAAAGTTGAATTGTTCTGTGTGTATTTAAAGCTCAGAGACGTGTGTGAAGGGTCAGATTAGAACGGCACGTGCAGCTGCATCATCATCTCATTATAATCTCATTATATTGACAATGAGATAATAATGACAGCAACACAATGAGATGCATCAGTATGAGAAGGTCCTGCAATCTGAGACGATTCTCCAGAAACACTGTACAGTCCCTTGATCATGATGAATGAACAAAAACATGTCCAGAATATTAATTATATGTAGAAAATTAAGTCTATTTTTAATTTACAGTAAGCATTATGACATTGTTTTAATGCCAATTAAGTATATTTTCCCAAATTCTCATTATAGTAACGCATCCAGATGTTTTACTAGACGTTAAATTCTCATTATTTTCAGTGTTTGAGTCATTTTTACTGAACTGCAGTAATGATTTTTATTTAAATCTGCTCATCTAAAGTTAGATTAGATGGGGTGCTTATGTTAAGAAAATAGCATTGCAATGCAACAAATGAACTAAAAATCTGCTTTTAAAGAGTTCACAACTATTTCTACATTCTTTGGGAGTGAAAAACATGCACAAAACCTCTAATATAACCTTGAAATTATAACAAACACCCAAGCCGAGACGCCGCATGCCTGTAATCTCATCAGCACGCCTCTGTTCAGGTGTCTTCGTTACCTGTTGATAGGTTTGCGCTGCAATGCTCCACGTGTCAGAACAATCATAAAGCCATGAAGCCCTGAGGACATCTCACAACACGCTGGACGGCACCGATCCAAAGCAGCCCATCCCACAGGCCCCGTAACCTACAGCACGAGCCGGCTCACTCCCAGAAACAAGCCAAAGCAGACAAAGACAGAAAGTGAGCATCACAGGAGCGTCTTCATCGCTGCACGTCTCTGCAGGCAATACTGCTGAGCCAATCAGAATCACCGACCCGTGCTGCTACAGGAAGTGACCAGCGTTTAGTCCTTCGTGTGTCTGATCAGCACAGATTATCCCACACCAGACAAGAGGCTGATCACTCGCTCTATCTCACACACACACACACACACACAGACAGACACAGACACAGACACTCACTCACACACACTCTCGCACGCATGCACGCTCGCTCGCTCACACACACACACACACACTCGCTCACACACACAGAGACACAGACACTCGCTCACACACACACACAGAGACAGACACAGACTCACTCACACACACACACACACTCACATACTCACTCACACACACTCTCGCACGCACGCTCGCTCGCTCACACACACACTCGCTCACACATGCTCGCTCGCTCACACACACACACACACACACACTCGCTCACACATGCTCGCTCGCTCGCTCACACACACACTCACAAACACACTCGCTCGCTCACACACACTCGCTCACACATGCTCGCTCGCACACACACTAGGCTTGCCGCGATAGACGGTGTTGGCGGTGATACCGGTGTTAAGCTGCAACACCGTTTACGTCACTTGCACCGTCCCACACCGTCATTTTGATTTTTTTTATAGTAATAAAAATAATTTAGTTCAGTTAGAGGACACTACAATTAAAACTGAACGCGGCTGCTGAATGCAGCACACCGAACGAACGACAGTCGCGCATCTCAGATCAGATTTCATTTATCACACGTGAGGAGAGTGAGTCGAGCTGACTGACGAGAAGAGTGAGGTGAGACAGACACGACGATAGCGGAAGAGTTTCAAAAGAAATGTAAAAGTGCCTGTTTTAAAAATATTTTGGATTTTGAAAAGCCTGTTGACTTCTGCCATTAATCTAAGTCAGTGGTTCTCAACCTTTTTTCCACCGGGCCGCACTATGGTCCAAGCGCAAGTCTCACTAGCTGCACGCATGTCATTTACATATTACGTCATCAATACAAACCAACCAGATTTATAATATTATTTATAGCCTAAATATTCTGATATCTAAATGATTACATTTATTGAAATAAATAAGTAAATAAATAAATAATTCTACTCACCATTAATAAAACACCTGACGCTGTCGGGAGCTGACCAATTTTGTGAAATTCTGCTTGAAAGGAGTAACAGCACAGTGAAGTCGCGGTCTGTAAGACGCGCGCGGAAGCGTGACTTGACGCGCGACACTGCAGAAAGTGTGCGTTCACAAATGAAGCCTATGTTGATCCAAATATGGAAAGCATTTTCGAGTTTAATAATCTGAGGTTCTCTCTAGAGATGTTTTGCCACATGTCTGTAATTAAGGATGATTGCTGGGTGTTTCTTTTTCCCTGAACATCTTCAAGTGAGTGGCGCGGGGCAAACCGAGAGTCCAGCACTCTCTTCACTGCTGATGCTATTCTTGTTTGAATGCGTTCCTTCGCTGGCGTTTACCACATTTCGTTTTCTCCCTTAACAAATTTGTTCATTCTGATGCTCAGTTTTACAGAACTAATGGCTGCTGATGACTATTTGAATTGAATTCTGCCAAAGTGCGCGCTTGTAAGTGTTCGTTAAATGCGTAACATTAATTACGTGAGTACATAGATCTGCTCATGTCTGAAAATAATATATGAAAAACTAAATTATTTTACATAACATTATAGCTTATATTTGTTTAGTTATTTTTTTAATTAATGTAAAAACTAAAATGAACTGTAAAACTGAAAGTTATTTTTTAATTGTGTTCAGCACATGTAACTGTAACATTCAGCATGGTGGAGCGCATCTGGATTCGTGACGGATTCGTTAGAACCACTGATCTAAGTGATAATGGAAGTTTTTTAAAACATTCGTTTCTCATTTATTTGGTTCCACAGTATGCTGATTTTTATTTTATTTAAACTGTGCATATTTCCCCCTATTATTTTACATAAAGGTGTATGCCGTCCGTGCCTCCAAACTTTCTTATTCGTTTTGCTAATAAATGTTCTACGTTTCATAATTATCTGTTCCTCATTCTTTACTGATTTTTAGTTTTGTATACCTATTTAAACTTTATAAGTTATTTGTTATTTTATATTAGGCATATAGCATGGTGTATTTTTATTCGTTTTGTTAATAAAAGTTATTTGTTCTACGTTGTATTTTGTTGTTGCTTGAATTGCATTCAAGCAATTGATGCCCAACTGCAGCTAATTTAAAAGTGAAAGTAAAACGTGCACGGAGCTTTTATAAGCTATTTAAGCTAAGGAACGTGAGGAAAAGTGGGAAAACTCAAACTAACTAAAAACAAACAACTGCTTGACGCCGAATTGCCGTGAATTTAAAAGTGAAAGTAACAGGTGCATGGCGCTTACAGGCTATTTAAAACGAAGGAAAGCTAGGAAAAGAGGGAAAACTCAAACGACCCCCCCACCACGGTGATACCGGTATTATCGGTGTTGTCACACGTCGATTAACCGGTGGGAAAATTTCCTCACCGTCACAACCCTAACACACACACTCACAAACACACTTGCTCGCTCACACACACACACACACACTCGCTCGCTCACACACACACACACACTCACAAACACACTCGCTCGCTCACACACACACACACACTCGCTCACACATGCTCGCTCGCTCACGCAAACGCAAACGCACACACTCACACTCTCGCACGTTCGCTCGCTCGCTCACACACACACACACACTCGCTCACACACACACGCAGACACACAGAGACACAGACAGACAGACACAGACACTCACTCACACACACACACACTCTCACATACTCACTCACACACACTCTCACATAGGGATGGGTACCGAAACTCGGTATTTAATCGGTCTCGGGGCTAAATTATGAAAGACCGGAGTATCGATAAGCTCTGACGTTATCGGTTCTGCTGTCGGTACTGGAGAAATTATGAAAACACACATTTATTGTTGCTACATATACACATTATCTTGCAAATTCTATCTCACCAGAGTTGCCAGCTGTTTTATATGCAATAATATTCAAACATTTGTCTATGATGCATTTTTGCTATTCGCAATTCAGAAGCAAGATCGCGCTCACGTGGAGGAGCTTCAGCACGCGCAACATGAAAGCCCTGTTTAATTATGATAGAATAGAGAACTAACTATTTAAACATCTGCACTTTATGCCTGTGGCTGTTATATTAAGCTAAGTTTATTTATTTATTTTAGATTTTGGCTTCTAAGGATTATAGCCGCGTTTCTTCTAGCACAACTTCCATCCCTTTACAGCGGCGCGCATTCGTTCCTCTCTAACCAGAACTTAACGTCTTAATCAGCTCAATCGGTGATTGTTGTAAAATGCCGTCTTTACTGTTGCTAAATTTCGGGACATGTTTGATAATAAAACGTTGAAAGCACAATCCGCACAAGAGACGCTGCTCCCCAGGCTGAAATGTGTGTGTGTGTGTGTGTGTGTGTGTGTGTGCGTGCCTGCGCAGCGCGCTGCAAAATGGACAAGCAGATTACACTTTGAGCTTCGGGCGTCCAAACGATCAAATACACACAAAAATATGTCACAATGGCCAGCTACGAGAGTATTCACTTAAACAGTTTGTCTTAAGTGGACCAGAACAGTTTGGAGAAAATCCGATGTGTGTCAATATATTGCCTTAAAGTGACAGACTGGCGCTTCAATGTTAATCAAAGAACAAAATGCAAAGAGAAAATCCCCCACAGCTCTTAATCTGAATAACATTATAGCTTTAATAAGCATTAATCTATCAATGCATACAGTGAAAACTATGCAGTGTTCATTTACATTTGATTACTTTTAGATTTATTTTGTAGGCTATTACTTGCCTGAACAGTAATGTTAGTAGACCTTCATGGAAAAATGAAGCACTGTTTATTTCATTTCATTTGTATATTTGTTTTATTGTATTTGTCAGTTTGTTTTTACTTTGTTTCTTTGTTAATATTCTTACTGTATCTTATGTATATAAAACACTAAAAATGCCTGCACACTGGTGCATTTACAAATTGATATTTTATATTAATTTAATTAAATATTTATTTTACATTTCAGAATATAAAGTAATGTTAATTCAGCTCCTAATTTGTTATAATATATATATATATATATATATATATATATATATATATATATATATATATACAGTATAACAAAAAGTACCGATAAGAATACCGTTAAAGTACCGGACCGATAAGCAGTATCGATAAGAGTAGTAATACCGTTAAAACCTTAACGATACCCATCCCTACTCTCACACGCATGCACGCTCGCTCGCTCACACACACACACTCGCTCACACACGCTCGCTCGCTCACACACAAACACTCACACACACACACACACTCGCTCGCTCACACACAAACGCACACGCACACATACTCACACACACTCGCTCACACACACACACACACACTCACAGAGAGAGAGTTGGGTATCATTTGAATTTTATCAATTATGATTCATATCGATTCCTATTTTCGATTCCAATGTGGTTTAAAAAAAAGTCAACATTTAGATATCAAACATTTATTTTGTGTCTCTTTTTGCAAAACATTTAATTGCTGCTGAATACCATGAATAAAAATCAGCCAGCTACATAAAAACGACTCGATTAAGAGCCGTTTATGTGCAAAATAGAGCTGCATTATTCTGAATAAATTGAGACTTTTTTTATTGTATTTTTTTAAAGGAGGTTGTAGTTCTCTCACAATTCTGAAGAAAAAACATTAGACACTAAACAAAATCTCATGGAATGTATGAATGGAATGATTCAATGACTCACTCAAGATTGACTTGATTCATTACTGGATGAATCAGTGTTTTTGAATGAATCTCTTGAATGAATGATTCAAAGATAACAGCCCCTTTCTGCTATTATGTTTACGATGTGATTTGTTGATAGAAATGTGTTATTTACTGCTGTAATCTGAGGTGAATAGTAGAGGTTTTCCATGCCACAGAACCAATTAAAGGAATACTTCACCCCAAAATGAGGTGAATAGTGGAGGTTTTCCATAAAAGATATGCACAGGAATTGATAGGTGGAATTAAAATTTTTATTTCACAACAAGTATCTGATTCCTGACCTTAAGTATCCGATTCTGGAATTGGAAGTGATTTTCGATTCCCAACCCTACACACACGTTGTTGCTGCAATAATTATGTCCATGTCCTCTGCACTACACGAGCCCTTAAAAGTCAGCAGAGTGGACGCCTCACGTGAGGAAAGAGCTGAACACATCTGTCGCTCTGGGTTGATGTGAGACAGATGCTGGTGTGAACAAACACCTGCCGCTCAGCTCCAGACGTGCTGGAAGAGTCGCTCGTGTATTCATATCCTGCGCTAATAAATCTACGCACAGCTGCATTAGCCGCGGGATCGCAATATAAACACATGCTTCCACGGGAGCCGAGCTGTAGCATTGATGAATGGAAGCTGAAGACAACAACAAAACTGCTCTAGAGTTTAAGCTGTGCTAAAGATCACATAAGAGATCACCCAAAAATTATAATGTCCTCACCCTCGGGCCATCCGAGATAGAGATGAGTTAGTTTCTTCATCAGGTTTGTAGAAATGTGTCACTGCATCAGTGTCTCAGCAATGGATGCTCTGCAGTGAATGGGTGCCGTCAGAATGAGAGTCTGATAAAAACATCACAATAATCCACAGCACTCCAGTCCATCAGTTAACATCTGGAGAAGACAAAAGCTGAAACAAATCCATCAAGACGCTTTTTACTAAAAATACAAGCCCATAATCTAGAGATGCACGATATTATCGGACTGATATCGGAATCGGCCGATAATGGCTTTAAATGTAAATATCGGAATCGGCCGATAATGGCTTTAAATGTAAATATCGGAATCGGCCGATAATGGCTTTAAATGTAAATATCGGAATCGGCCGATAATGGCTTTAAATGTAAATATCGGTATCGGCCCGATATGAAGAATGATGCCGATATGTCTCACCGATAAGAGGAATACATGAACTCACATGTGCTCAGGGTGTGTTAGTGATTAGATCAGCAGAGTGTGGCTCATTCTTGAAGCACAGTTTTGTCTGAATGATGATTATATTGAGTGTTATGATCTCTGTATTTAATCTGTGAAGCACTACAGAATGTGTTCGGTGTGTGATAGAGTAAACAGTAATAGCTCCTCCGGGTCAGTAATGAGTTTAATCTGTAGGGGGCGCTGTTGGCCTACTTCTAATTAAACAAAGTAAAATAGCTACACAAATAACATTTAGACTGTTTCTGATTAAATAAAGCAGTAATTGAGGCCATAAAATAATGAGTATGTTTTGATTTAAAGGTCAGAAGCTATAGCTTACATGAAAAAAAAAATCACAAACGTGACACTTGTAAGTTAAATAATTTTATATATACCGATTTATTCATTAATGTGTAATATGTTTTATTTTTAAAAAATCATGAGCTCTAAAATATTTTCAGAATTTTTACAACTTTTGTTTTAGATCATCTACAAATGATAAATCTTAAAATAAAATGTTAGGGTTAACAGCATCCTTCTGGAGGAAAAAACGCAGCGATTGATATATAGTTTATTTATAGTTATTTTCAAAGCTTCAATGTAATGTTAAAAAAAACATTCATTATGGTTTATTTAATTATAATAAATATGTTCTTGTTAAAAACTAACCAAAAAGAAAAATATTTTGCTTATAATTTCTGCACAGAAGAGACTTGGTGTTGTTTCCAAACAAAAGGAAATATATCGGTATCGGCCAAAACGAGGTGAAAAATATCGGCATATCGGATATCGGGAAAATCCAATATCGTGCATCCCTACCATAATCCATAATAACGCTTCCTAAAAGTGCATCTCCTGTTGTCTCTCACATCAAAATCCAGCCACATATTTGTTTAGAGCTGTTTTGTCTTGTAAACGCTGCTTGATCTGATGCAGATTTCTCTCCTGATTCAGACCAGAACACTTTTTCACTGAGGAAGAGTTATTATGGATTATGGACTCATATTTTAGTTAAAAACATCTTAATGGTGGATGTGTTTCATCTTTTGTCTTCTCCAGATGTTAACTGATGGACTGGAGTGGTGTGGATTATTGTGACGTTTTTATCAGACTCTCATTCTGACGGCACCCATTCACTGCAGAGCATCCATTGCTGAGACACTGATGCAGAGACACATTTCTACAAATCTGATGAAGAGACAAACTCATCCTGATCTTGGATGGTCTGAGGGTGAGCACATTTTCAGTTTAGGTTGAAGTATTCCTTTAATTTTAGTCTGTGGCATGGAAAACCTCCACTATTCACCTCAAATTACAGCAGTAAATAACACATTTCTATCAACCAATCACATCCTAAAGCTAATAGCAGAGGTCCCAGGGTTAACTGCTGCAGGAAATGCAACCCTCTACACTGAGTAAACTGGTTTCTGCATTAGTGGGCGGAGCTAAAGCACAAGCAGCAGTCTCATTGGCTAGCACTCATCTATTACATCAGCATTTTGATTTCAGCAAATCAGTTTGAGCAAACACGGAGAGCGTGATTAATATTCATCAACCCAGCATCTCATCAGACTTTAGCACGTTTATACTGTTATTAGCAGAAGTCTGAATTTGTCTCAAGCACCAGCAGCAGCCCATCATTCTCTAAGTTCTGTTTAATATGACAAATATGTATTTATACAATTTCATTCACGCAAGACTGCTGTGCTTTAGTTCTAATTACAGTTCTACCATAAAAAGCTTGATTGACTGATGTTTTGTTTAAAAACAAATGCAGTTTCATATATGAATGTATCAAAATGCTTGCCATTTTGCAAATATAATTTGATTTGAATTTGTAAATGTAAAAAATAAAATCACATAGTATATGATTTAGCATTGTGCCTGTGCTTTGACAGATGTGTAGAATTATACATGCAATGCTAATAATGGAGAAATACCTATATTGGGATAACATGCAATTGGATAAAAATGTCTATAAAGAATAAATGTTCTGAGTGAATGTATTTGTCCGTCATGATTACACTGAGTCTGTGCTTTTCTTCTTTATTACCTTTCTTTTATATTTCTTTATAATGTATAGACTACATACATTAAATATAGTGTTATGTATTTTTTTATATGATTAGTTGATCAAGATGTTTGTTAGTTGCAGCTTTAGATAAAGTACAAAATAAGGTGAAATACAAAATATATAAATGTGACCCTGGAGCACAAAATCAGTCATAAGGGTCAATTTTTGGAAATTGAGATGTATACATCATCTGAAGCTGAATAAATAATCTTTCAATCGATGTATGGTTTGTTATGATAGGACAATATTTGGCTGAGATACAACTATTTGAAAATCTGGAATCTGAGGGAGCAAAAAAATCTAAATATTGAGAAAATCACCTTTAAAGTTGTTCAAATTAAGTTCTTAGCAATGCATATTACTAATCAAAAATTAAGTTTTGATATATTTACGGTAGGAAATTTACTAAATATCTTCATGGAACATGATCTTAATATCCTAATGATTTTTGTCATAAAAGAAAAATGTATAATTTTGACCCATACAATGTATTGCTGTCTATTGCTACAAATATACCTGTGTTACTTATGACTGCTTTTGTGCTCCAGGGTCACATTTATTCATAATGTTAGTCTCAGACTATATTTATTAAATACTGTTCAATGATGTACAAGCTGAATGGTTTTGAGCACATCTCTAGCTTTTGGTCAGATCTGACAGTCATATCTAATGAAGAGCTGCAAACAGAAAGCATAACCGCATTATACATAATAACAGCCTTTTTGACTGAACAGATATGCAAGCTATTTTTAACTGGATGGACATTGACTGTCATTTCAAGATTATTATAAAGTGCAGCCCATTTCCTTAATTTATGAGAGGTTTTTATTTTAATATTTTCATATTCTGCATGTTAAAAACATGTTATGTATTTGTCTTACTTTTCTCATTATTTGCAGGCCGCTTTATTCCAGAAGCTATGACAGATTGGACTCGTGCCACCATGTAGCCTCGCCAATGTAAACATGCCACTTTATCATGAAACCCGTCATTTGTTTATATCACAACAAGTCAGTCTGGTTTTCCTCCTCTCTCTCTGCACACACTGCAGCACTTGATTTCCATCAGGAACAACTTACACTACACTATCACCGCAGGGCCGGCGGTAGATATCACTCGGACTATCCCGCCCCCCTCACTCACTCGGACTATCCCGCCCCCCCTCACTTGGACTATCCCGCCCCCCCTCACTCGGACTATCCCTCACTCGGACTATCCCGCCCCCCCTCACTCGGACTATCCCGCCCCCTCCTCACTCGGACTATCCCGCCCCCTCCTCACTCGGACTATCCCGCCCCCCTCCTCACTCGGACTATCCCGCCCCCCTCCTCACTCGGACTATCCCGCCCCCTCCTCACTCGGACTATCCCGCCCCCTCCTCACTCGGACTATCCCGCCCCCCTCACTCGGACTATCCCGCCCCCTCCTCACTCGGACTATCCCGCCCCCTCCTCACTCGGACTATCCCGCCCCCCTCACTCGGACTATCCCGCCCTCCTCACTCGGACTATCCCGCCCCCTCCTCACTCGGACTATCCCGCCCCCCCTCACTCGGACTATCCCGCCCCCTCCTCACTCGGACTATCCCGCCCCCTCCTCACTCGGACTATCCCGCCCCCTCCTCACTCGGACTATCCCGCCCCCCTCACTCGGACTATCCCGCCCCCTCACTCGGACTATCCCGCCCCCTCACTCGGACTATCCCGCCCCCCTCACTCGGACTATCCCGCCCCCCTCACTCGGACTATCCCGCCCCCCTCACTCGGACTATCCCGCCCCCTCACTCAAGACGAGTGTGAAAATAGATTTAATTTATGAAATATAATGGTTTATTTAAAAATCACAGTTGCCAAACGAATAGGCTTTCTAGCATTAATATGATGCAACTTTAGCAAAAATTTAGGACAGTCTGTTTCACAAAGTCGCATTTTAATTACATCTGACACACAAACTTCCCGCGCAAGCGGTTCAACTAAATGCAGGCGTTATGCAGCACTACTGACTACACTAAAGGTATGATGAAATAATTTTTAATGTTTAATAGAGGGCTAGATTATCGCAGTTCGTTGATTATTTTGCTGTATTGTTTCAATTTGTTAAACTTAAAATGATGCATCTGTTAAACGGGCCGCAATGAATGTGTTATGTCAGGGAATCGGTCTCAAATCTTTAGCCATCCGCTAGGGGGCAATCTGACTCCCGCTGTTAGGCGACAGTGAGAATGGTGTAAAATGATTTACGGTTAGTCATGTCAGAAATCCAACCACGGATTGGCATGTTGTTATCTCAGAAACAGGCTCAGCCATCACATTGAATCAGGTAAACTGGTTATATATTTATGTTTCAGTATAATTACGCACGCTATACCAGGCAGGGGTGGTTAAACCCTTTTTAGGTGGGTTTCAGCCCCCCAAAACTATCTTAACGATCAGGCCAGTGCTGCTTCCTCAAGAAAGTTTTTAATTCTCACGTGTTTTAAGTCTTGTCAATTTAAACAAAGTCATTTTAAGCCCAAGACATCTCAACGCGGTACTCACGCGCTGTGACAGAGCGTTTCTGCACGCACAAACAGATAGCCTTCACATATCGCGTCTTTTGCGCGCTCAAGTTCGTTATTTCAAATGTAGACGCGCGGTATGCGCGCTCATAATGGAAGCGACGCGGTCGTTTTTTCCAGGCGCGTCCGCGCCGCATCGAGATAAAAACATCTCAACATTTCAGAATGCCGCAAGCGCACCGCGGGTCATGTGACAAGAACCAACCAATCAGCTTCATCCTTTCACGTAACAACATTGAAAGCTCAGCCAAGATGAAGGAACAGCTGATCATAGCTGTACGTGGATAGTCATTTTTAAATATAGTAGCAGAGCTACTGCAATCGATTTTTAGTGCTGGAAATGCATTTTATTCTTTGCTGAAACTTCCACGTCTTCAAGGAGAGCGCAGTTCATGGTTGCTTAGCAATGGCAGACGCCAGGGGAGCGCAAGCTACAGAGCGCTTTGGAAAGAAGGACGCGTTTCCACGCGTTTTTAGGCGCGACATGTGAACAGCCCCAGACAGCAGGTGAATACCAGTGGCTGTCCTGAGGAGTATCCTCGTAAGCACAGTCGGTTGTTTCAAGTGAACGTAAACAGTAAAGTAAATGTCAAATGTACATCAGTACAACGGATCCGTGCATTTCTTGTGTAAATAATGTTAATAAAAAAGAGCAAAAGAAAAATATTTTTTTCTTGGGGGGGGCGGGCGCGAGTGAAATTAGACAAACTTGGGGGGGCGCATGTCCTAAAAGGTTGAAAACCCCTGTAATAGAGGGCTAGATTATCGTATAGTTCGTTGATTATTTTGCTGTATTGTTTGATGCTGTTCAATTTGTTAAACTTAAAATGATGCATCTGTTAAACGGGCCGCAATGAATGTGTTATGTCAGGGAATCGGTCGCAATAAGCTTGTGTTTCATTGTAAAACAGACACAATTGAGTATTTCTGGTGGTTGTGGTGGTATTTGACTGTATTTGTGGTAAAACTGCTGCTCTAAGACATGTTATTTCCTGGATGTCAGATTTTCGAATTTGATGCGATTTTGTTTTATTATACTCTGCCATCTGTAAGTAGGCTATCTTTTAGTAGAGTCATTCACTCAGAACGCATTTTTCATTCCACTGCGGTACTTTCCATTGTATTTCAAAGTAAATGCGCTACGTCTTTGAATTTGAATGCTGCGCTCTCGTCTTTTATAGCAGCTTCTCCGCGCATAATACATAATTCTAAAACACTGCACTGAAAAAATTAAATAAATAAATAAATAAATAAATAAACACCTTCCACTGAGCTGTCTCACGACCAAAACACTATCTGTGTGTGAACCCAGTATTCTAATAGTTGTAGTAGTAGCGCGGGCAGGTTTGTTTACGGTCCGACAAATACGTGAATGGGCCACATATGTTTTTATTTATTTATTTTACTTTGCACTACGTCATCGCCCCCTTTCGTTACCTCAGCCGCCCCCTCATCAGTGCTGCGCTGGCGCCGGCTCTGTGTCACCGCAGCAGGTGTTACTAAAGAATAAGGTTGCAAAGGGGCGGGAAATTTAGAGTAAATTTACATGGGAACTTGGTCTGGGGAATTTTGGAAATATTCCAAGTTTGAAACTTACCAGGAATGTATGGGAATTAATTGGAAATTTGGGGAAATTTATAAAACTGTTTTATATACAAATATAAATATAAACATTTTGTTTGATCATAGGCTCATGTATGCAAATTAATACACATTTTAAAAATGACATTTTAAGATTTTTGGGGGATCTGTGATGCTTTTTTCAGGATTTATTGATGAACTTATGAAGTGTTTATTCAAAATAGAAATATTTTCTAACAATATAAGTCTTTACTACTACTTTTTATTAATTGAGCACATCCTTGTTGGATAAAAGTATTAATTTATTTCAAGAAAAGATGCTGACACCAAACTTTTAAAATGGTAGTGTATTGTTAAAAAAAGATTTCTATTTTAAATAAATGTTCCTTTTTTTAAACTCTCTATTTAATCAAAGATTCCTGAAAAAAGAATCACAGGTAATAATAATAATAATAATAAAAAATATTAAACAGCGCAACTGTTTCCAAGATTGATAATAAATCAGTATATTAGAATGATTTCTGAAGAATCATGTGACACTGATGACTGGAGTAATTGTGTTCAAAATTCAGCTTTGATCACAGAAATAAATTATACTTTAAAATATATTACAACAGAAAACCATTATTTTCAATTGTAATACCGGCAATGCTGCACAATATTACTGATTTTTTTTTCTGTATTTTTGATCAAATAAATGAAGGCTTGATGAGCAAAACGTATGCAATGTTTAAAAACGTTAAAAATAGTTATGTCCAAACTTTTGACCAGTACACTTCTGTATGATAACAGAAAACTTGCTAGCAGAAAGAGCATCACAGCTTGATAAACTGTCTAGCTACTGTATAAACACTTTTTGGTATTTACTAGTTAAACTTGTCATTTTTAGACTTTTGTTTTATTATTATCTCACCTAAATATTTGTTCAGTCAGTGTATTTGTTGTTACTGTAGCCTAATTTAGTTGCACAGTATATTACACACGGCACAAGGAAGTTTTAAACAATTTTTTGTAATATTCATGTAATTTATATGAATACTTACCAAGATGGACATTTTGATATTTTGTGTGCAGGATTTAAAAAGGTACAATTTTTCGTAATACAATATCCAAAAACTACGTGCACGGTGTTATATATTTTATGCAGTTGTGTATTTATGTTATTCCAAAAGTTCCCAAGGATTTGTAAATCCAGAGAAATTCAAATTTTAAATAATTACTCGTCCCTGGTCATTGTCGCCGATCGAAGACGTAATATCCGCATATCCCCAGTTTCCGCTTGTAGAAACTACACACAGACACAAATGCTGCTGTACAGTTAAACTAAATCCATTTCGGCTGTTGCAAATAAAATGCAAATGAAATGAAAAGTGTTGACCGCAGCATTAAATTTAGATCTGCTCAAAGTTGCACCATGATTTTTTACGTGTTTTTACAGTGTTGCGCATTATAACCAATCACACACGAGTCTGTTGAGCTTATGAATGCAATGGCCAATCAGAGGCGTTCAGATGAGTTTTTGTTCAGTGCACGCGCTCGCGAATTCTCTCATCATAAACAACAAAGTGCAGATGTACGTATGATGTAAGAGGTTCATTCATAAAACCGTGTATAGACAGCGAGTTTTTTTGAGAGTGCCTAAACTCGCGCTAGATTAAGTCAGTCATGTTCTTTGACAGTGTAAATGTTCTTTGCTTGCATTCTCTGTATAATTTATTCGCTGTTTGAATAACTATGGAAGGTAGAGGTAATAAAAAATAAATAAATTCATTACCTCATCCGTGAACATCCTCCTTCAAAGCGTCATCAAGCTTCGCCTTTGTTATTGTTTTGAAAATGCGACCTCTAGTGGCGAAAACTTACATATTGAACCTTTAAGAAATGATCTGTGCATGTTATGGAGGAAAGCACGGTGCATGTAGGGGGTGTGGCCTCAATAGCCCTGCAGTAAACAGCGTGCTGTGTGCATGTGATTGAGCAATGTGTAGGGTAGAAATTAAACTTAAATTGCATTAAATCTGGTTGCTTTATTATAAGATTATGCAGCAAGATTTTGTTCTCAACTACATTTAAGTTCCCAGTTCCTGCAATTTTGCAAATTTCCAGTTTATTCCCATTAATTCCTGTTAAGTTCCCATATATTCCCGTTAATTCCCATATATTCCCAGTAATTCCCATATATTCCCAGTAATTCCCATATATTCCCAGTAATTCCCAGTAATTCCCGTTAATTCCCATATATTCCCGTTAATTCCCATATATTCCCATATATTCCCATTAATTCCCATACCATATATTCCCATTAATTCCCATATATTCCCATTAATTCCCATACCATATATTCCCATTAATTCCCATATATTCCCATTAATTCCCATTAATTCCCAGTAATTCCCATATATTCCCGTTAATTCCCATATATTCCCAGTAATTCCCGTTAATTTCCATATATTCCCATTAATTCCCATATATTCCCATTAATTCCCATATATTCCCATGGAAAGTTTCCAGTCTTGAAAATTCCCAGAATTTTGCAACCCTACTAAAGAATAACTCGCCCAAATGAACATGATTTACTGATTGTCATGCTGTGACAAATCCGTTCTGAATGACTGACCGAATGACTTCAGACTGTAATTAGACGCATGAACTACTCTGATATGAATTTTCATTTTTAGAGCTTTACAGATAAAGCCCTCATTTACTTTCATTACATGGGAAAGAACAACCAGAAGATGAATTCCTAAAAACAATTCACCTTTTGAGCTCCATGGGAGAAATTGTTTCATTCTGGATGAGGGTGAGCAGATAATGACTGAATTTTCACTTTTGGACTCTTGCATTTATTGCATGTGATGCATGTTAAAAACACAACAGATGTTTGAAATTGAAAAAACACTACAGAAGGTGCTATGGTGATGTACATTTCAAAACTCTTCACCATCTTCAAAACATCCCACCATAAATAAGTGTGACAACTTCAACCTCAGAGAACAAATAACCACTGTGCTGTGCTGATCTATCGGATCACATGCATGCTACGCTTGAACAAGCAATACTGTGACGACTGAAATCACAAGTGTTAGAAAATTAGCTCTAAGCATAACAAATGCAAAATTACCTTTTCACATGAAAGTGAAGTCAGTGCACGAGATGTTTTGAATATATGGAAATCTGGAGAACTATAAGCCTTCCAGTAGTCCATGCATCCACCATAGTGCAGAGGAATTACTGACTAAGAGTCATACGCTGGGTTTCTGAGACATCTCGCCATATCATGCATATTTTTGAACCCTTTTAGTCACTATCCTTGATCTAGGGCTGGGCGATATGGGCAAAAATTAATATCTCTGTATTTTTTGGCCGATTTGCGCTATATGGTATATATCTCAATATTTTCGTTTTCGTATCAGGATTTTTTTTTTTTATCTGTATTTAATATTACATACCGCCCAATGTTGTCCAACGAAATAATATGGGTTTAGACCAAACCAGGGCTTAGACTAAACCAGGATTAGGCCATAGTTCAATTAGGACATTTAAGTTATTTTTATAAACATGCTTAGAAACAATCATCACTGCTGTGCATCTAAAGACAAAACAAAGACACTGATATATTTTAAGATCAATCAGTGCAAGTTTATTTCAGTTGAAACGGCTCAGACTTATATTTTAGTCTAGGACTAGGTTTAAGCCTTGTCTGTGAAACCTGAGGCAAGTTAATGTAACAATTTAAGCCTATATTATATGCAAAAAGGGTCAAAATCACATTTCATTCCAACATTACAATCTAAACACAAAGCTAATGCTTTTAAAGCAGAAGTTGAATTCACTAAACTAAAAATGAAAATAAATAAGAACAAAAGCACTTGTATTAGGCTATTTTGATTACACCATTACAGTCACTTTACAGTTAATGCTGTAAAATCATAAAAATACACTTACTTGTAGGTTTAAAATTCTACATGTCACATTGTACAAATATTTCAGCAAAATATATATTTTAATCAGAATTATTGCGCTCTGTCTGTTTGGCGCTCGTTCACTGAAGTCTGTGAAGTTTAATGGAGAAGGCGGCTCATGCACTTCTGACAACAAAATGGAAATATTTCCATGACTTTCTAACATTTACAGATGGAGAATATACCTGTAAAATATAAGTTATGCATTAAGAAAAACAGCACATCTCAAACAGCTCAAGTAGAGTCTCCATACCGTATCGCTTAGAAAGAATATATCGATATATTGTACAAACTCGATATACCACCCAGCCCTACCCTGACCCAATCTCACTGGACTGGACAGATATTATCTTGGACCCCACATCAAATCTTAAGACCCCACTGAAGCTTCCCGGAGCCAGTTTTTCTCTACTACCCACACAATCCTCATCTCCATTCTGTTGATTTACCAGGGTCTGTGTATTGGCTCCAGTACTTAGACCAAACATCAATGCATTCCCATCATTAAATCTGAAGACAACGACACCCTACAGACCTGGAGCTCATGAGCCGATGGGACAGAGGTCAGTGAGAGATTTAACAGCCTCAGCTGAAGGCAAGATTTTCAGTGCATGACGACTGAAACTGCTTCCACGTGTTTGGAATTACACCGTAATACATGGTGTTCACACCTGGCGTTAAGATGTATTTTTGTCAATCCGTACACAAGTTGACAAACACAAGTGTAAACAGCGTCTAAAATGTTCTGAGCTTGTCCATTTTTGACTACTTCCAGAGGTATTAAAAATGCATTGACCTGATTGTTTCTGTAGTGTAGACACTCATGTGGTCAAATATGTTCAAACAGACACAAAAGACGCCTACTTGATGCACACTGACCTCACACAAGAGTTTTTTGAGAAAGTGCACCAAAACAATCGATTCCAACCAAAAACACAGATCATCATCGAAATTTTAAAGTGGTCATATGATGTTGCTAAAAATAACATTATTTTGTGTATTTGGTGTAATGCAATATGTTTATGCATTTTAAGGTTAAAAAAACATTATTTTCCACATACTGTACATTATTGTTACTCCTCTATGCCCCTCCTTTCTGAAACGCGCCGATTTTTACAAAGCTCATCGTTCTGAGAAGCGAGGTGTGCTCTGATTGGCCAGCTATCCAGTGCGTTGTGATTGGCCGAAAACCTCAAGCGTGAGACGGAAATGTTACGCCCCTTACCATATTGTGATGAGACAAAGACAATAAAACCCATTACAAACAAGGCATTTGTTGCATCCAGTGAGGACATAATTACTGATTATAATGACTTATACTGTCGTTTTACGCATCACGTTGCATCGCGCCGCGTAAACATTACCATGTCTGCATTTGTGATCGGAGAAACGACAAACAACAAGCACTACTCTACACAGATCAAAACTCGTGTTTGAATCGTCAGTGGCAAATTCTTTAAATAAGAAAACATACTTACAGGCTGCGAGTCAGAAGCGTCAGACTGTTCTTGCGACGCTGGAATTGCTCCACTTTATAGAAACAGCCTTTGTGCACAGCTGGCATTGTAGGCTACTCTCCCGGGATCAGGAAACAGTCCTCCGTGAATTGCGCTGCACACACTCCAATATTTGCATTGTACTGTTCTGGAACAGTGTTGTAAATACAACTTAACCACTGATTTCTAGTTGTGTCCTCTTTTGGATCCCAAACAAAGTAGTTTCTCTTTCACAATGAAACACAGCGTCTCCACGACATGGCGCCGGCGGCAGCAGAAACACAACAGCGGGAATAATAGTCACGCCTTCTTTCATTGTGTATACATTTGGGCGGAGTTATGCCAATCTTCCCACATCGTGACGTAGACATGTGTTTGAATGAGCCGTTTTAGGGGGGCGTGGCAGAGCCTTAAATTTTATATAGAATATCTCTTTGGGTTTGAGACTTTAGTCTTTGCAACTTTAGGGATCTTATCTATTCATGAACAGCTTGTAACACTCCAAAGAGAAAGAAACACTTGAAATCGCATCATATGACCCCTTTAATTTGCTTGCTTTCCCGCTCGCTCACAATCAGTGTAATGGCTTAATTCATCCAATCGTATTCGTCCACCTCTCATAACAGTGATGTGATGAAATAAGAGAGAAAGGTCTTGACTAAATCTGAACACAAGTGGTCACAGCAGATGCATTTAATGATCATATTAAGATTCGATTATGATCAGATCAACGAAAACACATTTTAAAGGGATCGTTCACCCAAAAATGAAAATTAGCCTATGATTTACTAACCCTCAAGCCAGGTATACATGACTTTCTTCTTTGAGACGAATACAATACAAAAGTTAGCCTATATTAAAAACTGTGCTGACTCTTCAAAGCTTTATAATGGCAGTGAATGGTGGCCCAGCTTTTGAAGCCCCAAAAAAGTATGTCCATCCATCATAAAAAGTGCACCATACGGGTCCATACGGTTAATAAAGGACTTCTGAAGTGAACCGATGCATTTGTGTAAAAAAGAAATAGCCACATTTAAGACTTCATAAACAGTAATCTCTAGCTTCCGCTAACTGTCGTACACAAGAGAGTAGCATTCCAGCGGATGACGTAGTGTAAGCTCTGGTGAAAAAAAATTAATATTAATAATAATGAATAATATTTTTTTTCACAAATTCTGTGTTGTGTATTTTCTGGTAATCAAATGAACACGCAGAACATGAGGATTCGTATTTTAAATAGTCTTTTTGCAGTTTAATATTCACAGACACTAGTCTATATCGAGATTTGATTTAAGTGTACTGGTTTTCATCAAAAATATGACAGATTCCGTGAAATTCCGCGTTATACAGTAAATTCTGCTTTTATGACTGGATTCCGCGCTTCCGTCCTACTAATGTAGCAAACGAGTATAAGCTCATTGTGAGAGTAAAAGATAGGGACATTGTTTATTTACATTATAGCATTGCGTCTCACCAACTAGGTGACAACGTAGTGTTAAATCACCATTCAACAGAGACTCAAGCCACCACCACACTGCCATCTACTGGACTGCAGACAGATACTAACTTTCAATCTGCTACGGTACTGACGAACTATGCTGTGTAAGCATGAGAGATATCACGCTGTGATAAGCATGAGTTCTGGGGACGCGGTGTGGCAGATATAACATTAAACAAGCATTAACTGCCGCAATCAGCTCAACAGCTCCAACGTCTGCTGTTAACAATGACCCATCATATCATCATGCAAAACTAAGAATTAGAATCAATGTGAGGATCAAATATAGGTGCGAGTGGCTAATTTGAAGCAGCGGACTCGTGTGAAGTTTGAGCTCATCCGCGCATCTCTACACTACACTGACCCGGATCGCCAGTAGCAAACAATGGCGCGCTCTCTGCTGGACAAACCAAGTAATTACACCATTTAGAAGTATTTAATCTGCGTTATATATGTTCTGTAAAAAATTTCAAATCTGCGGCATATTCGCCGATACCGATATATCTGCGACAGGCTCATATCGGCCGATAAAATCGGCAAAACAATATATCAGTCAGGCTCTAGTAATTTTCATCTTTGGGTGAACTATCCTTTTAATACCAGGTGTAAACAGGGTCACAAGGTTAAATGAGGACGAACTTGATTTTTGGGTGAACTATTTTTAACAGGCTGAGGCTTGGCAAAACCTTGCTACTGTGGGTGTCGATAACAAAAGAAAGAATGCCGAGTGGCAGCTCATCACATACACGCCGCTGCTGCAGATC
>CM041804.1:2612329-2614829 GCA_023376895.1 Aspiorhynchus laticeps | reverse complement strand
AAAAAATTATTGCATATCATTCCTATTTTAATTTTTGTTTTGAAAGTATGGTAAATACTGGTAAAATGTACCAACAATGACATTTAAAAAATACACTTTTTGATATAGCATAAAAATAACAGGTAGCCCATCTGAATTATATAATATTTAGTCCATCCATCTCATAGTAGCCTACTAGGGCTGAACGATTTTGGAAAATAATCTAATTGCGATTTTTCTACCAATATTGCAATTGCGATTTAATATGCAATTATTTTTTAAAGCTCTTTATGTTCTGTATTATTCAACAAAGACAAGCAATAAATCATTGTATAGTATGACCAACACAACATTAGATGGATTAAACATAAATATTTTTTTCTGTAGGCCGGGCCTGTGTGTTACGATGAAATTAGGTGATGCGTGAATTGATATGAAGGACATTTTTATTTAACAACTACAATCACAGTAGTATATTAACTGATTTGTTGAACTTCGAACCTTGTAAGTTATGACAACAAAGTACTGACAAATAAGCCTGGTGTAAACATTAATATGAAAGTTAAGTAAAACTAAAGTAGATTGCAGAAATATAAAAACAAATCTGTTGTTGCTTTACAACACTCAGTATTTAGGTAATTAATTCAAAGTCACTGTAATAAACATATGTAAACATGTGGGGATTGCACTTTTTAAACACTGTCTGTTAACTTTAGACAAATTTTAAATAAATAAGAATATATATTACCTTATTATATAGCCTATATTATCTTAAAGAAAGTCTTCAGTAATGAAATGCACCGTAACACTGTTACTGCTTCGGGTAATTTCCATGTGCCGTTTTGAAGTACGTTCATATATACGCTTTCAAACATTTCCACGTGTAGCGTGCCACGGTTGCCAGGTTTTCACAACAAACCCTGTCCAATCGCTACTCAAAACTAGCCCAATCGTGTTTCGAGGGGGGTCCACCGGTAAAATCGCATTCCGGGGGGTAAAATATATTTTTTTTTGGAGGGGTTCCCCTGCTAAGATTCGCATTTCAGGGACTAAATATCACGTTTTTGGAGGCAAACCACAGACACTGTTGCAAGCCAACTTGATGCTTCCTCTGAAGACTGCTTAGATGTATTGGACTTGAAGCAGCGCTGCTGGACCGATCGCTGTGTGTCATCAAAGTACCGCGAGAGCTATAAGAGAGCGGACGTCTCTTTATGCTTTCTCACGCCGTACTTTGATGTCATAAACCGATCGATCTTCAAGTTGAACTTTACTCTCATGTGTCACAAGTCAGAGCCTCTGCGGTTCAAAAATCGCGTTTTTTCATATTATCGCAAATGCAATTAATCGTTCAGCCCTATAGCCTACCAAAATTGTATTAACAGTAGAAGTGAAATCTTATTGTAGTCTTCAAATCTGGGTACTGTCTTATGTTTTAAAGGGTAACTAAACCCCTGGTCAGAGCCTAACTCCACCCACTGGCAATATTTGAAAAATGCTGGAAAAGTGGGCAGAGCCCAGCGGAGACAGAGGGCACGAACCGAGGGCGGGGCTGAGCGGGGGGCGTGCACCTGAGACCAGGTTTCACTTTTTAAACTGTTTTTATTAAAGGGGGGGTACAATGCTGTTTCATGCATTCAGAGTTGTTTACACTGGTAAAGAGTTTGATTCTCATGCTAAGCATGGACAAAGTTTAAAAAAAAAAAAATTGGACGTATAACAGAGTATTTCTGTGCCAAAAATCTCACTTCCGGATTCGTACAAGTTTCGGAGAGTTTTTTTCGATCGTTGTTCTTGATGACGTAAACGACGGTGGAACTCCTTATATGGGCATTTCTCCCGGAAGAACACGCCCCTGAACGCATCGACCGGAGCGAGAGCAGCCAATCAACACGCTTCAATCGTCAGCGCTGCACGGGACTTGCTCGGGAAGAACATCTCTAAAGAAGTGTGTTTTTGGTTGTGAGGGAAAGATAACCTTGTTCAGCTTCCCGAAGAACCCAGCGTTACGTGAACAGTGGATATAGTTTGTTTTTCCGGCGCAGCGATGGAGTTTCTCAAGTGTTTTGTTGACGAACGTTTTATAAACAAGGCCCAATTGGACGCTGGATTTGCACATCGTTTGCTACTGAAAGATGGAGCGGTCCCAGCTATAAAAGATCCCGGTCATGATTCAGAACTGCAGATGGTGAGTGAAACGGCATCAAATGACTGTTTTGTTGGCGATCGGAGCAAGTGCTCCTCACTCTTTAGCTCCGCCCACACGGCACGCCTTCACTCTTTAGCTCCGCCCACACGGCACGCCTTCACTCTTTAGCTCCGCCCACTACACACATTCACTCTTTAGCTCCGCCCACAACACGCCTTCACTCTTTAGCTCCACCCACACGGCACGCCTCCAGGAGCTCGGCTTTTTTCGGAGAGAATCGTAAATCTGTATCTTTCTTTTATAAATATGATAAAACTAAAGACTTTTTGGAGATATGAAGGATGCAGTACTACTCTATAGGTACTCAAGATT
>CM041804.1:2602329-2604829 GCA_023376895.1 Aspiorhynchus laticeps | reverse complement strand
AGTGATGATCAGGCCGAGGTAAGTGTACTGCATCGTGTGTTCTAGGGCGGTGCTGCCTAGACTGAACTGGTATCTGTGTTCCTGACATCTGGGCTTTTTCTGAAAGACCATAATGTTGGTCTTTTTGAGGTTTACCGCCAGGGCCCAGTTCTGGCAGTAGTTCTCCAGCAGGTCTAGGTGCTGCTGTAGTCCCTGTGGGGTGGATGACAGCAGCACCAGATCATCTGCGTACAGCAAGAACTTGATGTTCTTGTCTTGTAGAGTGAGTCCAGGGGCTGTAGACTGTTCCAGCTGCACCGCTAATTCATTAATGTAGATGTTGAACAGTGTTGGACTCAGGCTAGAGCCCTGCTGCACTCCTCTCTTCTGGGTGAAGAATTCTGTATGTTTGTTGCCAATTCGTATCGCACATTTGTTGTTTGAATACATTGATTTAATAATGTCATAAACTTTACCCCCTACACCACTTTGTAAAAGCTTATAATATAATCCGTCGTGCCAAATAGAATCGAATGCTTTTTTGAAATCGATAAAACATGCAAATATTTTTCCATTTTTGGTCTGTTTTACGTGTTTATTGATTAGGGTGTGTAGGGTGTAAATGTGATCAGTAGTTCTATAATTAGGAAGAAAGCCAATCTGACTAGGACTCAGGACATTGTGCTCGTTAAGGAAGTTTACCATTCTATGGTTTAAAATACTGCTAAATAACTTCCCCAGATTACTGCTCACACAAATGCCTCTGAAATTATTAGGGTCCAATTTGTCTCCACTCTTGTGAATGGGGGTAATGAGTCCTTGGCTCCAGATGTCAGGAAAACAGCCTGAACTAAGTACAAGGTTGAATAATTTGAGCACAGCTGTCTGAAGCTCAGGTGTGCTGTGTTTCAGCATCTCACACAGAATGCTGTCAGGACCACAAGACTTTTTACATTTTTGGCTTTTGAGTTTGTTTGTCAATTCTTCGTGTGTAATTGGGAAGGCAAGAGGGTTTTGATTATTTTTAATTGTGTCTTCATAAATTTGTAGACTTTGTTTGATCTGATCAGAATTGTTAATGAGTTGTTTTGGAGGGATTTCTTTATATAAATTTTCTAAATGTTTTGTCCAAATATCTCCATCTTGTATTGGCAAGTCTTGTGGTTTTGTTGTGCTCAGATTATTCCACATATCCCAGAACTGATTATGATTTACTGAATGTTCTATTTCTTGTAAGCTTTTGGTCAGATGGTGTTGCTTTTTTGCTCTAATTGTGTCCTTGTATTGTTTTAGTTTTGAACAGTATTCAGTTCTTATGTCAGCATTGTATGGTTCTTTATGTTTCAGATTTGATAATTTTCTAAGTTGTTTTCTTAATGTTTTGCAGTCTGAGTCAAACCATTTTTCATCTTTTGATGTATTTTTACTAATTGTTTTTGTTTTCTTTTTCAACTCAGTTTTACAAGCTGCTTTTTTATATATGTAATTTATTTCATTTATAGCCAAATTAACACCATCTTTAGTTGTTTCAAATTTTTTGTTAATAAATATAGTGATTAGATTTTTAATTTCTTCAGAATTGAGGGCTTGAATAAATTTGTCTGTGCTGTCTGAAGCCCATCTGAATCCTGGCTGGATTTTATACATTTTACAGGTTTTGGGTATGTTTTGTGTTAGTGTGTGATGTGTTTTAATATAAATGTTAATTTGGTTATGGTCAGAAAGCGGAGTTTGTTGTATGACAGTGAATGCACTGAAGGAGGAGGGGTCCATGTCAGTGATGGTATAGTCAACTACACTAGCTCCAAGACCTGAACAACACGTGAACCTCCCTAAAGAGTCCCCTCTGATCCTGCCATTAAGTGTGTACAGGCCTGAGGCTCGGCAGAGCTGCACTAACTCTCTACCGTTTTTATTTACAGTTTGGTCAAGATTATTTCTTGGTGGAAGTTTTCTTGTGAGACTCGGGGAGTTTTGGCCAAAGATATATTCATTGCCCTTTGGATCTATGTTATCGGGTTCAGATCCAGTTCTTGCATTAAAGTCTCCGCACAGCAGCACGTTTCCCTGGGCCTGGAAACGGCTGATCTCTGTGTGGATGTTGTTCAGATATTCCTCATCATGGTAAGGGGATTCTGCTGGAGGAATATAGATGGCACAGAGATATATGTCAGTGGTTGAAATGCCAATTTGGTTGTTTAGTTTTAACCAGCAGTGAAATTTTCCAAATGTAATAATAGAAATGTGTTTGGCCAGAGCTTCCCTGTACCACACCAGAATTCCTCCCAAGTCTCGTCCACGGTGGACTGTACTTAGTTTAACTGAGGGTACAATGACTTCATAGTAGCCTGAGGGACAGTAGGTAAGAGCATCATTTCTACACCAGGTCTCGGTGAGAATAATAATGTCAGCATCTTTGTTATTTTTCAGAAAAACTGGGTCTGTGCTTTTAGGACCAAAAGTCGAAGAATAAAGACCCTGAATATTCCAACAACTTATATGAAATGAACGCATTAGTGTT
>CM041804.1:2552329-2597329 GCA_023376895.1 Aspiorhynchus laticeps | reverse complement strand
CCTAGAGAACTGTTTTAGACGCTACTCTGAAGTAGGAGCTAATTTAGTTCCTCCAAACGGAGTTCCAGGAGCTAAAACAGTTCCTAGTCCCCGCGGTGCGAACACGACAAAAAGTGGGTAGTTCCACAATTAGTTTGGGTGCTATGAAAAGGTTCCTGCGGTGCAAAAGGGCCTACTGAGGGACAGATTGTTAGCGCCACACCATTCAGCCAGCTGTGCCACTTCCTCTCTGTAGTGCGTTTCATCGTTGTTGCTGATGAGACCTACCACTGTTGTGTCATCAGCGAACTTGATGATGTGGTTGGAGCTGAACTTGGCAGTGCAGTCATGGGTCAGCAGCGTGAAGAGCAGCGGGCTGAGCACACAGCCTTGTGGGGCACCTGTGCTCAGCGTGGTAGTGCTCGAGGTGTTGTGGCCGACACGGACTGACTGAGGTCTTCCGGTTAAAAAGTCCAGGATCCAATTACAGAGGGAATTGTTAAGGCCCAGCAGGTTTAGTTTATTTATGAGCTGTTGTGGGATTATTGTGTTGAATGCCGAGCTGAAGTCAATCAACAGCATTCTAACATAGGAGTCTTTGTTTTCTAGGTGGGTGAGAGGCAGGTGGAGGGTGGAGGAGATTGCATCGTCCGTGTCGTATTTGTCTGAATATCAATGTATTCTATGGGCAAAGACACAATGGAGGACAACTGGCTGAATTGAGGTATCAGACGATGGAACTCCCCGTCTCAACATTTGATCAACATGACGTTTCCAGGATCCAGCAGCGTCCACATTGACGATGTAGGAGAGAGGTCCCGTTCTTGACATTACGACTCCAGGTCTCCATTTTTCTCCTTTTCGGTAGTCACGAACAAGGACGGAGTCTCCAACACAAAATTCCCTCGACTTTGAGCGTTCCTGGCGTCGTAACTGCTGAGCCTCCTGAGACTGATTCACGGTTCTGGCAAGACTAGGTTTAAGAAGATCCAGTCGGGTTCTTAATTTGCGATTGAGGAATAACATCGCAGGTGACTCCTTAGTAGTAGCATGAGAAGTGATTCTGTATGTTAACAGGAACCCATCAAGTCTCTGTTGAATCGGAGCTGACCCCCTGGAAGCTTTCAGAGCATGTTTGAGTGTTTGAACAAAACGCTCAGCTTGCCCATTACTAGAGGGGTGATAGGGCGCAGAACGAATATGTTGGACTCCATTTGCCTTCAGAAAGAATGAGAACTCCTCACCGCAAAACTGTGGGCCGTTGTCACTGACAATGACGTTAGGAACACCATAACGACTGAAAAGTCCCCGCAAGACTTGAATAGTTTTGCTTGTGGTAGTACTGTCCATGATGGAGACTTCAGGCCATTTGGAGTGTGCATCAACTACAATGAAGTACATATGGCCTTCAATAGGACCAGCGAAATCCACATGTAACCTTTCCCAAGGATGAGTTGGCCAAATCCATGGGTAAAGTGGTGCAGGACAGGGGGCATTTTGGATACGTTGACACGACTGACATGATTTGGATTGTGACTCAATCTGTCCATCGATACCCGGCCACCAGACGTAGCTACGGGCCAGATGTTTCATCCTTACCATCCCAGGATGGCCTATATGTAAATCAGCCAACACCCGGTGGCGGAGTTTGGGAGGTACAATAACACGACTCCCCCACATTAAACATCCTTGTACCACTGTAAGCTCTTGATGACGAGTCACGAACGGTAGCAAGTCTGTGGGTATATCTTTAGGTTTTGGGAACCGTCCAGATGAAACCATGTCCAGCACAGATGACAAAGTGCGATCCGTTAGGGTGTCACGTTTAATTTCAGCATTATTGACAGGCAGGGTGGCTACCTGATTGGCATAGAACACATCCACTGTGTCCATTTTCTCTGTGTGTGTCACTGGCAATGGTAGCCGTGAAAGTCCATCTGCATTGGCATGGTGGGCTGCTTTCTTATACTCAAGGACATAATCATGGGCGGCTAAATGCAAAGCCCATCATTGCATTCTGGCTGCTGCCATGGATGGAATGCTCCTGTTAGGACTAAGAATTGCAGTTAGTGGTTGATGATCAGTGAGGAGGGTAAACCTTCTTCCGTATAAGTACTGATGGAATTTGTGAATTCCAAAGATTATGCTCAGGGCCTCCCGCTCGATCTGAGCATAATTTCGTTCCGCTCTACTGAGTGTCCTGGAAGCAAAAGCAATCGCCTTTTCCTCACCAATGGGGCACAGATGTGATATCACAGCAACCACCCCATATGGGGAAGCATCACAGGCGAGACGAATGGGTAGCTCTGGATCATAATGCGTGAGTATAGCTGGTGAGGTAAGGAGATCTTTTGCTTTTTGGAATGATTGTGCACAGGCCATACTCCAGTACCATTTCTTTTCTTTACAGAGAAGTGGATTCAAAACAGACGCCAAATTTGGAATGAAACGGCCATAGTAGTTAATCATCCCCAGGAAAGAGCATAATTGACTTACGTTGGCTGGTGTGGGCGCTTCCATAATCGCTTTAATCTTTTCTGGCGATTTGTGTAGTCCAGCAGCGTCGATATAATGACCCAAATACTCCAGTGACTGTTTGAAAAATTCAAATTTTTCATGCTGCAATTTCCGACCATATTTTTCCAGTCTAGTGAGAACTTGGCCTTAGTGTCTTGAGGTGCTCCGCATCATCTCGTCCTGTTATCAGTATGTCATCTATATAGCAGTGAGTGTTTGGAATCCCCAAAAGAACTTGGTCCATCGCTTTCTGAAATAATGCAGGAGCTGGGGCAATCCCAAAGGGTAGACGGTTATAGCAAAATAGCCCTTTTTGAGTGGATATGGTGAGTAATTTCCTCGACTCCTGTGCCACAGGCATCTGCAAATAAGCGTTTGACAAATCCAGCTTACTGAATAACTGACCACCAACTAGAGATGCAAAAAGATCTTCTATGCATGGAAGTGGGTAGTGGTCCACACAAATGGCTGGGTTGAGTGTCAACGTTGTAACAATCTCCTGATACATCTTTTCTCCCGGTTTAGCAGGTGCAATTAAGTTACGTAGAAGACTGTACGTTTTAGTGCCCATAACGCTTAACAACGCCGGTACTCTTTTTTCCTCTTCAATATCATTGGCCTGTGTTAAGTGTTCAAACCGTTCAATATATGTTGTCCACTGCTCGATGGCCTCGTCGAAAGCATCAACATGCCCGATGGTCGCCATTCTGTTTTTTGGATTATCTTAACTTCCCGTTGATTGCCGTCAGCGTTTTCAAGGATGTGCACTCATTTTCGTCATGAAAGTATGCTGGTCTATATCAGTCTGCAACAGTTCAAGGTTGGAGTCAATATTTCCATTCCTCGTCGCCAATTTTGTCGTATTTGTCTGAATATCAGTATATTCTATGGACAAAGACACAATGGAGTGCATGTAAACACTTTTTCCACTTGACTTAACAACTGTTCAGCAGTATTACAGCGCCACACAGCACCACCAAAAGGACAACACAACAACTGCAGGATTAACCCACTTATGAACAGTGGATACATAACAGTCCGTAGAGCGGTTTGGACGGTATGCAAACTGGAGCGGATCGAGTGTGTTGGGGAGACTGGTTTTGATTTTTTGCATGACTAACCTCTCAAAGCACTTCATCATGATTGGAGTCAGTGCTATGGGACGGTAGTCATTTAGACAGGACACCGGTGATCTGTCTATCTATCTATCTATCTATCTATCTATCTATCCATCTATCTATCTATCTATCTCTCCTTCTATCTATCCATCTATCTATCTCTCCATCTTTCTATCTATCTATCCATCCATCCATCTATCTATCTATTTCTCCATCTATCTATCTGTCTATCTATCCATCTGTCTATCTATCCATCCATCCATCCATCTATCTATCTATTTCTCCATCTATCTATCCATCTGTCTATCTATCTATCTCTCCATCCATCTGTCTATTTCTCCATCTATCTATCTCTCCATCCATCTATCCATCTCTCCATCTATCTCTCCATCTATTTATCTATCTATCCATCTATCTATCCATCCATCCATCTATCTATCTATTTCTCCATCTATCTATCTGTCTGTCTATCTATCTCTCCATCTGTCTATCTATCTCTCCATCCATCTATCTATATCTATCTATCTGCCTGATAATTCCTAACATTCACATTTGATCTTTTATTTTAACTTTTTAGTTTTAATATATACTGTATATATATCATTTTTAATGAAATGTTGCAAGAAAGAAAGAGTCTTATTTACACTGAATCTAAATAAAACGTAATATCTGGTTAAACCGTATTGATGTGCAGGCATAAACATTTCTAATTCAATTTCTGCTGTCAGAATTACTCAATTATAAACGACTACATATTTTCAAACTGTATTGTCTACAAATACAAGGTCATTCTACTTATCTGAAAACCAGGTGCATGGATTGCATTTCAAAATTACTGTATCAATGTATGTGTTATTATCAGAAACATAACTGAAATGGTGCTCACTAAAGTTGATGCATACACTTAAACATCATGAAAAGCAGAGCTAGATTTTCTGATACTTGCTCTCATAGTTATCCATAACGTCCTCAGCGTGTCATGATGGAAAACTTGGAGTAGAATGAATAAAAACATACTTGGTTTAGAACATATTTTTTATTTGGAAAGAAAATGTGGCATTTAAATATGTCCTTTAACGCTGAGAAGCATTTCTCCTCAACTACAGCGTTCCTGCAGATTCAGGAGGCGTTTCATTTGGTAAACCCATCGAAGTCAATGGCACTAATAACTAAAGAATGATTAAACGTCACCTGAACACCACGCTGGGACTCGTGTATCTTCTTAGATTCGACATGGAAGATGATCTTTTGGATTTATAAAACGTACATCAAAAACGTCATTAAAACTGATTTATCCTCATGTTTATAAAAACGAGAAAGGTCCTAAATATACATCAGACACCTTTAATTCACTAGTAAACCATATGTAATGTAAATATACTGTATACAATCGGCTTCTTCGTGTCCAGATCGGTCTGTTTTGATAATACTGATGTCCCAAAACATATACAAATACATTAAACTCTCTGCACTTTCCATAAGCATCAAGATATAAATACAGAAGTATTGTTTAAAACTAACAGAAAGTAGTGCTGTCAAACGATTAAAGCATGCAAAATAGGTTTTTATTTACATATTTGTGTGTGTACTGTGCATATATAAATACACACACACATATACAGTATATATTTACATGTATATATTTATATAATTTATATTATATATAAATATATTTAATATATTAAAATTCTTAAATATATACATGCATGTGTGCATTTAAACATACATAACAAATGATGAGTTAATTTGCAAAAACATAAGTTTTTAATAATTTTCATAAATCATGTTTTTTCATTGTGCATTCAGAATTAGATTTGAATTTTAATTATTCCAATTAATCTCAATCAAACTGCACTTTATTAGGTAAAAAATAACTAACAAATACAGCTAACTAACAATCAAAACATGATAACAATAAAAAAAAATGATTTTTGAAAATTAAAAAAAACTGGATTATCTGTTTTGGCAAATAAACGCTTTAAATACACACATTATATTATGTAAACAAACACTTATTTTGTATGCGATTAATCGCTTGACAGCACTAACAGAGAGTTTTAAAAAGAAAAAACACTAGTTCTCTCACAATAACGGCAAGCTACCCTGCGGCGCCAAAATAATCCCGAAAACATAGAAGAGTCCCATGAGCAGGTTGAGCTTGGCGGTCTTTTGAGGGATCTTGGCGTAGCACCGGCAGCGGAACTGTCTCTCCAGAGGGAAGGCCATGGGCAGGGTGAGCAGCGGCAGAGCCATGCTGATGGTGTAGCGCGTGGCTAGGATGCAGAAGAGCAGGTAGGGCACGAACAGCAGCAGGTTGTAGATGACGTAGGAGAGCGTGGGCCCCACCAGGATGGCCAGGGTGACGATGCCCGCCTGCTTGTCCGAGTCCATGTCTCGCGTGTTGTTGCTGTGCAGGATGGCCTCGGTGTTGAGCGCCAGCGGCACGGCGTACACCAGCGGCAGCACCGACAGGTAACCCACCTGCACGGCATGAGAGAACATGACCGCCAGGGGACCGAAGGTGATGAGGATGACCACGTCCCCCAGAGCCACGTACTTCAGTCCGATGCCTGCGGTTAAAGCGCAAGAACACGTCAGGAATAACACAGGTGGACAAATTCAATTTGACTTTGACTTTTGAAATACCTGGAAATTAGGTGCGTTAGACATTAATAACACACACAACCTCAATTCAGAGACTGGGCAATATACAGTCAAACCTAAATATCAACATTTCTCACATTATCACAGTTTATTCTCTATAGTTTAGAAAATGGTAATAAAAAAAAATAAGTTTGATAGAAAGGTATGTAATGAATTGGGCTGAATATCTGTCAGATGTTACATTTAAAAACACAATTAGATAACAATTTAGCTCCAATTACTAAGCAATGCTTCATTTAGTTCATCTGTGGTGGAATAACATCACATTAGCAAATTAAGCAAAACATGATCAGGTCAAAGTGTTTGAATCATTTTTGCTCCCAAATTTTTAATCAGTTTTACTGTTATTCCACTGTATAAAGAATTTTTGGGTGTAATATGTCACAGTTTGCTATATTTTGCTATCCTCACTTACATAAATGAACTATAGTGTCCTGCACCCACTAGTAAAAAATATCAAAAATTATAAGTGTCCCTGCAGCACAAAAGCAGTCATAAGTAACACAGGTATATTTGTAGCAATAGACAACAATACATTGTATGAGTCAAAATTATCCATTTTTATTTTATGGCAAAAATCATTAGGATATTAAGATCATGTTCCATGAAGATATTTTGTAAATTTCTTACCATAAATATATCAAAACTTAATTTTTGATTAGTAATATGCATTGCTAAGAACTTCATTTGAACAACTTTAAAGATGATTTTCTCAATATTTAGATTTTTTTGCACCCTCAGATTCCAGATTTACAAATAGTTGTATCTCAGACAAATATTGTCCTATCATAACAAACCATACATCAATGGAAAGATAAGATTTATAAGATAAGATGATCCTTTTAAGAAGGAAAGATTTATTCAGCTTTCAGATGATATATACATCTCAATTTCGAAAAATTGACCCTTATGACTGGTTTTGTGCTCCAGGGTCACATATCTGCTCTGAATAGTTTTTGGTTGGAACAATATGAAGTATATTTATAGTTAAGCATCTGACAGATGACAGGCTTTAAACAGCAGTTGCTGCCAGATCAATCCAATAAGCTTTAAACAAGTAGTAATAAAGTAAACATGGGCAACATTTACCCTCTTATTTCACTTAAAGCTGAAATGAATTGAACGACTCTTTCTCCTGGTTTCACAGACAAGGCTTAAGCCTAGTCCTAGACTAAAATGTAAATCTGAGCTGTTTCAACTGAAATAAACTTGCACTGATTGATCTTAAAATATATCAGTGTCTTTGTTTTGTCTTTAGATGCACACCAGTGATGATTGTTTCTAAGCATGTTTATAAAAATGACTTATAATTGAACCATGTCCTAATCCTGGTTTAGTCTAAACCCTGTCTGTGAAACCGAGCCTTTGTTTGCTGGTCTCCACTTAAGACTTCACTACGTTTACCCATGTTTGTTGTTAACACAAGCAGACCCATTTTAAATTAAAATGCTACCGTCTTAAACTCAGAAATGTAAACTCTATACGTTTCATATTCACAATTCCCATTTAGATGCATTTACACAGACTGGTTAATGTGGCTCAGAGCTGACATGAATGCATTTACACTGCTATACAGAAATACATGATTATTTATAAAGAAAATTATATTTTTAAACATGAAACCAAAAGCCCCCGTCCAAGACCACAAGTGTGTGTAGAGCTTTTGATTATCTGCTGGAACACTTGGAAAATATTTTTTTTATCATTATAGATTTTTTATTTACACATTTAGATTTTTAATACTTTGCACTTTAAAATCATAGTAGTCCCTATGTAACAGACAGCACGTTTTAATTGAGCTGCTTGAAAATAGCAGATGCAAACATTTTACAAAATACTCATTTGTGTTCCTAAAATTGTTTTACTACCAAACGATATGTAAAATCTAATTAATTTAATTTACACTTGATTTTATTCGTAACCATGCCATTTCAGGGCACATGAACTCAATAAGACACAATTAGCCTCTCTATTAGAGATGAAGTAGATTTAGTGTGTGTTAAGAGCACTGAGCTTCACAATTTATCAGATCTGGGACAGTCTTGCATATTTTTATGAAATATATATTTTGTAAAGTGCATGATCACTGCTGTAGTGTACACACACTCTGATCTGGACAGGAGCAGGAAGATAGAATTGTGATTCATATGCGAATGTATTTCATCCATAACACCCAACATGTTTCTTAATTTAATAATCGCCAGCAAAATTAATGTGACTATATTGCCCAGCCCTATAAGACAGCGTTTTAGTGCCACAAAAAAAAAAAAATAATAATTATGAGAATAAAGACAAAATGTTTTGAGAATAAACTTGAAATTATGAGATTTAAATAATAGAAATTAAAGTTATAATATTTTGAGAGTATATGCTATATTGCACATGCAAATGGATTGGGGGAAAGTTGCCAGGACCCCAGAATTGATTTGAATATATATGGGATTATTAGCAGAAATCATACCATGTGTCATATACTCACAGGGACAGTATGCTTGGAAATAATATTTCACTATGATTGCATTCATTATTTATAGTGCACCAGCCACCCAATAATAGCAATAAGCTTTGTGCTTTTGGTTCTTTAAAGTCTTAGCTTTCAAAATCTGTCCATTTTAAAGCAAAATTCAATCAATAATGTGTTTTTCAAGCTCTTTAATGGGGTGTGACGGATCACTATATTCATGTGAATCAATTCATTAAATTATGCTGTTTTCTTTTTGAAAATTGCACCACCTACTCTGCAAAAATATCTGTGGCGTCCAATCTTTCATTCCTCATGTATTTAATTAAAAACTACAATAAAACGTTCAAAGGTTGGAGTGGGCTCCAACTTGTTGTTGTATTTTCTGAGGTATATAACGTTTAGTGACTATTCACAAGCCGTTTTATTCATGTATAATACAGTAATAATATTTCACTTCTTCAAATCATCATTTGTAGACACCCAGAAATCGCAATAATTTTGTGCTTCGCTGCTTTTAATATAACACAGCCCAGCTTACAAACTCTGTTTCATCATGAAATATAAATTATAGAATGATAAATCAAGTTATAGCATGATATAAACGTGAAGGAACATCAGAAAGCATGGAAAAAAACTGTATAATTTAATGAAACATGTCTCATTAATCGTAAAGATGATCGATTCACATGCCGCTTAAACTAATGTGGCGTGACAGATTGCTGTATTCACCTCAAAGCGCCTGAAAAACACATTATTGTTTGTATTTCGCTTTAAAATGTTGGAATTTCTCCCGGTGCTCCCAATCAGGGCCATTTGCATGAGCAATACAGGCTATACTCCCGAAGTATAATAACTTAACACTTTATTCTGATAGTCCACTTTAGACATTAACAGTAAGTAAGTTTGCAACTACATGTCAACTATCAGTCATTAGAGTATTAGCTTAATATCTTCTAACACTTTATTTTGATGGGTCCACATCATACTGACTGTAAGAAACTATGCAAGTATATGTTAACTTATCCTACTAACCCTAAACCTACTGAGCGTTAGTAGACATGTAGATGCAAATTAATGACATGTAGTTGCAAAGTTACTTATAGTTGATGTCTAAAGTGGACTATCAAAATAAGGTGTAACCAATAACTTTAATGTTGTAAATGCTACGACTTAAAGGGACAGTACACCCAAAAATGATAATTCTGTTATTAATTTCTCATCCTCGTGTCGTTCCAAACCTGTGAGACCTTCGTTTATCTTCAGACACAAATTAAGATGTTTTTGATTAAATCTTAGTTCTCTCTAACCCTCCATAGACAGCAAGGATCCTCACACCATCAAGACTCAGAAACATAGCAAGAACATCGTTAAAATAATCCACGTGACATCAGCGCTTCAACCGTAATATTACGAAGCTACGAGAATACTTTGTGCGCAAAGAAAACAAAAATCACGACTTTATTCAACAACAAATGATAAAACACCATCTTCTGCCATTTTGGAGAGTATCCCAGAAACAATCAACATAATCAGCGTTGTTAACGTTCAGCATGTGCATGCTTTCTACTTTCGGGGAAGACGGTAACTCGGGGAGAAGAATTGTTGAATAAATTATGTTATTATTGCTTTCTCATAGGTTCGTAATATTACAGGTTGAACCGCTGATGTCACATGGATTATTTGGCAGTGGCTATTTGCACAGTGTAAATAGCAATTAGATTTTATTATGTTAAAATAGCAATATTTTCTGCTATGTATACTACTTATTGCAAATAGTGGCAATTATCTGCACCTCAGTATTGTAGTACATTATAAAACAGTATGCAATAATAACGTATTGAGTGTAAATTATAGTTTTAATTCAAATTATTAAATGGATGCCACCTTATTGGGACAATAAAGCCCTCCCTACATCTACCCGATACTTTATTTTCAACTTTTTGATTATTTCCAATAAAATAAATGCCTTTTTGATGCGATATGATATTTGAAAAGGGAGAAAAAAAGTTTTGGGTTCGAACCCGGGTTCGATCGTGTTAAAGAGCACACGCCTTACCATCTAAGCCACTGAAACTGATGATCAGATAGAGACTTTTTTTTAGTGTAGACTGTTCCAATCACTCGTTGGTGGGTGGAGTTAGTGTAAATAGACACTGTTATTTTAATGATGTTCTTGCTATGTTTCTGGGTCTTGATGGTGTGAGGATCATTGCTGTCTATGGAGGGTCTGATAGCTCTCGGAGTTCATCAAAAACATCTTAATATGTGTCTGAAGATGAATGAAGGTCTTACGGGTTTGAAACGACACGAGGGTGAGTAATTAAAGACAGAATTATCATTTTTGGGTGAACTGTCCCTTTAAGTCTCGTAACTTCGTCTTTATTCTCAAAATATTATGAGTTTAATCTTTGATTATTTAAACGTGGCACTAAAACGCCGTCGTACTAATCTCAACGAGTGCATGAAAACAATCAGCGTATTCACCTCCAGTGTATAAAAAAGAGCTCGACAGTCCTCCGAAATAAATGAGCGCTAGATGCTCTAGTTTGAGGGTGGACAGGAAGTAGAGCAGAGTGGCACAGAGACATCCTGCCGAGTACAGCGCCGCTCCGAACATCACCACGTCCTGCGGCTTCAAGATCTGATCCACCAAAGTCCTGTCGTCGCTCTTCTTATGATCGATTCCCTTCGAGAAGTCATAGTAGGTGTTCACCAAGTTCCCCGCCCCGTGGACCACCAAAACGGTCACGGCACACACCAGGAGGATGAGCAGGTCCACCGAGCCCTCCAGCTTATAGGCCAGAGCGCTGCCCAGAGCCACGGGGGTGAGGGATGCGCTGAAGCTCCACGGCCTCAGGGCTAACACGTACGCCGCGCATTTGCCCTGAACGTCCAGCGCCATCCGGGCCACGCGGGACAGACGACTGCCGCGCCTCCGCTCCGCTCCCGACGGCTTCGTCCCATTCAGTCCGTTAGAGCCAGAGAGCAAGCCGGTCTCTCCGCCGGTCTGCTTTAGGCTGGAGACCATCGCCAGCTCAATCCACGAGCGCTTCAGAGAGATCCGAGGACGCAGCTGCACAATCACACACACACAAACATCATGAGAACACATCCGAAGCACACGGACACAATGCGGCTGTCACTGCATGCGAGTACTAAACTAAGTTCTCATTCACACACGTTTACTTTAAAACACACGAGTTACAAAAACAGTGGGTTATGTCTGTGAAGGTAAACAGCTCGTTTACCATCGCATGTTTAGTTTAGATCTGTGTGGCAGCAGCATACAGTAAATAAATCTAGGGCTGTCGCGGTGAAGGAATTTCCCTTGCGGTAATTTTGAGTGGCTCAATAGCGCGGTATGGTATTACCGCATATATAATCTGTGTGTATGTGTTACGATGTAACGAGGTCATATTCAGAAACCAATTAAATCGAAACTAAATCGCGTTGAAACAGGGAGTGAAGTAAACGGAAGAGAATGACAAAATAACGGTCCACATAATAAAACATAAACCTGTCAATCTGATCGTTAGTCTATTGTTAGCATATATATATATATAACAGTTAGTTCTGATCCTCGAATCTGACTGACAAGATACTTTTTCTGTTGATATTTCACCTGCGTGTTCTAGACGGGTCTCAGTCAGTGCAGTTTCATTGTTGCGCCACACGGTGGCATAAGAGACTGTCTTTGAGTGGGTCACCGTTCATTCAACTACACGTTCAAAAACGCTGATTCATTCCAGATATGTAATGAAACACGCTGTTGAAATCATTTTAACTTTGAGCGCCACTTTTAAAGGCTCAGCTGACCAGCAGAGCGTCGATGCGAAGACAGATTTGGCTTTCCTTGGACATGACGACCTGTTTTCACAAATACACATGACTCGGCCTGAAGGACAGACGCAGGTAATCGCACGCGCTCAGTCGATCTCTCTCGCATTCGCTGTCTGTTTAAGCTTGTTAAGTGCAAATTTACTGAGCCTCTGTACAAATCAGCATGGTACACATTGTTATCATTACTAATATTCAGTACATATGCACTAAGATATTGCGGTTATCGCGACAGCCCTAAATAAATCAATAAATGCACTGCTGTCTTCTCTCCTCTGAGGCTGGGACTCTAAACAGTGTTCTGTGCAGACAAACACACAACAGTTCTCAAACTTACAGATTAAGGGGCGGTAATATTATAATGAGATCCCTTTGCAACGTCACAAGGGGAGTGAAATCAGATGTGCTTGTTTTTTCAGACACTTGCAGAAAAAGGCTTACCAAAACAAAGTTACTAGGTTAATCTTTTTCATATTGTAATACTAACCCCACCAAACACAACAGCGGCCAAAAGTGATGTGTGATGATCCCCAGTGATGGGAATAACGGCGTTATAAATAAACGGCGTTACTAACGGCGTTATTGTTTTCAGTAACGAGTAATCAAACTAATTACTGTTTCCCCCGTTACAACGCCGTTACTGACAATAAAATGCGGCGTTACTATAATTTTATCATCATTTTATTTTTCAGTTCATCTGAATGGATGCGCAGTGTAGCTGTATTTGACGTACTTCTCTAGTGTGAAGCGCACGGCTCGCCTAGCTTTGTCTCACACACACACACACACACACACAGGTCACAGACAGACAGACACACACACACACACATACACACACAGATACAGAGCGTCTTTCATAACATGCAGCATTGACGCGCTACATGTAAACGATATTCTTTGTTGTGTTTTCGTGTCAAAATAACGGAGTTCCTTTGGAATTCTTCAGCTTTTAAGAACTGCTGGGTTCTCTGTTAGTGGGCGGAGCTAATGCGCAAACGACAATCTCATTGGCCGGCGCTCACCTATCATCGTCCCTGTTTTGATTTCAGCGAATCAATTCGAGCGAACCCATACAACATGATTAATATTCATGAACCCAGCAGCTCATTAATCCTTAGTGCGTTGTATATTGTTATTAGTGGTATAATTCGTAGTAGTTTTGTTATCTTATCAATTTTTTCCCCATTTTTTTATAGAAACACTAAATGATAAACAATATCTTAAGCACCAGTCCTAAGTTCAGTCAACATGACAAATATGAATTCATACTTGGTTATTCTAATTACTAAAGTTCTATCATCATATAATGCTAAATTATCATAATATCATATTATAATGCTTGACTAACTGATGCTAAGTGTCAGTAGATAAAGTGTTGATTAATGTACAATGTTTTATAATAATAATTTATTCTATTTAGTGTCCATTTCATTCATTTAACATATTTAATATTAGGGGCGTCCAAGTTATTTGACATTTGAATTTTTTTTTAAAAGTAACGCAATAGTTACTTTCCCTGGTAATTAGTTACTTTTATAATGATGTAACTCAGTTACTATTTGTGAGAAGTAACTAGTAACTATAACTAATTACTTTTTTAAAGTAACGTGCCCAACACTGGTCATCCCACAATTCACTTAAACCATCAAAATACAAAACAAAACAAACACTAACCAGTGTTGCCATCTGCTTTCAATTGAAAGTAGCTAAAACGGGTCATTAAATGTTGCTAGAAGACATCATAAAGGCGAGTTCACTGATCTATATAAACATAAATCAATGGGAGAGTCTCGAAATCTAGATATAGTTTGTCCAAGAAATATGGGCTTTTGAAAAAGTCTCTAAAGGGATGAAGAAGTCACTAAATCTAGTGATGAATCACTAAATTGGCAACATCGGCACATTGACTACAACATAAGTTATTAATATTTCATTGGTCCTCTTGCATGTGTTCATAATTTCTTTGGATGACAGCATGGCCAAAAGTTATGACCGCACAATTTGGCATGTTTCATTGCATTATTATCACAAATAAAATTCATACGGGCCCTGAACTCTTCTGGAATGGTTCCCCTTTGGTAAGCAACAGATGTTAACTGTGACAGGATGCTCGTAACTAAGCAACAGATGTTAACTGTGATGAGATGATTGACAGTTTAAACAGTGACAGGATGCTCGTAACTAAGCAACAGATGTTAACTGTGACAGGATCTCGTAACTAAGCAACAGATGTTAACAATGACAGGATGCTCGTAACTAAGCAACAGATGTTAACTGTGACAGGATGCTCGTAACTAAGCAACAGATGTTAACTGTGATGAGATGATTGACAGTTTGAACAGTGACAGGATGCTCGTAACTAAGCAACAGATGTTAACAGTGACAGGATGCTCGTAACTAAGCAACAGATGTTAACTGTGATGAGATGATTGACAGTTTGAACAGTGACAGGATGCTCGTAACTAAGCAACAGATGTTAACTGTGATGAGATGATTGACAGTTTGAACAGTGACAGGATGCTCGTAACTAAGCAACAGATGTTGACTGTGACAGGATGCTCGTAACTAAGCAACAGATGTTAACAGTGACAGGATGCTCGTAACTAAGCAACAGATGTTAACTGTGATGAGATGATTGACAGTTTGAACAGTTACAGGATTCTCGTAACTAAGCAACAGATGTTAACTGTGACAGGATGCTCGTAACTAAGCAACAGAGCGTCAGTTAAAGAAGCAGCTATGATGAAGTAGTGTCCCAAAGTGTGCCTACTATTCTGCTACATACTCAGAAGTATGTACTTATTCTTCATATAAAGAGTACTTTTAGGGCATAGTATAAGTAGGTGAATTGGGACGTAGCATTTGATTTGAAGCAAAACAGAATGTGGAAATTGAAAAAGACAAATATACAATAATTAGGGAAACAAACTACAATCCCATGATGCATTGCAAATGCTAGAATCAAATTAAAAACAATGGAGAAAAATGAAACTCTATTTAAAGTTGTTGATTATACTTATTATAAATACAATATTTTAAGTGTGTTGCAAAATATACACATGGATGCAAGTGGGTGGAGCTAAAGAGGCCCGGATGGACTCTAATAGGTGTGATTTTCTGCACAGCATCATGGGTAATGTAGTTTCCAGCTGTTAAACAATATTTTTTTAAATAACATAAAATAACGCAAACAAATGGCTTCAACAAAAGCACAGAGCCGACTATTGGACTCTATGGTAGAGGTCTTCACGGAGGACCCGAGACCCGAGGACCCGGGACCCGTACGGGTTCGGGTCTATATTTTAAAAGGTCAGCCGGGTCCGGGTCGGGTCCCAAACTATTACTTCGGGTCCCGGGTCTTTTTAACTTTGTGTGTAATACCCGAGTCGATCGGAGAACACCGCACCCGCCAGAGATCAGCGTCAGTCAGCATGCGTGTGTGTAGCCTAACTTGCAGTTTGTAAAATTAGGATGAGAAAAGTGTGAGCGGGAAATAAGGTGGAAGAAAAAAAAAACACGCGTTACCTCAGCCGCCAGAAGCAAAGCGCGCGTGGAGTTAATGTTAGTAGTAGGCTACTGCAGGCGGACGGTGATCATGGATTCCTTCATAGTGATGTGGAAAAAAAAGGCTGAAACAAAACTGAAGAGACGCACCTGTTATTGAACATGCACGCAGTTAAGTGTAACGAACTTATAATTCTGTGCATTTTTTGCTAAAAAAATAATTGCTCCGAGTCTTTATTACAACCAACAAAAAGTATCGTTATTGTAGTTCAAAAGGGGAAACGTAACAGTCGAAGCTGACTCCAGATGAAAAAAAAACTGCGAAGTTGCATTGGTCATCCGTCTCCATCTCAGCAAGTAGACTTTAAAGCTGGAATAATGAGTGCATTAAGAAGCCTTTCAGTCGGCAAGAGAGAGGAACAGCCTAACATGGAGGGAAATTTATAGACAAGGAGGATTGTATGCATCGCAGTCAGGGAAACTAACAGTAGTTAAGGCAAAAAGGTTTTTTTTTCGCAACATGTTTATTGACTTAATAGCATTTGCTGTGCAATATGTGCCGATCGGGACGGGTGCAGTCGGGTCTGTGTCTTCCCAGCCGGGTTCGGGTCCAACTTTTGAATAATGGTCGGGTCCGCTTCGGGTCCGGGTAGTACATTTAAGGCATTTCTCGGGTCTGCACGGGTTCGGGTCCCACTTTCAAATAAAATACGGGTCCGGGTCGGTTCCGTGCAGCATATTTACGGGTCTCTTCGGGTTCGGGTACGAATTTTTGGACCCGTGAAGACCTCTACTCTATGGTGGTGAACAGCAGACATATGATTTTTGCACATTTCAATTTAGTGTTTCCAAAAAAAGGAAAAATTATTTGTTATTATTAAAATGACAAATTTACATTTAGTCATTTAGCAGATTAAGATAATAAGTAGTAATAGCACACAAAGTATAAATGGTCTAAAATAATGAAAAGATAAAAACGTTGATTTACAATATTAATAACTGTGTAGCTTCTCTATTGTTTTTGTATTATATTTGTTTTCTTTAATAAATACAATTAACAAAAAAGGCCTCTAACACTAGCTTGCTCTATTCTATCAGTTTTCTTTATTATATAATAATAAAAAGCCTTGCTAGTGTACGGTGTTAAGCTCACTGAGACTTGTTATATCTATATTTATAAGTCGCTTTGGATAAAAACACCTGCTAAATGACTAAATGTAATGAAAAGGGTTCATGTAGTAGGTATGATGACATAGCAACCACTCGCGGCGAACATTCGGTCTCAACAATGTGTTCCAAACGGCGTGGTGCTGTTAATGCGTGTCATTCAATATCTACTCCTGCCAGCCTGGTGGGAGTATGTTTTTCCTGAATACGATGGTAACTACGTCGAGTGCAAACCCCTGCAGCGTTGGACACTTCGGGATTTCAGCCATGAGGTGTTTTCAGGTCACCGCGACTTTCGGAAGATTTGCGTGGCGTTCAACCGGTCGAGAAGCTTTGGACACTGAAAGTTAGGTGGACATAAATACATAGCTTTTATCTTGGTACTGACGAAATTCCATCGAAATCCATAGAGACGGTATTATAAATACATAGCTTTTATCTTGGTACTGACGAAATTCCATCGAAATCCATAGAGACGGTATTATAAATACATAGCTTTTATCTTGGTACTGACGAAATTCCATCGAAATCCATAGAGACGGTATTATAAATACATAGCTTTTATCTTGGTACTGACGAAATTCCATCGAAATCCATAGAGACGGTATTATAAATACATAGCTTTTATCTTGGTACTGACGAAATTCCATCGAAATCCATAGAGACGGTATTATAAATACATAGCTTTTATCTTGGTACTGACGAAATTCCATCGAAATCCATAGAGACGGTATTATAAATACATAGCTTTTATCTTGGTACTGACGAAATTCCATCGAAATCCATAGAGACGGTATTATAAATACATAGCTTTTATCTTGGTACTGACGAAATTCCATCGAAATCCATAGAGACGGTATTATAAATACATAGCTTTTATCTTGGTACTGACGAAATTCCATCGAAATCCATAGAGACGGTATTATAAATACATAGCTTTTATCTTGGTACTGACGAAATTCCATCGAAATCCATAGAGACGGTATTATAAATACATAGCTTTTATCTTGGTACTGACGAAATTCCATCGAAATCCATAGAGACGGTATTTTACTAAATCGCGGAAATTGGGTAGTCACATTTGTGGCGGGTAACGTTAGATTAGCGAACGCGCTGTGTGAGATGACTCCAGGCCTCGTTCTAAAAACAACAACAAAAGTTGTACTTTTGTGAATGACAATGAATATTTGTTGTGTACTTGTATGAATATGAATTAACAATTAATAGTGATGTGTATTGTTGTTTTCTCTTGTATTCTGGAAATAAATGTTTATGATTATGAATGAGCGCTTATTAATTATAATTGTTTTCAGTGAGGTACGATGCCCATTCCAGCTAAAACAGTAAATGTGCATGATTTCATTTGAAAGAACTAACAAAATTATACCTTCTAGTCAAATTTCATGCAAATATCTTATAAAATGAGGAAGTTACAAGCAAAATAAGCATTTTCGGTCACATGACTTCTATTGTGATTAATGTATAGTATTTTAATATATTCCCCGTTATTATAAATATCATAACTTTCGCAATCCTCAACTGATTTTCACAATCCAGGTGTCGTCGTAAAGGGGATTTTCAGCTCTGTCTAGTCATGTGATATATTTTGAGCTTAGGGGTGTCATCATACCTACATGTAGAAACATCTGTCATTGTGCCCTTCAAAAACACAAGGATGCTAACAGAACATGTGCCAATATGGATGTGTTTTGGACATGTGCTATGATGATAAAGTACATAACCCACCTGTACAGATCACAGTGATTGTTTCTCAACGCTAATAATACGTGAACAATAACAGCGCGTTTGAGCTGGTTCACTGATGACTGTAAGACACTGTAATGAACGAGTCGCGAGGTAAGCGAGCTGTGCAGGTGTGAGCTCACCTGTTCAGCATCAGCTGCTGTCTAGAAGCGACTCATCTGTCACAAACACACGCTTTATCCACACACTCGAGCGCTTCTCCTCACTGACTAGTGCTAATGCTAATGCTAGTGAGAGAGATTACCAGAGATTACCGTACCTGCTCCGCACGCGCTTCACCACAGTTACTCCACGAGCCGCTCACGCATCACAGAAACCCGCGGGGGGTCAGTCGAGACGATATTTACACGACATTAGCCACATTTACCGACACACATCGCCAGTTCCGTCCAGCACGACCCGAGTGGAAACACGCGCAGCGACTTCGTTCCGCCCCCGAGAAACCGTTATTTAAATTATCCACAATTGCTACACACTTAATTACAAACGTGTTTTACAATTTACAAATTACAAAAAAAATAACAAATGACACCAAAAAGTCATTCAAAGCCAATTAATTACAAACTTGCTAAATTTAAAAATAGTATTTATTTTTGTCTATCACTCGTTTATTTTGGGACTGTGATTATGCAAATTATTCTGGGTTGACTTTTCCTATTTTGGTAAAAAAAAAATATTCAAACTTTTATATAACCCCAAAAATAGTTTTTTTGGATACTCTTTGAATCTAAACCCTTCTCACTTTGAATTTATTATAATTTGTGGCTATTTCTAGCCACATTTTACATTCATAAACATCAGTTTTCAAAGAAAACTTCCTTTTTTATTTTCATGAATATTTGGATATATATGTAAACGTTTTAAGACATTCTAATAATTCTATTGTGTGGCTCTTATAAGATAAAGGAGCATGTCTTGGATTAATGTATTGTCTTTTGTTCTTATTCTATATTTTTGTATTTGTTATTGTTTTTCTTTACTGCATAATAATAAACTTCTCTCAGTTGGAACAGAGATATGAAAATATCTACTGTATATACCGACGATGGAGAGTTGTGTTATGAACGTAGAAGGCGATTAATACATTAATAAATATTCAGATTCTCTCGATAAAACTCAGGTCATTTGTTTTTCAAGAATAAAGACTAAAAGTAAATCTAAGGTTATTGAACATGTTTCATAAATGTAGTTTCTGGAGTCTGATGTCTAAAATAACGTGGGTTACATGCTCAAAATATAGTAGACGACTGTAAAAAGAGAATTAAATTCATGCAAAAATGAAAATGTTGAGTTTCTTTATTCTGCTGAACATTAAATATGATGTTTTGAAGGATGTGGGTCACCAAACTGTTGCTTGTATGGTCATTTTCATAGTATTTTTACTCCCATACTATGATGGAGATTGTTTATTTTTGGATGAACTGTGCTTTAATATACTCGGATGGTTGTGTGGGACTGATTTGAAGAGTGGTCAGATCTCGATAAAGAGAATTGAGCTATAATAAGATCATTAGTTCAGTAACTGAACAAACGGTTGAAAGCACAAGGCTTTTAGGATGAGGAGGTGGTCACCAGCGGAAATCAGGTGAGTATCAACACTGTAATAAATGCTATATATACTAAAACATGATATGAACCTAATTAATAACCCTTGTCAGACCAGCAAAATTACCACAAATGTGTCCCAACTAATCAAACACAGCTGTCTGAACAAAGAATTTCATGTTGTTGAACTCTTAAAGGGACAGTACACCCAAAAATGTAAATTCTGTCATCATTTACTCATCCTCAAGTAGATCCAAACCTGTATGAATGTGTTTGTTCTGAACACAAAGGAAGATATTCTGAAGAATGAGGGAAACAGAGCAGTATTTTGTCTCCTACTATTGAAGTCAATGGTGTCTGATTACAAACTTTCATCACAATATCTTCCTTTGTGTTCAGAACAAACACATTCATACAGGTTTGGATCTACTTGAGGATGAGTAAATGATGATAGGATTTACATTTTTGGGTGTACTGTCTCTTTAAGGCTTTGTGAGTTCCCAGCATGCATTGCAGCATGCATAAATTATGCATTTTTTGCTGTTTGCTGATTTCATTTAAACTGTTTTGTTGTTGTATCATTATTTGTTGTGCTGTGATGTAAAGGGCTCATTTGTTGCTTGTCATCGTTCTTGAGGTTAGTGTCTAGTTTTGAGGTCTAACCACTTTTGTCTGTTTTCTGGATATCTTAGTCTTGTAAGTTGTGTTACAAACAAAGACAATGTTGTCTACTTATTAGACTAACTTATTCATTAATGTTTGTCATTTGTAAACAAGTAAATAAAGTTCTCAGAGCATAATTTGAGACACATTGGAAAAGCATTACAAGTCTTTTTAACTAACAACACTGTGTTAGCTGAACACAAGAGACTGACTTTACTCAGTGACTTGGGTTGAGTGAACAACTGGCTCCAAAGTAGAGGTCTGCACGGGCTTTAAACTGAAGCTATTCATTAAACATTAACCCGAACCCGACCCGAAACCCTAAGTATTTCGGGACCCGTCGGGCTCGGGTCGGGTAGCAGACCTCTACTCCAAAGTGGAGTAAACTCAAGAAAGCTGTGCAGCAAGTTGCCTTGAAATTAACTGCCCCCCCCCCCCCATTTTTGAACATATACGTGAGAGTGCACTATCCAAACTTAAACTCTTATAATTCATGAATGCTTTGGAATACAGATATAAGTTTGGTCTCTTTTTTAAGAAGACTATCAGCAGATTACTGTAGAAGTGGAATTATTTTAAAATATGAAAGTAACAAAAAGTTATAGAAGTTTAAATTTACTGTAAAGAAAATACACCGTACTAAATATATAAAATAAATATTTTACATAACAGGTTTTACTCTAAAATTGATATAAAATTAAAGCCTTGTCTAAATAAGTTATGTTCCAAATTTGAAGTTGATATGAAAAAAATTGAGGTTCCTGAGATTTTATTTAGGGCGTCATATCACAAACAGCCACCAGGTGCCTCCAAACTCAATTGAATTTTTTTGATGCATTCCGATCACACAAAGACCACCGAATAAATCCTGAGAGTCAGACCTTTCCGACGATATGTATTTTGTCAAGATTATAAAAAGTTTTGATTCTAAAACATAAAAGACCGTAATGCATTGTGTAATATGACACTTGACTCCGCCCACTAAGGGGGAGGAGACCGCCAAAATATTTTAAAGTACCATTTCCATAGTAACGCAATATCCGATTTCAAAATGGTTTTCACAGGATTAATTTTGAGGTTTTAAGCTTTCAAATGATATATCATTGATGATGATTACTAAAATATTTGATAGGGAAAAAAGCCAACGAAAAAAAGAGCGCCAAGCGTCCCACAGGTGGGACGGTGACAGTTAAGGGGTTAAGTCAACTTTTAATTTTTTACAGTGAATAAAAGCACACCAGAACACGTGAGAACTACTAGTTTGTGATGAAGCGTGAACAATGAGACACAAAGAATAAGAATTTCAACATGTTTCTGATAGCTAGAGTCAATATCAGCTTTAGCTTCATGATTATTCCCAATGCAATAAATCAGAATGCATTCGCTGGGAAAAATAAAGAAGAATCTGTTAATGTATGTATCTAATATGGCTACATATCCTCCTTATTAATAAAGAACTTCAAAATGTTTATTATTCAGCAGAACGGATTGCATTCCTTCAGTGGCTGGAAGAGCTTCATCTTAATGTGGTTATTTACTCAGATTCTTTATAAACTTATGAAATCTGACTCGAGACAGAAACCCTTCAGATCTTGTTTAACAAGAATTAAAGCTCTTCTTTCTGGCTCATGTGGAGGATAACAGAAAGATTGCACATAAGGCTTTAAAGTACTCAAGAATAAGCAGAAATGAAAAAGCAGACACAAGAAATGAAGGTAAGACACAGGGAGAAGAAGTGAGAAACGTTTGATCAGTGTTGGGCAGTAACTAGTTACTGTAATAATATTACTTTTTGCATTAACTAGTAGTTACTGTAATAATATTAATATTACTTTTTGCATTAACTAGTAGTTACTGTAATAATATTACTTTTTGCATTAACTAGTAGTGTAACTTAGTTACTGTAATAATATTACTTTTTGCATTAACTAGTAGTTACTGTAATAATATTACTTTTTGCATTAACTAGTAGTGTAACTTAGTTACTGTAATAATATTACTTTTTGCAGTAACTAGTAGTTACTGTAATAATATTACTTTTTGCATTAACTAGTAGTGTAAATTAGTTACTGTAATAATATTACTTTTTGAATTAACTAGTAGTGTAACATAGTTACTGTAATAATATTACTTTTTGCAGTAACTAGTAGTGTAACTTAGTTACTGTAATAATATTACTTTTTGCCGTAACTAGTAGTGTAACTTAGTTACTGTAGTTACTAGTAGTGTAACTTAGTTACTGTAATAATATTACTTTTTGCAGTAACTAGTAGTGTAACTTAGTTACTGTAATAATATTACTTTTTGCATTAACTAGTAGTGTAACTTAGTTACTGTAATAATATTACTTTTTGCCGTAACTAGTAGTGTAACTTAGTTACTGTAATAATATTACTTTTTGCATTAACTAGTAGTGTAACTTAGTTACTGTAATAATATTACTTTTTGCAGTAACTAGTAGTGTAACTTAGTTACTGTAATAATATTACTTTTTGCAGTAACTAGTAGTGTAACTTAGTTACTGTAATAATATTACTTTTTGCATTAACTAGTAGTGTAACTTAGTTACTGTAATAATATTACTTTTTGCATTAACTAGTAGTGTAACTTAGTTACTGTAATAATATTACTTTTTGCAGTAACTAGTAGTGTAACTTAGTTACTGTAATAATATTACTTTTTGCATTAACTAGTAGTGTAACTTAGTTACTGTAATAATATTACTTTTTGCCGTAACTAGTAGTGTAACTTAGTTACTGTAATAATATTACTTTTTGCCGTAACTAGTAGTGTAACTTAGTTACTGTAGTTACTAGTAGTGTAACTTAGTTACTGTAATATTACTTTTTGCATTAACTAGTAGTGTAACTTACTGTAATAATATTACTTTTTGCAGTAACTAGTAGTTTAACTTAGTTACTGTAATAATATTACTTTTTGCCATAACTAGTAGTGTAACTTAGTTATTGTAATATTACTTTTTGCATTAACTAGTAGTGTAACTTAGTTACTGTAATAATATTACTTTTTGCAGTAACTAGTAGTGTAACTTAGTTACTGTAATAATATTACTTTTTGCATTAACTAGTAGTGTAACTTAGTTACTGTAATAATATTACTTTTTGCAGTAACAGTAACTAGTAGTGTAACTAGTTACTAATAAGATTTCAGTAATAATATTACAGTTACCATCCATAAAACAGCTTAGTTACTTTTGATGCCTCGACCTGCTGATTTAAAATACAACAATCAGATAATTTCTAGATTTATGTTCATAATTGTCACGACTCATGCATGTGATGAGGTGCAGCAGGCAAGCTTGGAATATAGAAAATATTACATTCAGCAGATATAAATATTGCATTATATTGATTTTGTCAGGAAAAAAGATGATCTGAACACTGTTGTCTATTACTTTACTCTGGCATTACATCCCTCTGATCAGCATTATATTACTATAATTAAAAATATTTTTGGAAAATTAAACAGTTTCTTACAAACTTATGTGATTTGATAAATACATGAAATATAAATATGGTAACAGAGAAATTACAATTAGCTTCAAGCTACACATTAATGAGATTAATACAACACTTGTTTGTAATAACTTCTGACTGCGATCCAATGTGGATTTTGGTCAAATGATGAGGCAGAAATATGTTATTAGTAACATTTATGTGAAAGATACACAGTTACAACTTCTGTGCGGCGTGAAGAAACAATGTAACTAGTAGTGTAACTAATTACTGCTGCCAGAAATTAATAAGTAACAATATTACTTTTGAAAGGAGTAACTAGTAATGAGTAATATATTACATTCTTTGAGTAACTAGCTCAACACTGGTAACAACTTGCAACCATAGTTTGGGAAACGCACCCCTGATCAGATCAGATTTTACTTAGTTTTAGATTAAAGTTTTTGTCTTCTGCATAAAAAGAACTTTCCTTGGTATATATTTCTGTAATAAAAATAAGCATAAACTGATAACAGCTTAACATTATTTACCTTAGCCTACATTTTGGGTCTTTGCTGTTAAATTTCAATATCATTATGCCTCAGTTAGCTAGATATAGATTAAGAGTTGTTTTATGTGTACAGATGCTTTCTGCTGTGTTTAATATTTATTATAAAAAAGTATGACTTGCAATAAAAGTATAACTTCGATTAATATTTATGTTGTTAAAATAACATTCTGTTCTGTAAATGCATTGTCTGCTGGTTATTTAGCTACTTTTCAGCACACCACATTAAGTATGCCATTTAATACTTTAAGACTTTAACGAATGTTAAGTGCAAATTAACACCTGACCACTGTTGTAAGTTTGCAACTGTTATAATTAAACATCACAGAAGGGTAAAAACATGCAGGCAGACAATGTTATGATGTAAGCAACACAGCTACATCAAACAAAACTGATAATGTAGATTTATAGTGTGTGAATAATCAAGCTTTGACAATAACTAGTCATATTGGTGGCACTGAGGGGCCCCAAATAAAATTCTGCTTAGGGCCTCATAAAGGCTTGGGTCGGCCCTGACTATTTGTAACATTTTAGATAGGGTAACTTGTAATCTGTAACCCGTTACATTTCCAAAGTAACCTGGATGTTCAAAAAGGTATATTTTTTAAACGCAAGCATGATGCATTCACGAGGCCGAATCAAAAGCAGATGTCTTGTGAAAGATGAATAATCCTCCAAAAATGAGAATGAAACAGCAAGTGTGGTAAAAGCTGCATTGATTGCATTACAATGTGTGCTTCAGCTGAGCTGCAGTCTGGCGCGTGCACTGAGCGCTCTCAGAGCTGCAGGAACCCAATGACAAGCCCAGTCACCCGCGGGGAGTACAGGCTGAGCAGGTCTGACACGGCGTTGCTGAGGGAGATCACTCGGACGGCGACGACGCAGAGATGGTGCGTGAAGTTTATGTCAGTCTGCGGAAAGAAGAACACTTCGCGGGACTGCTTCTGCTCGCGGCGGCGGGGTTTGGGCTCTTGGTGCATGAAGTCACGGCGGTGCCTGTCTGGAGACTTGAGGTATGCTTTAGATTTTCATTTCAGAAGCGCTCTTGCGTAACTCTAGACACGCGTCAAAGCGGCTCAAAGGCGTCACGCAGGATCCATTGAAACCCTCTTGTTATAAAACTACCCAGTGGGACAGAACGCGACGCGGCGAACTGCTTTTAACTTGACGCGTCGTTCTTAAAACACAGACGCGGTGACGCGGTGACGCGCGACGTCTGTCTGACAGCAGCAGTGACATTCTTCTTTTTTGTGTGTTTCTCTTCTACTTTTACATGCTGAAACTTTCGAGGATGCACTTTTTAAGTTTTGGTGATTCCAAGGTGTTTTGTGGCTTTTAGGCTTCTTCACTTTGACTGATCCATACTAGTGTAACCCTTAGAAAACTAAAACACTTAGTCTACACGATATATATACTGTATATATACTGTTGTGCTCCTTTCTCTTCTGAGAAACAGAACTACTCATTTAACACTCACAGGCTTCTCCAAAGTTTTGTCCTGGCTATAAAACTCTCCCTAGATTGAGTCCCTAATAGGCTACCACCTGCGAGGAGGTCTGGAGAGAGCTTCCCAGTCATCACTAGGTAGGGTGCTTGGAGACACATGTAGTCCTGGAAGTATGGCCAGGGCTGGATTTAACTCTTACCGTGACATAGGCAAAGCTCATTTTTAGGCTCCCCTTCCCTATTAATATATATGCCTAATATTACCACCCCACCAAACAAAAATATTTCATAATTAATGAAACCCGTTACAGTGTTTTCTATCGCAATAAGTGCTTGCGTTCAGTCAAATGTCATAGTTTGAGACTGAGAAAGACCATGCCATTAATAGGCAGCGTCGTGGCCACATTACCGCTTCGGGAGTGCATTATTTCTTTAATAATTTTAACGGCCTGGAGTCACAATCACAAGACATTGTTCAGATGATTTGTTTCACGACATCTGTCATGTTTCCATCCTGAAATCTCGTGTGTTGAACTAATTTTTTACGCACCTCGTCCCAAAACTTCTGTTGCAAATTCCAAAATGTCATTTTATAGTTAATAACAGAGGCTATTGATATGCAAGCTATTGCAGTTATTAGAGAGAGAGAGATATTAAGCGTGTGTGAATTACAGCAGCAGCGTCTACTAATAGCGAATCTTTAAGTTGAACTGCTTCAAGAACCTCGCTACTGAGAAATGTCATGTAGCTTTTCAGCTGCGAAACTATTTTATTGATAAATTCGAGGGGCAGCGATGACAACAAGTTTCTGTGCATGTGTGCACGTCTGTGAGAGAACGGAGAAAAACGTGCAAGACATGGAAATAGTTTGTCATTTTTTACCCTATTGGTATGTGCTCAATGTCTTATGGGGTTTGGTTCTTTTACTGTTGTAGATGGCCCATAGTATAACAAAAATATAATATCTCTTCACTGTGTTTGGGTCCCGCTGGAAGAGCTTGGGCAGTCCTGAATCATGAACACCATGTGAATATAGGCATGAAATAAAAACTACACTAAATGCATGTACTGTGAACAATTCATCTGTGCATGTTTCATTTTTTGATGTTTTAACTTCAAAATGTTTAATCAAAATGTCTTACCTTGATGTTTACTCGTCTACGACATCTCTCTGGTGACGTTTGCAGGGCTTCTGCATTCATTTAGTGCACTTAATAGATGACGATGAGTTTGTTTCTTCATCACAATGGATTTGGATGAATTTATCATCACTTGCTCAGCAGTTGATTATCTGCAGTGAATGGGTGCCGTCAGAATGAGAGTCGATTAATGTCTCGTGAAGCAAAAAGCTGCGTGTTTGTAAGAAACAAAGCCATCAGTGGGTTTTTAACTTCAAACCGTTGCTTCTGCCTAAAATACATAGAGTCCATAATCCATAATAACTCTTCCTCAGTGAAAAAGTGTTCTGGTCTGAATCAGGAGAGAAATCTGCATCAGATCAAGCAGCGTTTACAAGACAAAACAGCTCTAAACAAATATGAGGCTGGATTTTGATGTGAGTACGGTGGCTGAGAGAGCTCAATGCGCTGCAAATGTGACCCTGGAGCACAAAAGCAGTCATAAGTAACACAGGTATATTTATAGCAATAGACAACAATACATTGTATGAGTCAAAATTATAGATGTTTCTTTTATGCCAAAAATCATTAGGATATTAAGATCATGTTCCATGAAGATATTTAGTAAATTTCCTACCATAAATATATCAAAACGTAATTTTTGATTAGTAATATGCATTGCTAAGAACTTCATTTGAACAACTTTAAAGGCGATTTTCTCAATATTTAGATTTTTTTGCACCCTCAGATTCCAGATTTACAAATATTGTCCTATCATAACAAACCATACATCAATGGAAAGAATATTTATTCAGCTTTCAGATGATTTATACATCTCAATTTCGAAAAATTGACCCTTATGACTAGTTTTGTGGTCCAGGGTCACAAATAGAAAAAAACACCCGCAAATTAAGAAAACAACTTCATCAATTTGACAAAACACACGCTGCAAATATACTTCTTTATTTGGTTGTGTTGTGAGCATTTGCAGCACAGATGTTTTCTTGATTTGCTGGTACTTTTTCTATTTGCATGTGTTTTCTGAAGTTGCAGCGCATTGAGCTCTCTCGGCCACCGTATGTGAGAGACAACAGGAGATGGGTTTTTTCACTGGAGGAAACGTTATTATGGATTATGGACTCATATTTTAGCTGGAAACAATGCTTTGAAGTTAAACACACCTTAATGAATGCTGGATTTGTTTCAGCTTTTGTCTTCTCCAAATGTTAACTGATGGACTGGAGTGCTGTGGATTATTGTGATGTTTTTATCAGACTCTCATTCTGACGGCACCCATTCACTGCAGAGCATCCATTGCTGAGACACTGATGCAGAGACACATTTCTACAAACCTGATGAAGACACAAACTCATCCTGATCTTGGATGACCTGAGGGTAATTACATTTTCAGCAAAGTTTTATTTTTGGGTGAACTGTTCCTTTAAGCCTCACTTTTGAATGCCACGCCCCATCTCAACATCCAATCAACAACTGATGCATAGAACCAAGTACTCACCTATTTTTATTTTTATTGGATGTACTGTAAGTCACTATACAAAAAAAAGATCTGTCACTACTTTTATTTCATTGTGACTTTGCAAATGAAATTTTAGAGTTTGATATATTGTTTACAAAAAAATATTTAATGGGAATAGCCAACACATCTACATTTGAATGGATGTCAAAGGAGACAACAGCTGTTAACTAACTAACTAACCTAAAACAGACCCTAACCCCTTGCCTGCCACTAACTAGCAATAGCATGAGCCAATCATGGCTTACAGCTGTGATGTAAATAAAGGTTTCTGGCTATTTACTAATAAAACATAACGAATCCTCCTGAATGTCCTGTTCTGGACAGTGTTCTTCAAGTGACTTCTTTAACCCTTGTGTGTCAATACACAAAAAGTTACACATAGGTCCATAGTGGGCAAAAATGTCCATGTCAACAAACGGTCATAAAAATGTGAAGCTTGGGGAGCACAGAGTTAAGTTTGGTCTCATTTTAAAGAAGACCCATGGCACATTATTGTTGAAGTAAAAAAGTTTAAAAAGTGAAACCAAAACAAAGTTATACAGGTTTAAGTTTATGAAAATTATTTATGAATAATATTTTATATAAAATATATATTTTATGTAACATGTTGAACTCTAAACCTGCTAGAAAATCCATAAATCTGTTCCAAATTTGAGGTTGATATCTCAAAAAATGAGCTTTCAGTAAGATATTGTTTGGGCGCAGTACCATATTTTCTCCATTAGATGCAGCAAAACTCTGCTGGAGCTCACAGTGCTTGAGTTTGTGATTTACAGTAGAGTTTATCTCTCAAATATTACAAGAACACACACACACACACATACAAACCACACTCAGACATCCATACCAACACACACACACAATTATAGCTGCATTATTTATCCAACTGTCTCTATAATATGCAGAAGCAGAAAACAGTAATAAAGCCAGTATTTGCTTTATAGACCAAACCTGAAAAAATGGCATCATCTGGTAAAAAATAGTAAAAAAATACAATTTTGACGCCTTGCCAACAGAATGAAAGCCTATTAACAAAAATTGCATAATTTTACTGTTAAACGGCACTGCGATTAAAAATATCAGTTTTAATGGGTTTCAATGAGGACATTTTTGTCCTTAAAGTCCTGAGAGGAACTATTTTGTGTAACTAGTGTAAAACAGATTTATTAAAGGAAATGAGGGTGAAATAGTAAAATTCCAATAAAAATACACATCTGTGCCAAAATGTATGCAGCTGCCAATAACACAGGCAAAATTATCAAAAAAACTAAACTGAAAAGAACAAAAATGTCCAAAAGGTAGAAGTCGAAAGAGCCCAGATACAATCCAAGATAGATCCCACCGTCCTTTCAAGATGCAGTATTAGCACTTCTTGTTATTATGTGCATTACTGAATGTAGATGGAAGGTACAGTATGTACTATGCTCCATCTGTAGTAGTTATATAATCAGTCTTTTGTCCATCCTTGGGGACGAGGCTGAAATATGTGTATTGGCAAGGATAGTCTGACTTTACTTTACAGTTTACCCATCAGTGTGTTACTGACCCCTCGACTGTCTCGAGGATTTTAAGCCTTGCATTACTTGTTGTCCAAGGTTTTTCAGTCGACGGTTGATGGTTTCGTTTGGGATGTTTAGCTATTTGCTTTGGCATATTACTACACTGTAAATCTACAAACACATCCAGTCCACATCTCAGACCTCTCTATTTCACAGAAGACGTTTCTGGATCTAGTAGTGTTACGTAATTTACAGTCAGCTCATGACCGAGTGTTAAATCTACTCATGGCCAACAGTTGAGAAAGCTGTCAGACGCAGTGAAAGAATAGATAAGAGTAGCTCTTTTGACTTGTATGAACAATATGAACATCCGTTTTGGAAAGTGATCATTTGGTCATCACAAAAGTAGCTGGGAAGAGAGTTTTGTCTTTGTCGTGGAAGGAGCATGACCATCGATTAGGCTCTGACGTATCACATTTTGGATTAGAAAAGGCTTTAACAATTAATTACAGCATTAAAGGTGGCATAGAATGCATTGATACAATGTTTTAAATTGTTCTCTGATATCTACATAGAAGGTACGTGGCTTAGGTAAGGGAAAAAAAATCTCCAGAAACAGTTTTACATGTGCATTTACAACCCTAGGATTTCTCCCCAGAATGAAATGGTATGTTATTGGCTTATTTGGAAGGGTCATAATGTTTCACAGTGCGGCTCAATGATGAGCTCTGCTCTGATTGGCTGTTTCACAGTGCGGCTCAATGTTGGGCTCTGCTCTGATTGGCTGTTTCACAGTGCGGCTCAATGTTGAGCTCTGCTCTGATTGGCTGTTTCACAGTGCGGCTCAATGTTGAGCTGTGCTCTGATTGGCTGTTTCACAGTGCGGCTCAATGTTGAGCTCTGCTCTGATTGGCTGTTTCACAGTTCTGCTCAATGTTGAGCTCTGCTCTGATTGGCTGTTTCACAGTGCGGCTCAATGTTGAGCTCTGCTCTGATTGGCTGTTTCACAGTGCGGCTCAATGTTGAGCTGTGCTCTGATTGGCTGTTTCACAGTGCGGCTCAATGTTGAGCTCTGCTCTGATTGGCTGTTTCACAGTGCGACTCAATGTTGAGCTGTGCTCTGATTGGCTGTTTCACAGTGCGGCTCAATGTTGGGCTCTGCTCTGATTGGCTGTTTCACAGTGCGACTCAATGTTGAGCTGTGCTCTGATTGGCTGTTTCACAGTGCGGCTCAATGTTGAGCTCTGCTCTGATTGGCTGTTTCACAGTTCTGCTCAATGTTCAGCTCTGCTCTGATTGGCTGTTTCACAGTGCGGCTCAATGTTGGGCTCTGCTCTGATTGGCTGTTTCACAGTGCGGCTCAATGTTGGGCTCTGCTCTGATTGGCTGTTTCACAGTTCTGCTCAATGTTCAGCTCTGCTCTGATTGGCTGTTTCACAGTGCGGCTCAATGTTGGGCTCTGCTCTGATTGGCTGTTTCACAGTGCGGCTCAATGTTGAGCTGTGCTCTGATTGGCTGTTTCACAGTGCGGCTCAATGTTGAGCTGTGCTCTGATTGGCTGTTTCACAGTGCGGCTCAATGATGAGCTCTGCTCTGATTGGCTGTTTCACAGTGCGGCTCAATGTTGAGCTGTGCTCTGATTGGCTGTTTCACAGTGCGGCTCAATGTTGGGCTCTGCTCTGATTGGCTGTTTCACAGTTCTGCTCAATGTTCAGCTCTGCTCTGATTGGCTGTTTCACAGTGCGGCTCAATGTTGGGCTCTGCTCTGATTGGCTGTTTCACAATGCGGCTCAATGTTGAGCTGTGCTCTGATTGGCTGTTTCACAGTGCGGCTCAATGTTGAGCTGTGCTCTGATTGGCTGTTTCACAGTGCGGCTCAATGATGAGCTCTGCTCTGATTGGCTGTTTCACAGTGCGGCTCAATGTTGAGCTCTGCTCTGATTGGCTGTTTCACAGTGCGGCAAAATGTTGAGCTCTGCTCTGATTGGCTGTTTCACAGTGCGGCTCAATGTTGAGCTCTGCTCTGATTGGCTGTTTCACAGTGCGGCTCAATGTTGAGCTCTGCTCTGATTGGCTGTTTCACAGTGCGGCTCAATGTTGAGCTCTGCTCTGATTGGCTGTTTCACAGTGCGGCTCAATGTTGAGCTGTGCTCTGATTGGCTGTTTCACAGTGCGGCTCAATGTTGAGCTGTGCTCTGATTGGCTGTTTCACAGTGCGGCTCAATGTTGAGCTCTGCTCTGATTGGCTGTTTCACAGTGCGGCTCAATGTTGAGCTGTGCTCTGATTGGCTGTTTCACAGTGCGGCTCAATGTTGAGCTGTGCTCTGATTGGCTGTTTCACAGTGCGGCTCAATGTTGAGCTGTGCTCTGATTGGCTGTTTCACAGTGCGGCTCAATGTTGAGCTGTGCTCTGATTGGCTGTTTCACAGTGCGGCTCAATGATGAGCTCTGCTCTGATTGGCTGTTTCACAGTGCGGCTCAATGTTGAGCTCTGCTCTGATTGGCTGTTTCACAGTGCGGCTCAATGTTGAGCTCTGCTCTGATTGGCTGTTTCACAGTGCGGCTCAATGTTGAGCTCTGCTCTGATTGGCTGTTTCACAGTGCGGCTCAATGTTGAGCTCTGCTCTGATTGGCTGTTTCACAGTGCGGCTCAATGTTGAGCTCTGCTCTGATTGGCTGTTTCACAGTGCGGCTCAATGTTGAGCTCTGCTCTGATTGGCTGTTTCACAGTGCGGCTCAATGTTGAGCTCTGCTCTGATTGGCTGTTTCACAGTGCGGCTCAATGTTGAGCTCTGCTCTGATTGGCTGTTTCACAGTGCGGCTCAATGTTGAGCTGTGCTCTGATTGGCTGTTTCACAGTGCGGCTCAATGTTGAGCTCTGCTCTGATTGGCTGTTTCACAGTGCGGCTCATTTCAGTAGCTCGAAGGAAACACAGGGAAAATATATATTTCAATACTTTCTCGTGCAGTTATATCGTTGGGTAATTATACTGTAAATAAAATGCAGGCATCAGGGAGCCGCTATTAATATGCTGGGCATTGAAACTGCTTTCAAATGCATGATCGCTTTTTACTTTCACTTTCGAGATTCGCGATCACACAAACTCTGTTTATACTATGGAGCAGCAGTACTTACAACATGTTCATTTACAAGATCAGATGCTTGTCAGTGGTGCTCAGGATCTGTAAATCATTCTCCATCATCCTCAGTCATCTCTCCTTACTGTGCGTTCACACCGCAGGCGGCGAGAGCGTCAAAGTGGCCGGAAGTCATTCATTTTCAATGAGAGCCAGCGGCGAGCTCCGGAGAGAGCGGCGCGGTGCGTTTTGGACGATGAGAGCGTCGAGGAGAGTTGAAATCAGGTCAACTTTATGGTAATGAGCTATGACGCGGTTCGGCGGCAACCAATCGGAATGTAGAAGTCCTCCGCTTGAGAGGATTCCAGAGAACGCAGTCCTGTAAACTTTGGTTCCGACCACATTAGTTCCCAAGCAAAATGGAGGAAAGGTTAATTATATAACTATTTATAGGGGACATTTTCCCGCTAGAACGGTTATTTTTTTCAGCGGGAATGCAATTAATTTGCTCAAAACAACACCGATTTGACCAATTGCATTAAGGCTGCACTTCAATCTGGACAGTTTGTAATGTAGGCTGCACACAAATTAGAGTTAATTAAAGACCAAGGCTAGTAAATGTCTCCTATAATGTTGAAATTAGACTAGCACTTAACCATGAACATAAATCCACACCACACAAATGGCTTTTAATTGGTTTATTTCGTTAGCAAATATGTAACTACAATAAAGTTCTTTCCATCGATCAATTTCATGAGGTTAACTGTGCACAAGATCAGCAAGCTTGTTTGCTTTGCGGCCCCTTTAAATACAAGACAAGCATACGATCTACGTCAGAGCGGCCGAGCGGCCACGAATCTTTCTACAGCGTTGCTGGCAGGGCGGCCAGGGCGAATTTTGACGCTCTCGCCGCCTGCGGTGTGAACGCACAGTTACTCTGTCTATGTGGTAAGTGAAATCTTATGTACTGTAATGTAACAGGCTACAGCTAGCAGTTAACCATGTCCCTTTAGTGGCTCGCGTTATTTTATTAGAACGCGTTATTTGCTTTCCGTGCCTTTCTGAATACAGACACCAACCCATCCCTGCACTTCACATCCCCTGCACAGCCTCTAAAATAACATTTATTTCCATGATTTTCTGTTGTCCTCGCTTGTTTCTTTACAATACCTGCAGAACTTCTGATGATTCGGCTGGCGGCTGCAGAACATGGGCGGGTTTATGCAAATGTTGGGGGCATAACTATTAGTGATGTCACAATCGGTGTTATGTTCTGATTCGTCTATTTTTCAGTCTTTTTTATTCACGAGATTTACATAAGAAGGACACAATGGTGTTTGAGTCTCACTGTATATCATTTCCATACAGAAATCTTATTATTCAACTATGCCAAGATAAACACAGTTTTCCATTCTATGGCACCTTTAAATAATGCTTTGCAGGGTGGGCTTGTCTGCAGCACGTCGCTCTCTTGTGTATTATGTTACGTGTTTGTTCGAACAGATCACTTGATTGATTGTTTGCACTGTCAAACATGGTTCCTTGTCCATTAAAAGCACCTTGAACCGTGATTCTTGTGAGCGGCTGTATCCTGGAAGGAGCTGGAGATTGAATATAGGCCACAGTGTCTTGTCATGTATCGTTATACAGTGTGGTGCTACAAAGAAAAGAGTCTTCGAGAATACCAAACATATGAAGAGGAAAGCAGCCAAACCTCAAGACACTTGGATCAAGCTGCTATCTACAGATTTATCCATTTTCTGTTCCTGAATCCAACAACATGACATGGATATGATTAGTTGTATAGGCCTATATCCTGATATCCTGCATGTGGAGAAATGACCTGCAATTCTAAGAAAATACAACGATCAGAGACTCTTTCCAGGTCATTACCCAGGAAAAGGCTGCTTGGCGGCATTATCCCTGTATTCAGTGTATGCTAAATTACCTTTAATCCACTTTCTGAATCTCCACATTCATCCTCATCTGGTTTACTTGCTGCTTACTGCTTCAGACAAAAATCCTTGAATATGATTCAAAGATTTGATGCCATGTATTTTGCAAAGTTATCCGTATCATCCTCTGATCCACACCTGAGAACTGTCCTCAGGGTTATGTGGATCTTTTAAAAATAATGCATTACAATATTGCATCACTCCATAGTTAGTTTTTATGGCAAGTAATGCATTACATTACTTTTGCGTTACTTTTTGTCACCTGGGGTTTCATTTATAAAACTCCGTATATTTCATCCTAAAAGTGTACGTAGGCACAAAATCTAGATTTTTATGCCAGAACATGCGCAAAAATCCCTTTATATATCCCAGTCAGGGGAAGATTATGCGTACGTGCATCTCCACCTCGTCTCCTCCCAGAAATAATCATATATGGAGTTTACAACGCCTAGTTTTACTATGCATAACCTCATCTGCATATCATTTCCATGCATATTCCCATCCACGTGACACCATGTTTAACACCGTCAAAGGTACAAGATTAAGGAAATATGAGATACTGACTTTAAATGCCATTTGTGCCATACATTTATTTTTATTGATAAAAATAATCCAATATCCTTGTTATGTTTTAGGATAAATATATAGAATAGAGTTGATCACATTCTTTAACACTGGCCAAATAGTATTTCAATCGTTTTAAACCATTCAAAGCAAATTAAATGTATGCAGTTTGGCTGATAAGGTGAACATCTTTTAGCTATTTTCAGTGGAAACATATATTAGCCTATATATTGCAGTGTAAATACAATTGTCTGACTCGCCACATCACTGAAGTGTTTTAAAATGGAAACGTGCAATCTTGTCTTCTTCAAGTTGTATCCTTCAAATACAGTGGTATTTTCCATAATGTTATGGATACCTTCACACGACATTAACACCTCCGTGCAGCTGCGGTTGTATTAAACCAGACAATGGACCGTCCGAACACCAAATCCAGGGGCCTCATTTATCAACAGTGCATATGTTACGGAGCCGACGAGACGAGAGGTGTGCGGATCCATTTGCAGGCTTTTATTAATAGACATGGTCACAAAACAAGCAGGGTCAAAAACATCAGCAAACAGGTATGACACAGACAAGGCAGAGAGTAATCCTAGGGCAAGGCGTGGGTTGACGATCGGCGAACAATATCCAACAGGGCAAGGCAGAGAGATAATCCAGGTACACGAGCAATAATCCAAACGAGGTGCGAACAGAGTCCGAACGGCAAGGTAAAGGGTTAATCCAGGAAACACGGGCAGGAATCAAAGCACTAGAAACACACAAGGCAAGGCAAAACTATGACTACTACAAAAGGCTCTGTAAGGTAGCTATCGGCTAGGGTAGCGATATGCGCATACAATACTCGGCGATCACAGAGAGGAAGTCCAAGGCTTATAAACTGTGATCAGTGAAATCAGCTGTGTGTCGTCAGTGCAATGGATGATGGGAAATGTAGTCTTTGGGTGATATGTAACTGTCTGTGTGGTGTGAAAGTCAATGTGATGGAGGAGTGACCTCTGGTGGTGAGTGAACAGAAGTTCATGGCCAGGATTTGTGACAGCATAGAAAAGGTTCTATATTTTGTCCTACGAATGAAATTTTGAATGTGCCTAAGTACAAGAAACTCCATATTTATCAAACGTGCGCACACAGTTCTTATGCACATGATTAAGCAATCAGTAGCTGCGTTTCCATCCACCTATTTTTATGCGCATTTTGGATAATCGCATAAAAAAAAAACGCTGGATGGAAACGGCAAGATGCGCATAAATTCTAAAAATGCGCATAAAAAACATATGCGCACATTTGAGTAGGATAAATGTTTTATCCGGTAAGAAAAAATGCGCATAAACTACGATGGAAACACATTTACCGAATAAATTCCTCCATGCGCATTGAAAAAGTCATGTGAGTTTGCGCTATGAGACGGGATAACTTGACTAACCAGCGGATCGATGTCGTTCACAGCATCTATATGTTGTTATGGTCGTTCTGAAAAACCTGAGCAAAGTCTGTCGTCAAAGTATTTCTGTATAATTGTCTAACATGACTGCGTTCTCAAACAGCTGGCATCTACCTCCGAAAGCATTGACCGCATTTATTGTCTCGTCTGCTCGCTCTGAGGTGCAAGTCATTTATGTCATATATGAAAATTATTATATTCAGTGGCTTCTCCTGTATTCTTAGTGATATTTAGTGCCACAGTTTACCAGGACGTGACGATTTTGTTCTCTTTGACTTGTTGGATGGAAACGGTGGTTTATTCGCAAATGTTTTATGCGATATTCCAGTTTTGCGCATAAATTTAATTTGAATCTTTGGATGGAAACATAGCTATTGTTGATAAATCCCACATGTGCGTAAGTACCATGCTCGTTCACAGTCATTTGCATTCGGAAACGCCTCCAAATGAACCGTATATGGTGACGCTTTAAAAATCACGTGATTGAAACGCTAATCCCTAATTATAAGCCACTGTGCTCTCAGCACAGATCAGCACGAGCTGCGGAGCGCATTGTTTGCCAAGTCTTCCAATAACGCAAGATAAGACAAACATCCCAGCAGGCACAAAACAGGCACACAACGTCATAAGACGTTGATATTTGGTTAAATTTTGGTTGCGACATCGGGTGACCAAAATTCAATGTAAATCCAACGTCTAATGTCAATGTTAAATTGATGTCCGATACGGACGTCAGCTGACGTTGAGATTTTGTTGTTTTTAGGTTGTGTAACCAAAACTCAACATTAAGTCAACGTCAAATATTGACGTCAACCCGATTTTCATTTTCAACCAAAATGCAACGTCTGTCTGACGTCATGTCCAACGTCAACCTGACGTTACATAGACGTCTGGTGCCTGCTGGGATTTGTCACAGCTGTCTTTTATAGGGTTTGACACAATTATGCAACTTGTGTTTAAAACTAGAAAAATTATAAATTTAGTTTTTTTATAATTATAGGAAACACAGGACATATGTGGATTGCTTAATGCATTCTGTGACACTCTTAAATGCTTTTTATGTGTAGTGTCGCCATTCTACCACTAGATTCTCTGCGTCAGCATGCTCAGAGGTGTGCTTATATTTACACACATTTCTACGTATAAGTACAAGTTGGTAGATCCCACACTTCGCGTGAAACTGTTCTTACGCACACATCTGTGCGTACGCACTGTTGATAAATGAGGGCCCAGCAGTGTCCGCCATAATGTCGAATGCGTATCATTGATCAATGTTCTTGCTACAAAAATATTTTCTCGTATTTTGCGGTTTAGTTTAAATATGAATTATTGTGCACCTATCACTCTTCGCTGTCATTAAAACATAGCATGCCACTGGAAAAGTGGTCAAGCGCATCCACTACAAATTATGTCTAGGCTAATTTTGGTTTAACTTCTGCGTAATGACTTTGTAATTTCAGTGCTTATCTCCATTAATGAGAGTATAATGTTTAATGTAAATGTGTATATCGGCATGAAAACAGAGTTTAAAAACTTTGTTTGCTTTATTAATTTTCTCACTTGAGGAAAAATAGTTCGTAAGCATGGGTCAGAGTTTGCGTGCATGTATGCAAATTTTCCCGTCAAGTTTGTTTTTATAAATCCCACCTTTTGCGTAGGAAGTGGCGTATGCCTCTTTCAGGCAGGTTGTGCATACGCAATGGTTATAAATGAGGCCCCAGGGCGGGGCTTGCTTTTTTTATGTTTTAAAAACAAAAAAACAAAAAGTTATATTTTTTGGCAACTTTAACGTGTTATGATTCCATATTGGGAATCACAGCTGAAAATGACTAACTAACTTAAAATGGTAACAGTTCCTGACTTCAGTGTGCCACACACACAATTTTGGTGTCTTTGGAAAGAAGACCCTTTGGCCTTTACTATCCATCATCCAGAGTTGATAATGCTCAAAAATATAAAAAGTTATAGACACTGAAGTGCCTTGATAAAAATTGTGCCACACTGAATTTTTTTTTTATTTCATATAAAATACATTAAATCAGTCCTGGAGCAATCCAGAAAAGTAATGGGTTGAAAGTCTCATGTCTCATGAGTTTATATTTCAAATCTGAAGAAGATACTATGAAAAATGAGATTCCTGCAACCATTTTTCTGAGATTTTATACATGTTTTGATGTGTACTGCTTACACAAATTTAGCAAATACATTCCTTATAAGCTTTCCATCGAAAAACAGCGATCTATCGTCGATGCTTGAGGCTTAGACCTTCAAAATTATATATAGTTTGTCAAGATTAATTTTGTCCAGGTTCATTTTACCGATTTGAAAACAATGACATGTTAACAGCTTAAAGGCCCTTTCACACCAAAAGTGAGATGAATAAACCTTAGGCCTCTGTCTCTGCACTTACTCCCAGTTTCTCTCAACACAGAGACAGTGAATAAATGGGAAAACAAAGTAACTTGCATTGCTTATTTGAAAAAGTAACTCTGATATTTTGCTGTAAATCTAAAGGCAATGCATTACTTTAAAAAAAAAACTTGTGTTACTTGTAATGCGTTCCCCCAACACTGATCATTAGAGACCAGTTATACCAAAAATGTTGGCCAGTAGTCATACATTTCTGTGGAGTTCATTGCAGACCAAAACAAGTCTCTGCTCTCTTTGCCACCACAGACCGATTCTCTATAGCACTATTCTCCACAAACCATTAAGTTCTCAGTGTACTAGACTTTAAATGCCAATCTTTGCCTTACTTCAAGGTGTTATCGCCAGTCAAACAGAGAAGCTGAAAGGCTAAATGAGGAAATGAGCAGATTCTTGCAATCATACACATTCCAGTTGGACTGAAGGTTTAACAGTAGACCAGAACAATATTAGTGCTAAGAGTTGCTCCTAGAAACAAAATTCTAAGAAAGTTCTCAGAAATGTGTTTCCTCTTAAAATTAAAGAAAAGATCCTAGTAAAGGAAAAAGTCATTCAGAAAGCATCTTAACCCTTAAAAGAGGTATTAAGGTCCAAAACTGTTAGGAGTACAGACGAGGACTTTTAAGAGGCTTAAGAGTTTCTTTAGCAGCGGAGAAAACATGAAGAGGGAGACGAAATGTGTTGCACACAATGCATGACAGTGAGTTAATAAGATGCTACACATTAGATGGTGCAGGGATCTTATTAAAGACATGCTAACATCTCCGACAGAAATGGAAGTAAATCACTACATTAAAGTCTGTGTAAAGTCAATACTAAATGTGTGTTCTGAGTTTGTCACACCACAGAAAAATGTTATTAACCACCCAACCGAATTTGAATGCTAAAAAAACGCCAAGTAAATAAAATAAGCTATCAAAATCTTGAAAAAATCAGCAGTATTCTGTGCTCTCACACGCTGGGGGCGTGTCCACTGGCGGCGCTGAAACCACGCCCACTCGCGGAGAAGCTGCTGTCTCTCTCAGCTGTCTTCCTCTAGCAGCAGCTTAATTTAAATAAGGAGACCGAGCTCAGTTGTTTTGTAAATTTTCACAACCAGGTATTAACGTGACAAAGGGATAGCTAGCTAGCAAACTGTAGGCTGTAGTAACTAACGGTAATGACAGTAACTCGCGATTGAGCCGTGAACCACTGATGCTTAGGTGTGTTCGACTTGAAGCAGCGCTGCAGACCGATCAGTGTTTGATATCAAAGTACCGCGAGAGCGATTGGAAAGCATCAGGAGCGTCTGCTCTCTGTAGCTCTCACTGTACTTTGATGTCACACACCGATCGGTCTGCAGCGCTGCTTCAAGTCGAACACACCTCATAGTGTTGGGGGCGGGGCCGGTGGCTCGATTGCATCATCGAGTCATGATTTAGCCCCGCCCAAAAAATCACGAAAATGGTGAAAAACTGTTTAACGGTCTAACTCCACAATTAAGTACTACATAGTTCACAGTCTTTGTAACATGTTTCAGCAATGCATTTCTAACATTTATAATGCGTTTACAAACAATTCTCAGAATTTACTTTACACAGACTTTAACATATTTGTCAACTGGAAACATGCAGCTATACAGCAGTGATGATTTGGGTCTGTCACAACCTTCTATAAGCAAAGTGATCATATAAAGAATATATATACAGTACATAGGGCCTATAGTGTGTGTGTGTGTGTGTGTGTGTGAGAGAGAGAGAGAACGGTAAAACAGGAAAAAGTACACCTGTAATTTCAAAGTGAAGGCTTATAATAGACCCTACTCTTAAAAGCGCTCTTTTATTTCCTTCTTGGACAACCAACCAATCACCGTCTTCAAAAGACTGTGTCATACCTAGCAACGGGGTCAGCCCCGCCTCCTCACTAAGATAACAGTGTTTGTCTTTTCCTCATTCAGAGTTGCTCTCAGATTGCTCCTGAATCACTTTCAAGCAAGACACCTAGTTAGACATTTTTAAGCTAAATTAGGAGCTCTCTGAGAGAATCTTTAAGAATACGGGCCCTGAGCTCGGTGGAAATGCACCTGCTGGCTTATCTCTGATCCTGTGGCTGCTTGGGACTAAACCTCCACCTTCTTTTGTCTCTGAAACCCACTTAAGTACCAGCTGCGAGTGACTGGAATGCACACAGCAAACAGTCCTGGGAGCCTCCATGTGCCAGCTGCAGAAAGCCGCATGAATTCCAGTTGGCATTGACATTGGCAACCAACACCAAACCTCAGAGTTGGGCAAATAATGTGGCTCCAAACCATGTCCTGCTAAAAAACGCATTTGATATATTTAGTGATGCCTTTAAAATGGCATTCTAAGAATTTGCACTTGTTGCTCTTGAAGACTCTGTTCATCATCTGCTCTCTAGTTAATGAAGGCTTGTATTATTATTACAATAGTACTGAGGAGTACTACTCATGTATTCTGGATAAGTCACCCATGTATTAGCTTCACATGTTTCTTGAAATGCACTCATGTCCCATTGTGTTTCTTTTTGGTTCATGGGGTTCTGGGGATCTCTGAATAAATCTTTAGACAGTCCTGCTTTGGCGTGTAGTTGCACCAACCTGCAAAGAGACCCTACTCAAGTCTCAAACTCATTTACATCACGAGTTCAAGGGTAGCTGAACACATATTGCATGATTAAATTGTATGATTGATCGCGCCAAAACACTGTCATTTGTGAGTTCCACTCTGTCAATGTATCTTGGACCTAAAATATGTTTTTCCATTTTCAATTATTTTCCACTGGAAAAGAATGGAAGTCTTGCTTGCCAAGAGTGCAGCTTAAAAAACCACGTCTGCTTGTAAATGCATGTGATATAAAGGCAGGCCTAAGAGTCTGGTCTGAAAGCGAATCGGTTCAGGAATGTCCCCTCTGCACTGTCGGACCAAAATAGTCTCCATCTCCTCTAGTTATAACTATCTTAACTTTACTGCTCCTATCAGCGTTTGCAAGTGGCGTCTGCTAGCTTTTTAGCTTTTAAAACACTCAGACTCGAGCGCTCTATCGACACTTGACTCTTTTCCAGAAGATTGAGATAAAAGTCAGCAAAGGACTTTACAGCACGTATAGAAAATCCTCCATGTTAGTCCATGCAGTCGTCCGGATTTGGAAGACTGTACGCTCTGTGTGAAGCAAAAAGGAGCCAAGCTTTATGCAAACACTGTGGATTTCTAACCCAGAGACTCCTTGGCTCTCTGCTGTGTTTGTGTATGTGTCTGTGAATGTCTGCTTAATGTGTCTGTTTCAGACACTAGTTTAAGGTCAGATTACCAGTGAAGTGAAAAAATTTGGACAGCTTTATGAAACCCAGAGAGCGCTCTCAACATCAACGTCTGAGTTCAAATTCAGGCCAAATACCTTCTGGGATTACAATATAAAATGAGGCATTTTTTTATGGCTAGTGAAAGACATGTTTTAATTTTTTCCCCCATAGACTTAAATCTTCCTGTCAATTCATTACAGTGCACATTCTTATGAAATCAAAACTGTTAGCTTTGAGACCTTCATATAGTTGACAGTCCTTTAGTGGACACACATACAGTCTCATTTGCTGCTAAACTGACCAAAAATCTTGATCTTGCATGCATCATTTTTTTTTCTAGGATTAATTTGACCCCTTCCACTAAATTACTACCTGTCACCAACTAGCAGTAGAAACATAGTCTTTACTTCAGTTAGCACTTGTACTTTGTTTTTTTCAACAGCCGTTTGCAAAGAAATTGGCTGGAATTTATTGTTGAGAATGAAACGTATTCATGAAAGTGCTTTCATCCATTGTTTTAAAGGGGTCATCGGATGCAAAATTCACTTTACAAGTTGTTAGAACATAAATGTGTGTTGGAAGTGTGTGTACACATCCATATATAATGATAAAAATCCACCCAAGTGTTTTTTTAAATCCCTATTTTAAAATCCTCTTTCTCAAATCAGGCGGTTCTGAGAGTCCTGTCAGAATTATGTAGTTCTGTACAGGCCCCTCCCATGATAGTTGATTGACAATGCCGTCTTACCTTAGCCCCGCCCCCCTGAGTGAGCTGAGAGCTCCGCCTCCGGTGCAGGGGAAGACAAGATGTCTCAGATTAAGCGATTGAGGTGCTTTGTTGTTGGATGTAATAATGAATATAGCAGTTGTCATTTACTCCTGACATCTGAGCTGCTGAAGACACAGAGGATTATGTTTGTTTTTGAAGTGAATGCGCCGATTCCTGATCTGCCTAAATGCGTCTATGTTCGCGCGAATCATTTGTGATCCAGCTTCATCTACAGAAGTGAGTATAAGGTTTTTTTTTATGAATCTTTGCAAATCACCTTTCCTAATAATGTGCTAATTAGCAAGTTTCACGACGAATGCGGCTAAACTAAACAGTCCCTCGGAGAGCGGCTCGGAAGAGAGGGGCGGAGTCAGCAGAGCTCATTAACATTTAAAGGAACATGCTACAAAACGGCTTGCTCTGACAAGAGCTGTTTTTGACAGGTTTAAAAAGGTGTTTGTTTTTTTTACGCTACCATTGAGAAATTTTAACCAAATGATGTTACAGACTTTTCATTAAGAGCTTAAAGAATCAAATCAACTTGTGGAAAATGGGCATCCGATGACCCCTTTAAAAAAAGATCATTTGATATGTTCCACCGAAGTTGTTGTTGATTTTCT
>CM041804.1:2487329-2549829 GCA_023376895.1 Aspiorhynchus laticeps | reverse complement strand
TAATGTAGTACTGCAAGCGGACGCTGATCATGGATTCCTTCATGAGTGACAAAACTGAAGAGATGCACCTGTTATTGAACACGCACGCAGTAAAGTGTAACGAACTTCTAATTCTGTGCGTTTTTTGCTAAAAAAATTGCTCTGAGTCTTTATTACAACCAACAAAAAGTATCGTTATTGTAGTTCAAAAGGGTAAACGTAACAGTCGAAGTTGGCTCGAGATGAAAAAAAAATGCAAAGTTGCATTAGTCATCTGTCTCCGTGACAGCAAGTATACTTTTAAAGCTGGAATAATGAGTGGATTAAGAAGCCTTTCAGTGGGCAAGAGCGAGGAACAGCCTAACATGGATGGAAATTTATTGGCTAGGAGGATTGTATGCATCGCAGTCAGGGAGAGGGCTACTAACAGGCAAAACGTTTTTTTTTTTGCAACTTGTTTATTGACTTAATAGCATTTGCTGTGCAATATGTGCCGATCGGGACGGGTGCAGTCGGGTCTGTGTCTTCCCAGCCGGGTTCGGGTCCAACTTTCGAATAATGGTCGGGTCCGGGTAGTACATTTAAGGCATTTCTCGGGTCTGCACAGGTTCGGGTCCCACTTTCAAATAAAATACGGGTCCGGGTCGGTTCCGTGCAACACATTTCGGGTCTCTTCAGGTTCGGGTATGAGTTTTTGGACCCGTGAAGACCTCTAGTTGGAACTACATCGCTCGACCTGTGATTAGAATCTTTAAAAGAATCTCAAATCTTTCATTCCATACGTTTACAATTTCATTCTACATTTTTTAGCTTCTTAAGAGAATTAAAGCACTGTTTTTGAAGAGTGTGCATGTGTGTACCAGCAAAATAACAGAGAACAAAAACGTGATTCTTCTATTAATTTGATTAAGTGAAGTTATCACTCTACCACCTGCTTGACATCATTAACGATTAAGGTGGTTCGAACGACGAATGCGTGACAAAGTTTCTGCATTTTCGGGAAATGGTCCTAAATTGCTAGTTAGTTTCTTCAACAATGTATCATACTGTGGTTAGTTAAGCAGCGAGGGAAATGCACCTCTAGCTTGTCAGTTCCTCAGATTGACATGATTCTCATTGATCGCTGCCAGGTTCAGAAGATCCACCACAGTAACTGGTGGTGAACGGTTTGTACTTGCTGGAAGTTGTGTTTGAGTCAGTTAAATTAAGTTAAATGGGACTGATTCTGAGTTGTATTATAGACATGGAGACATACAAAAAATGGGATATATCGTCTTTGGTATAATGCGTATAGGAGAGGATGTACTATTCAAGAATCATATTGGTTGGTTGACTTTCGTCAGGCTTCTACTCTGGAAACCACACCGACTGTCTGCAGTCCTACCTGCACCACTGTTTCGACGGCATCACCGGAGAACTGGCCCACGCCTTCTTTCCTCAGACCGGAGAGATCCACTTTGATGATGACGAGTACTGGATTCTGGGAAACATGCGCTTCAGCTGGAATAAAGGCATGTGTTTTTTTTCCCCCATTGGGTGAAAATTGAGAAAACTGGTATCTGATTGTTTACTTACCTTACTACCATGCTTACTACAATGGTCACAATTTTAAGAAATGTTCATTACGCCAAAATAAATATACAGACACCATAAAATAGACCAGATCGAACATATCAAAACCCCTACTTATTATTAGTTCTGACTAGGTTTGGGAATCGAAAATCAATTCCAATTCCAGAATCGGGTACTTAAGGTAAGGAATCGGATACTTGTTGTAAAATTAAAAATTCAGTTCCGCCTATCAATTCCTGTGTGCGCATCTTTTTTTTTTTAGGTGGCGAAAAGGGTTTGTTAAAAATGTATTTGTCTTTGAATCATTCATTCATGAGATTCATTCAAAAACACTGATTCATCCAGTAATGAAACAAGTAAATCTTGAGTGAGTCATTGAATCATTCCATTCATACATTCCATGAGATTTTGTTTAGTTGTCTAATGTTTTTTCTTCAGAATTGTGAGAGAACCACAACATCCATTAAAAAAAGTCTCAATTTATCCAGAATCGTGCAGCACTATTTTTCACTCAAACAGCTCTTAATCGAGTCTAGTTTTTATGTAGCTGGCTGATTTTTGTTCATGGTATTCAGCAGCAATTAAATGTTTTGCAAAAAGAGACAGAATAAACATGTTTGATATCTAAATGTTTGACTTCATTTTTTTTACCACATTGGAATCGAAACTGGGAATTGATAAGCAGAGTCGGAATCAAAATTGATCTAATTCAAACGATACGCAACCCTAGTTCTTAATGTAAACAAGAGCCCTTAAGAACCATTAAGAAGCACAATTTTCTTTTTAATTAAAGCTTTAACAATTACAATCACACTAGAACATTCAAATCTGCGTTTGTGTTGCCAATGGCCCAAAAAGAGCAGTTCCCTGTCGATACTCCACTTCGTACTGCATCTTGTCTAAAGACGCTATGGGAAAATTATTTTTTCCTTCTGACTGAAGTCTTATTCAATCACGCAGTGAAACTGCACGGCCATTGGTTCGTGCAGTGTGTTAAAAAGCGGATCTGCACGAGCCTATGGCGACGGAGCCCGCCAAAGCCCGCCAGAATGGCCGTAGCCATCTGGCTATATAAGCGGCCGTTTCGCCATAGGAACTCAGATGTCTTCTCCTTCAGCGACGATGACGACTTTGTCTCTCACTGATCCAGGAAGCCTGCTCGCCATTGAAACGCCTCTCAGCTGGAACCAGCGACCTCTGCTCGGCTGAATCCGCCGCCTTCTCAGTGCCATCAGCACTGCAGCAGTTCCGGTCTCGCTCCCCTGCAGCCATCCGGCGAAGCTCACGGATTTTCTAAAATAAGCAATCGGCGTTGTTGCAAATGCTGCGCCGTTACTGCAGTTCGTGCAGGTCACCCCTGCATGCCGATGATGGCCACAGCGAGTGCGTTTCCTGTTTGGGGAAATCCCATGCAGATGCCGCGCTCGCTGGCTCTGATTGTTCTTACTGCGAGAACATCAGTCTCGCCTCTCTGCGCTCACGGATAGCTTTCTTTTCAGAGAGCGACTCCGCCCCTCGTGCCCTCCCGTTTTCTTCCTCGCAGGGACCTGTGAGGAAAAAACAGCGGGGCAGAGGATCTCAGCGCACGGCTGAGAGCGAGCTCACGTCGGCTCAGACCCCACATGCCTCGCTCATGCCACACAGAGAGGATTCTCCCGTCCTCTTTTCTCAGCCTGACCAGCGTCCCTCTGCTAGCGCGAGCGATCTGGTCTCATTTGGGGGGAGTGACGAAGAGCTGAATGATGACAGCATGTCATTAGCAGCTTCGGACGCAGAGGAGTTGTCGGGCTCGGTAGCTGACCCCGCCCTCCTGCCTTCGTCCGCTCCCAGCGCCGCCAAGGCCGGGCTGGATGCCGAACTTCTCCGCGTCCTCTCGAAAGCAGTGGAAGAGCTGGGTCTGGAGTGGTCTCCACTGGAAGAGCCATCTCGCAGCCGTCTGAATGAGTGGTTCCTGCCGGGGCGCCGTCAGGCCCCTCGTCAGCGATCCTTGCCGTTCTTCCCTGAAGTTCCCGATGAGCTCACAAGATCATGGCACTCCCCCTACTCCGCTCGCCTCCGTACTTCCACTTCATCCGCCCTCACCACGGTCGACAGCACTGAAGAAAAGGGGTACGAGAAGATGCCTCCTCTAGACGAATCAGTGGCCGCCCACCCGTCTAAGCCGTGCAGGACCACTGCAGCGCTTGCTGGACGCTCCTACGCTTCGGCTGGACAGGCGGCTTCGGTGCTCCTCTCTATGGCAGTCCTCCAGGTCTTTCAGGTCAAACTCCTCTCTTCCATGGACGAGTCTGAACCTGATCCTGTGACTCTCAGGGAGCTGAGAAGTGCTACAGACCTGGCACTGCGCGCCACCAAGACCACTGCCCAGATGATCGGGAGGTCCATGGCAAGCCTAGTGGTGCTCGAGCGCCACCTGTGGCTCACACTGACGGAGATCAAGGACGCAGATAAGGTTCCCTTCCTTGGTGCCCCGATTTCCCCCAGCGGCCTCTTTGGACCGGCGGTCGAAGGGTTTGCTGAACGCTTCACTGAGGCACAGAAGTCGTCCCAAGCCATGCTACACTTCCTGCCCAAGCGCTCCAGCTCCGTAACTGCTTCCAGTAACCCTAAGCCGACTCAGCAGCCAGCGAAGCCTGCCAAGACGCAGCAGACGCGAGGGCGCTCCCGTTCAGCCAGACGCCACCCCTTTCCTAAGCGCCAGGGCCCCCGACCTAGGATAGCGTTGGACCCAGCGCCTCAGGCGTCTTCCTGATCTGCAGAATAGGAAGAGGAGGGGGCCAAGTCCTGCCATGGCCGGACCACCCCCGAAACAGCCTCTCTGGAGCCTCTTATCACCCCGTTCAGCACCGGTTGCGGAGGGAGATGTGTTTGTTCAAGCGCCCAAGCAACCGCCCGCTGTTATAGTGGGAAAAATAAAACACAAACATTCTCAAAAAGAGAGCAAACTTCCTCTTCCATGTCACACGAGTACTCTGCCCCCGCGCAGCCGGCCACTCGAGATTATCCAACCCCTCGCCACGCAAGCCGAGGCCTGGCAGGCCATCCCCGGAGTGTCAGAGTGGCTTATGGGGATAATAAAATGAGGTTACTCACTCGAATTCACTCAAAGACCCCCGCGCTACAGCGGCGTGGTCTCCACCTCAGCCCACATTCTATGCTCAGAGGTGATGATTCTGCTGGGAAAAGGAGCAATAGAAAGAGTTACTCCAGCTCAGAGCGAGTCAGGCTTCTACAGCCGTTACTTCCTCATTCCCAAAAAGGATGGTGGCCTACTGCCTAAATTGCGCCCTCATGAAGAGGTCATTCAGTCTGATCACATTGAAACAGATCCTCTCTCAGATTCGGCCAGGGGACTGGTTCTTTTCTCTGGACCTGAAAGATGCATACTTTCACGTCCAGATAGCCCCCCATCACAGACGATTCTTGAGATTCGCCTTCGAGGGAGTGGCTTATCAGTACACGGTCCTTCCCTTTGGACTGTCCCTGCCCCCCCGCACTTTTACGAAGTGCATGGACGCGGCTCTTTCCCCTCTGAGACAGATGGGAGTCCGCATTCTCAACTACCTCGACGACTGGCTCGTTCTGGCCCAGTCAGAGGTGGAGCTTTTATCGCACAGAACCCTCCTCCTCAGCCACCTAGAGCGCCTGGGATTCAGGGTTAACTTCGCCAAGTGCACGCTGTCTCCCAGCCAACGAATATCGTTCCTGGGAACAGTTCTCGACTCGACTCAAATGAGAGCCGTAGTCGCGCCAGAACGTGCTTTGGCCATGCAAGAACTCGCGACCTCCTTCGAGGTCGGTGCCACTCGCCCTCTCAAGACGTTTCACCACGGCCTCACACGCCCCTATAGCAGGCCAATAGTTGGGCAGGAACACTTCGGTTGTCCGCTTCTTGAGGGGTGCCATGAGGCTGAATCCGCCTCGGCCCCTCACAGTCCCTACATGGGACTTGCCCACGGTGTTGAGAGCCCTGAAGGGCCCTCCCTTTTAGCCGCTACAGTCCACGACCCTTCGGTCACTGTCGCTAAAGACTGCTCTGCTCTTAGCACTAGCGTCGGTCAAGCGAGTAGGAGACCTGCAGGCGCTCTACAATAGCCCTGCCTGCCTGGAATTCGGGCCTAATGACTCCAAGGTCGTCCTGAAACCAAGGCAGGGTTATGTGCCCAAAGTGCTTTCCACTCCATTCAGAGCTCAGGTCATCACGCTCTCCGTGCTTCCTCCCTCTGATGAGGACCGAGAGTTATCCTTGCTCTGCCCTGTCAGACCCTTGAGAATCTACTTTGAGTGTTCCGCCCCCTTTAGGAGGTCAGAACAACTTTTTGTTAGCTTCGGTAACCACGCCAGAGGGCGTCTGGTTACAAAGCAGAGGCTCTCCAGATGGATAGTGGATGCCGTTATGCTAGCGTACTCGTCCTTGGGCCTACAGTGCCCCATCGGAGTACAAGCCCATTCCACAAGAAGCATCGCCTCATCGTGGGCGTGGTCTAGCGGTGTGTCTATTACAGAGAACTGTGCGGCGGCCGGCTGGGCCTCGCCGTCCACATTTGCTAGGTTTTATAACCTGGACGTACCGGCCTTACAGGCCAGGGTCCTCTCTGCTTAATGGCACTTTTTATGCATGGGAACTTCCTGACGGAGATCCCTTGACCGCACGGCGCTCAAGCTCTCTGATTGGTTACTTCTTTGTTTTGGCCCAGGGTGTCGAAATGCAAGAAATTCTGGAATGATTATCCAGGCCGGGCATGACCTCTTTGAGTTTAGCCCGCTTTAGCCTTGGAGTCATTGTTATGCTTCCCTTGAGCATCGAATGCTTGAGGAGGTATAAATAGAGTCGTTCCTCTACCAGCACGGTGTGATTGAACTGTGCTCCCATAGCGTCTTTAGACAAGACACAGTACAAAGTGGAGTATCGACAGGGAACGTACTCGGTTGCTGTCGTAACCTCGGTTCCCTGAGATACGGACGAGTACTGCGTACTTGCCATGCTGGATAGCTGCACGACTCAGTCGTCGCTTCAGTCGAAGAAACCTGAGTTCCTATGGTGAAACGGACGCTTATATAGCCAGATGGCTCCGCCCATTCTGGCAGGCTCTGGCGGGCTCAGTCGTCATAGGCTCGTGCAGCTCTGCTGCCGAGCCATTGGTTTGTTTTTAACACACTGCACGAACCAATGGCCGTGCAGTTTCACTGCGTGATTGAATAAGGCTTCAGTCAGAAGGAAAAAAGGCTTTTCCCATAGCGTCTTTAGACAAGACGCAGTACTCGTTCCGTATCTCAGGGAAACAAGGTTACGATAGTAACCGACTGTATGAAACAGTTTCTACAAAATTCAAATGATTACAGAAGTTTAATAAAGATTAAAAAAACGGATATAAACACTGATGTCGAATGAAAGTAACAACGTGTCAAATCACGTGATCATTCATTCAAACAATGAAAAAAATTCCTTAATTTATTCTATTTTTTCTTTTTTTAAAAAGACATCAGCAATTAACATTTTATTAGAATCTCTAGTAAACTGCATGTTGTTTTGTTTAGTGGTATTCAGAATCATGATTTCTGCAGCTCTATTTTTAGGGGTTAAAAAGAGGAAGCAGATTTGACCTGTACGTGTTTATGTCTGTGATTGTCGTTGTATTCAGGAGTGTGGCTGACAGATCTAGTTCATGTGGCGGCTCATGAGATCGGTCATGTACTGGGTTTGATGCATTCCCAGAATCGCAAGGCTTTGATGCACTTCAATGCCACATTGACAGGCCGCAAACTCATCACTCAAGATGAGGTTTGGGGATTACATCGACTCTATGGTATTTTACTCATAAGCACAAAAAACCCCATCAAAAATAACTATACAAACTGGATTACTTGTGTCATACTATTGCATTTCTACAATTTACACTTTCTTATTTCCTGTTTTCCTGTCCATACCACTGCAGGATGTTTGGATCGATTGTTTATCTGCCCTGCTTGGGCAAGGAAGGGTTATTGTGACAGCAAGAGGATACTCATGCAGAAACACTGTCCTTCAAGCTGTGACTTCTGTTATGGTAAGAGGCCTGTTATTTCAGACCAGGAATCACCAAAAAAATAAAAAATAAAATAAAAAATAGTATATAGAAAAATCATGAGTCCTATCAGACCTAGACAATATAAAGTGTGGTCCTCATTGCAGCTTATTCTGGCCAATTCTGCCTACTTAGACAGGAAGAGACCACCTGAAATACATGTAAACCAACTAACCACAGATCATTTTGTTATTGCATGTTGTTTAGGGGGGAGTTTTTTTTAGTATACCATTTTTTAGAGTATACCATAATACATTTTGACAGGTGTCAAAAATGTATTTTTAAATTTTGGTAAATAATGGTGTGGTTATCTCCGCAAAATGTGTCTAAAATGGTTTACTAGGCTGAGATGTGTGAAATATCTTTGATGTTTTTGACAAGCAAGCTAACGAAAGAAAAGTGGTGTGGAACAAGTTTTTGTGACAAATGCTGTAGGTGGGAATCAAACCCTAATCTTCCAGACAGGGTGGTGCTCAACCGCTGAACTACCAGGAAGAGTACTAAGAGACGGATGAAGTATGAACTCAACATACCTTGAATGCCTTTACTGTGCTATTCAGTTAAATGATACAAAAATGGCTTAAAGATTCAACAAAGGGTACTAAATTTTCACAGAAGCTGGCTAACAAACAGGGAAGGCTCAAGACTGAACACCAGCATATTGACAGCACATTAACACAAGTGAAAACAATCTGATTGGCAACTAAACTAGAAAACCCCAAGATCAAAATGCTTTCTAGTTGCCGGAAAGGTCAGTTCAGGCAGAAGTCTTACTGCAGCTCCTCTGCTAGGAATGGCTCTTGATGTTCTTTGAACCACAGTTTGGGTAGCAGCAGTGGAAGAGATACTTGGCTTTTCCACAGAGCAGTCGGAAGTCCAGCAGCCAATGAACAGAGTATGTTGGTTGACTGCCGATGATGTCTGGCACATGGGGTAGGGATTGGAGATAGAGGGACAAGAGACATGATGTGAGAGATGAGAGGAATGCGCATTGATCTGGGCAGCAAGAGTCAGCAAGAAACAGGGTTAATCTTTCAGAAGATCTTGAACGAACCGATGAAATGAGAGGCCAGTTTCTGAGACTCAACTGGAAGTAGGAGATCCCTTGTTGAACCAAACCCTCTGACCTGGACAGAGTAGTGGCATAGGACTGTGTCCTGATTAGCCTATTCCTGTTGAGTATCTATATACAGCAGGGCTTTCCTTGCACTCCACCAGGCAAGTTGGCATCTCTGGACCAGTTGCATTGCAGATGGTACAAAGACCTCAGACTCCAGCTCCAGAAAAAGGGGGAACACAAACAGGCATTCAAACGGGGGAAATATCTACAGAGGAAGAAAACTAGGTGTTGTGAGTGAACTGTACCCAAATCAAGGGTCTTCTACTGGTTAACCCTCTCTGTTTAACCATTAGATTGAGGGTGAAAACTAGATGACAGGCTGATGGATTCTTCAATAAAACAACTGAAAGCATTTAAAAATAGGGAAGTTAACCATAACTTCAACTGGCTGGCTGGCAGTGGGTAGCTTAGTGAGGCACCTTCTCCAGCCAGTCTTCATTCTTCAAGTGCCAACTTTGAGAAGAGACAAAACAGCTCCACACCCTAAGTCTGCGGCATCTACATCCACTATAAAGGGCAACTAATAATCCTGGAAGGTCAGTATGGGTGTGCAACTATTGCTGCTTTAGCTGTTTAAATGCCCTGTCAGCCTTCTCTGTCTCCTTAGTCATAGACGCTGCCTAGAGGTCTTCGTAGTTAGATTAGTAAGTGGTTCTGCAATGGTGCTAGTTAGTTTGAAAAATTGGGCAAAACCTAGGAAGGGTTGGACCTGTTTGACAGAGCAGGGTTATGACTGAGACACTAACCAGCCTAATTGGCATTACTTAATATTCATAATGGCCAGTATCTATATGAGTATCTAGGGGTGTTGAAGGCAGTCTTGTGAAGGCCTAAGGTGTTGTAGAGACCCAGTTTGGTGAAGATTGTTGCACTCTGAAGAAGTTCAAATGTGATGTGAAGTGAAAGTGACGTGTAGCCAAGTATGGTGCCTTATACTCCAAATTTGTGCTCTGCATTTAACCCATCCAAGTGCACACACATGGTAGTGAACACACACCCAGAGCAGTGGGCAGTCATTTTTGCTGCGTCATCCGGCACAGTTATAGGGTCTATAGCAGATCTTCCTGCAGACTTAAAGTGTCATGAAACCTTAAAACACATTTTTTGAGATGTTAAGATATTTGAACAGGTTGCACATAAGTGAAAACAACAACAGCACTCCTTATGTCAATTATTAAGGGAAAAGTGGTTATTTTCAATTTTTGGAGCAATTTCGGTCTTCCGGTTCAAAAAGCAAAGTTGAACCAACGTCAGTGGTGCAGTGGTGATTGGCTGCCGTGGCTGGAGAGTACGCATCTATGTCATCAGTTTTCTGATCTTTTCTCAGTATTATTCATGAGAATGAACTCTTATGATCCAATCACTGCACTGTATTATGCAAGAGGTTGTATTACAGCAGAGAATTCAAATCTCATGAAAGAGCTTCCGCGCTGTCCGCTCACCTCTGTAACAATATTTAATATGTAACAACAAGTGGAGCGCACATAAGAGAGCAGTTTCTACGCAGAACGCTGCGATGAGAACACTCACTGCGTGATGAGAACACTCGCTGCGCAGATCATAGTTCATATCCGGACTGGAGCAAGCCTGTTTCAAGTCTATGCGAACATATTTCATATTCTCTCATGCTCCGAACATGAATCAGCACTGTGTTTGCACACATAGCATGTCTTCTTCAAATGAAATACACGCAAATAAGGGCACTGATACAGCGGTACGTCTGATCATGAATGCGATGACACGATGGATTATTGTGATACACAGCAGACAATGATATCGACCGAAAATCCAAAGTAGAGTAAACAAAAAGTAATGGTCTTATTATTTCTGTTTCAAAGATATTTTAATATTCATTCGTCTGTATAATGAGGGTGTTGTAGGTCTGTGTTTTACTGGTTTTCTCCCCTCTTCCCACCCTTTACACTCCCACTTTTCCAAAGTTTTACATGCCCATTTCTGGAGTCTTTTTCAGATCTAAGGTGTGAAAGACCAGTGCTGAAACAGGGGGATTTCATGACACTTTAAGTTCCAACCTTGCTCTAACACACTAGATGGTTCAGGTGTGTTTGATTAGGGTTGGAGCTAAACCCTGCAGGATGATAGCCCCCCAGGAGCAGGGTTGGCTACCCTTGGTCTATTGGGTGGAAAAGTCACTGCACTACTTCGGAAGAGTCCAGCAACACTGGAGAAGCATGTGACAAATCAGAGGAGTCGCTACTGGTTCGGGATTAACACAGTAGTTTGAGAGGATGGCAGAGTAACAAGAAGCATAACAGTCAGAGCGCCATCTAGTCCCAGATCCAGAGGACCAATTAATCTGCGTCATCTAAGGATTAGGGAAACTCAGGTCAGTTAATTAATTAAGAAAAAAATGAATTTCTGCATTATTGTAATGAAGAGTCAGCAGAGTGAGGATCCAACTGTAGCTTTATTGACAATATGATCAGAATGATGCAAGGTAGAGAGACAGCAAAAGGTTGGGGCAGACAGCTTACAATCACAGTCCAAAGAACAGGCAATAAATCGGGGCAGGCAGCAGAGAATCAAACATGAGGAAACAGTCCAAGATCAAACACAGAAAGATAATCCACAAGGTAAACGCTCAGAAATAAGAACTGTAGCAAATCAAGACTTCGCAATGAGTGTACGTGTGCACAGTGCTTATATGCGTGTGTGCGTGATGAGGTGCAGGTGTGTGTGCAATCAGTCCCAGGTATGAGGGCTCATGAGAAATGCAGTCCGGATCAAAGAAGTCCGTTTTCGGGTGAAAGCTCCCTCTGGTGGTGCGAGGAAGGCAGTACGGGAGTCTCACTTGTAACAGAGACCCCACCCTGCGAGCGGCTCCTGACACGAGGAGGCAAACGACGCGGGGGTCTTCCATGTGGTCGAGAGGCCGGCTTTTCCGGATGCATCCTAAGAAACTCCTCCATGAGTATGGAGTCGTACCCCATACTCCTCCAGGCCGTACCCCTCCCAGTCAACCAGATACTGAAGTATACCACCCCGGCGCCTGGAGTCGAGTAGTTCACAAACCTGGTACGCCTCCTCGTCGTCGACCAGAATGGGCGGGGGTGTTTGGACCTCGGCTCCCTCCTCCTGCACTCCTCTCAGACCACCAGCGGGTTTCAACAGCGAAACATGAAAAGTGGGAGAAATCTGATAATTAGCAGGCAAATCTAGACAAAATGAAACTGGAGTAATTTGATAATTTTGAATGGACCAACATACTTAGGACTGAGTTTCTTGCATGGAAGTCTGAGGCGAATGTCTCTGGTGGATAGCCAAACCCACTGACCCGGGGCATATTCAGGACTGGGACGACGGTGGAGGTTGACCTGTTCCTCTTGTCTCCTCACAGCTTGCTGTAAGTGGGTGTGTGCTCGATTCCCAGTCTCTTCGCTGCGCCGCAGCCATTCAGTGACTGAGGGAAGGTCTGATGGTTCACCAGACCATGGGAACAGGGGAGGTTGGTAGTCTAAGACGCACTTGAAGGGAGTTAGACCAGTGGCAGGTTTCTGAAGTGAATTTTGTGCATACTCGGCCCACATTAAGTATTTGCTCCAGTCCGATTGGTTCTGTTGGCAGTAAGCACTGAGGAAACATGTGAGTTCCTGGTTCATGCGTTCAGTCTGACCGTTGGACTGTGGGTGGTAACCAGATGTGAGACTTACATTTATGATGAGGTGTTTGAAGAATGCAGACCAGACTCGGGAAGTGAATTGGGGTCCTCTATCAGATACAGTGTCCTCAGATAGACCATAGAACCTAAACGCATAGTTGCTTAGAACTTCATCTGTTTCGAAGGCAGTAGGAAGTTTGGGTAGAGGAATGAGATGACAGGATTTAGAGAATCGGTCTATGACTAAGTATGGTGGTATTGCCCTGGGAGTTGGGAAGGTCAGTTATGAAGTTGACAGCGATATGAGACCAGGGGCATTGAGGGATAGGTAATGGTTGAAGGAGACCGGTTGGTAGTTTTCGGGAAGTCTTGGATGTGTTACATTCTGTGCAGTTGTTTACAAATGTCACAGCCACCAGAACCGATTCTTAAGGAGATGAAGAGTAGCTGTAATGACTGGGTGTCCGGAGCTGGGAGTAGCATGTACTTGGTGGATGAGTTTGTTTCTAAGTGGTTCGGGGACAAAGGTGAGTTCATGTGGACATACAGGTGCATCTCAATAAATTAGAATGTCGTGAAAAAGTTCATTTTTTCTTGTAATTTATTTCAAAAAGTGAAACTTTCATATATTTTAGATTCATTACATGTAAAGTAAAACATTTCAAAAGTTTTTTTTGTTTTAATTTAGATGATTAGAGCTTACAGCTCATGAAAGTCAAAAATCAGTATCTCAAAATATTAGAATATTTATATTTGAGTTTCAATAAATGACCATCCATACAGTATAAATTCTGGGTATCTCTTGTTCTTTGAAACCACAATAATGGGGAAGACTGCTGACTTGGCAATGGTCCAGAAGACGAACATTGACACCCTCCACAAAGAGGGTAAGTCACAGAAAGTCATTACTGAAAGGTGTGGCTGTTTACAGAGTGCTGTATCAAAGCAAATTAAATGCAAAGTTGACTGTAGGGAAGAATTTGGGTAGGAAAAGGTGCACAAGTAACAGGGATGACCGCAAGCTTGAGAATACTGTCAAGCAAAGCTGATTCAAACACTTGTGAGAGCTTCACAAGGAGTGGACTGAAGCTGGAGTCAGTGCATCAAGAGTCACCACGCGCAGACGTCTTCAGGAAAAGGGCTACCAAGCCACTTCTGAACCAGAGACAACGTTAGAAGCGTCTTACCTGGGCTGTGGAGAAAAAGAACTGGACTGTTGCTCAGTGGTCCAAAGTCCTCTTTTCAGATGAAAGTAAATTTTGCATTTCATTTGGAAATCAAGGTCCCAGAGTCTGGAGGAAGAGTAGAGAGGCACAGAATCCATGTTGCTTGAAGTCCAGTGTGAAGTTTCCACATTTGATTTGGGCTGCCATGTCATCTGCTGGTGTTGGTCCACTGTGTTTTCTGAAGTCCACAGTCAACGCAGCCATCTACCAGGAAATTTTAGAGCACTTCATGCTTCCTTCTGCTGACAAGCTTTATGGAGATGCAGATTTCATTTTCCAGCAGGACTTGGCACCTGCCCACACTGCCAAAGGTACCAAAATCTGGTTCAATGACCATGGTGTTACTGTGCTTGATTGGCCAGCAAACTCGCCTGACCTGAACCCCATAGAGAATCTATGGGGTATTGTCAAGAGGAAGATGAGAGACACCAGACCCAACAATGCAGATGAGCTGAAGGCCACTGTCAAAGAAACCTGGGATTCCATACCACCTCAGCAGTGCCACAAACAGATCACCTCCATGCCACGCCGAATTGAGGCAGTAATTAAAGCAAAAAGAGCCCCTACCAAGTATTGAGTACATATACAGTAAATGAACATACTTTCCAGAAGGCCAACAATTCACTAAAAATGTTTTTTTTATTGGTCTTATGAAGTATTCTAATTTGTTGAGATAGTGAATTGGTTGGTTTTTGTTAAATGTGAGCCTAAATCATCACAATTAAAAGAACCAAAGACTTAAACTACTTCAGTCTGTGTGCATTGAATTTATTTAATACACGAGTTTCACAATTTGAGTTGAATTACTGAAATAAATGAACTTTTCCACAACATTCTAATTTATTGAGATGCACCTGTACTTGTGGTGGAGTACATTGTGCATTGGCCTGATTGATTTCTGTCCCACTGGACAGGTGCTACTAGCAGGTTTTCGGGAATGAGACTCTCCTCTACCTTGCAGTGATTTGTTGCCTCAGTCAATCGTGACAATGCGTCGGCCTTGGCATTCTTGGAGCCGGGTCTGTATGTGACTGTGAAATTAAACCGAGTGAAGAATAGAGCCCATCTTGCCTGTCGGGTATTCAGTCGTTTAGCTGAGCATAAGTATTCTAAACTCTTGTGATCTGTTACGGGAGCCGTACAGTTTTAATAGCCAAGTATACACTTTCTCTGTTCTGCTACGTTTTGCAAACTGTGCCTTTTTAAAGTATACTAAGTGGACTTTGGTGTTTTAGATGCATGGAGATTTTGTGAAGAATTTTCTGATTCCCCAGCAAACAGTACATAACACTGTCATCATGTTCTGACTTCAGCAATGCTGCCACTCCAAAAATGTAGTTGGTCTATGAATAGAGATTCTTGGAGCCATCAGAGGTGAGGGAGTGAGGTCACCTGCAACACTGGGAGTGAACAAGAGAACATAATGAACAAAGACTTTCAAACAACAGGAGTAATGCTAGTTCACTCCACTGCTTGCTACCATTATGTTCGGACAAGTAATCAATCTTATTTCATTTTAATTTTCAAACAGAATTCCCATTTCCCACTGTCCCGCCAACCCCAACTCCCTCACGGACAAAACACAAGTTTGTTGTGGAGGGAAAGAACCTTACCTTCCGCTGTGGTAAGAAGATAGCTGCCAAGAAAGGCAAAATCCAGTGAGTTCTTGCTTTTCTACACACAGATTGTTATAGTAACTCTGACTGGTTTCCATACCCATGCTGATTCTGAAAAGTACAGTGCCTATAAAAATGATTTGCCCCTTAGTGATTTTCATGGTTTATTGTTCTACAACATTGAACCAAAGAGGATTTCACTTGGTGTTTTTGACACAGAAATATTCACCCCCTTAAGGTGGTCACACACCAGATGAAAACGCAGCACAGAGCCGCACCATGGCTAGGACAACGCACAGGTATCGCAAACGGCACACGTTGCATTCAGTTCAAGGTAGTAGTCCAAAACAGTTACTCCAGTTACCAAACAGACAAAAGTTCACTTCAAGAATGAACAAAGCGGTGTCGATGAGTTTGAAAAAAAAACTGGGCGAACGGACAGAGAAAGTGTAGCTAATCTATATTATTCTAGCTTTCTGTATGATGCATATGGACTTTATTCAAGCCACAGAAAGATGTGTGTTCCTGAAAAAATGCACAATACGTGATGTTCCAGCATAGGGTGAGGTCATTATGTGCATTAACGATAATTTGGGACAAATGTGATTTAATGGAAAACTATGTGAATGGCACTCTGTGGAGTGGCAGGATTTTGAACAGTGTCCTGAGCCATAGCTGGGCTCCATGGACAGATACAGAGTGGAACCACCTGTGAGAGTAAATTATAGAAAACAATATCACTGCTTCTCGCCCAGTGTGCAATCCCCTTAAGTCAATATTTGGTACTGTAGATGCAATTCCAGCCACGAGTCTGCTGGCCCTCCAGGAGCGCACACTCCTGCCTGATAAGATGATGCTCTGGGCATATTTTTATGCAAATTACTTAACCCAAACATGTGGCCTAGGATAATCATTAAATTCATGCGTGGATGCACCTGTAGTGAATCTTAAGTACCTTTTTATTATTGTGAGAAGCGTTTGTACTCGTTTAAACCAGGGCTGGGCAACTCTGGCCCTCTAGAGGTCCACTGTACTGCAGTTTCGTTCTTATGCAATTGGGTTATTTTGGACTTTATCTTTGTAATTCTTTTAAATCACAGTTTTGGAGGCACACCAACAGTTCACATTTCGGATGTCTCCCTTATATGACCAATCCATTTCCGATCCATTTCAGAGTCTCTACTAACAAGATCATGAGTTGAAAATGTGTACTGTTGGTGTGCCTCCAGGAGCGATTTTCTGCCAATCACTTAATTCCTCTTGAGACTCAATGCTGTAAAACAAACATGAAGAAGTCTTTTACAAGCTCTTTATATGATGTCAATCCTGAAGACTTCCAAGTTTTGTTTGGAATCTGGGTGTTTTCAGAGAGAAAATGTTTTAAAGCATAAATGACATTTGTGTTTGTTTAGAAATGTCCTAACCTGAAGCATTCTCTCACACTGATAGTTGGTATAAAGACGGCGAGCTTCTGGACTTCTCTCATCCCGGCTACATTTCCCTGAAAGATGACCACATCACTATTGTGGCAAATGCCATCAATGAGGGCACATACACCTGCGTCGTGAGGAAGAAGAACAAGGTGCTGACCACGTACTCTTGGAGGGTACGAGTGCGCTTCTGAGGACCTAAGATGCTCCTAGAGCGCGAATTATATCCGAGTTAGCTCAGACCAGATCCACAGCAGCATCCTCTCATGCCTGTCTCCTGATTGGAAGAGAAGGTTCAGACATCACTTGTCTCAGGATAGCTGTAGCATCGAGGAAACCACGGGATCAGGGTTAAAGTTCACCACAGCACTGTGGAACATCACTCACTTGGGCACATACTCATGTCAGTTCATACATACACAAAGCCAAATGTTTTCATATTAGGGTTCTTACTTGTGTGTGTTGTAAATACATTTCTTATTTTCCAAATAAAACAATTTATTCTGTCATTTGAAGCTTTTAATTAATTCAGAATGACATGACAACATTGAAATCCATAAAAAATTGGTGAAGTTTGGGGGGAAAATACAGTGGGGTCTAAAAAGTCTGAAAACGCTGGTGAAACGGCTTCATTCTTGAAAATGAAAAATTTTATTACAAATAATTAAACTGAAAAAGTACATACGTTTCTAAATGCCTTGCTATATTGTCTCTCTTATGCTTTAATGACAACAGAAGTAGAGTTAGCATGAACAAAACCTGATGATTCATGATATCCAGCATATGTTCTGATGAATTATTATTCTTTACATTTAATCTTAAAACATGGATTTCTTGCTTAAAAATGTCCAATGTTTCCTCACTTTTGGACTCCACTGTATGCTGTAGTATATCCAAGTCTCTTTTCATATTACACAGCTGACCAACATGACTCACTGTATTCCACTAGCATTTTCTTTTCATAGACAAAATAATCAGCTGTAAAAAAATACTGGTAGTGATCCAAAGCTTATTCTAGGTGATTTCAATTCATTTCTAAACCAAAGGGGTACTCAGTCCGCTTCTTATCCATCTTAACTTATGCTGATATTAATTTTCACCTTGTGTAAGATGCCACCCATCAGCACACTGGCTCGCGTTATATGCCGCAGAACATTTATTTGGAAACTTGCAGACATGGCAGCAATTTAAAGAGTGGAAAGGCTAGTGGAAAAAAAATGGTCATGAAGGTAGACGGCTCACTCCTGAATTCCCCTTTTACAGCTGGAAACAAACGATTAGAGACCTTATATAATGTGAGGAGCAAGTGGGGTTTTCACTTTAGAAAAATGACTTGGAGATTTCTCTACTAAAGAATATTCAGGAGATTTTCTCACACAAAAGAATATTCTGCTATATTGTTCCAAACCCATAGGACACAGTGCAGAACACAAAAGGAAGATTTTTGAAGAATATGATGGCTGATCTTCCATATACTGAAAGTGAAGGGAGACTGGGTCTGTCAAGCTCCTAATGACAAAAAAACATTCAAGTTTCAAACCCAAACAAAACACAAAGGTGAGACTCAAATGCTACATTCATCTTTCAAGGTCTGATCATTTCTTTATTACTTTTAATTTACACCTTCCTTCTTGTGTTTCACCAACCGCTCTGCCAGTTTCATTCAGACGAAACCTGTTCTCATTCTCCCTCCCACCTCTCATCTGTTGTGTGATCCTTTTTCCCTCTCCCACCTAGTTCTCATCAATGGATGTGAATACTGCCACAGACACTTAATGCTCCATTTTAACATCCTGTCTAGACAACATCGGCCTCTCTTCTCAGGACAGCGCGTACTAGCCACTCCAACCTCTGGTTATCTGATGTTCTCCTTGAACATCGATTCAAGCTCAAGGCTGCAGAGAGAAAATGGTACAAATCAAAAGGTCAAGTTTTTAGCGTTACTCATTCAAGAACTCAGACCAACCACATCCACAGCTAACATCTCTCCTTCTTCGCTGTCCTTAAAGAAGCAGAAGTATCTTAACTTCTCCTCTGTGCCCCAACTTCATCCTACCACCATCTTTCATTTCAACCTATCCTACCTCTAGACTACACCTTCTGCAAGCAATCTCTCCTACACTTTTACCTGCACTCACACATCAACACTCCAACGCTTTCAAGCAACCTCAGGTAACCCCACTGCTCAAAAACCCCAGAATATACACCTCAGAAGTAGAAAGTTACAGACCTGTGTCTCTTTTCCCATTCGTAGCAAAAATCCTTGAGTGAGTTGTTTTCAACCAGGTATCATCTATCTTTACTCAGAATGACCTGCTGGACATTAATCAGTCACAATTAAAAAAAAAATTGCCACTCAACTGAGACTGCATTACTGTCAGTCACTGAAGCCCTGCTGATTGCGAAAGCGGATTCCAAATCATTAGTTAGATCTGTCTCCAGGTTCCAACACTAACCATCAGATCCTTCTGTCCACCCTTTCATCATTGGGAATAAAAGGGACTCCACTTCCCTCGTTTGAATCCGATCTAACAGGTAGGTCTTTCAGGGTGGCCTGGAGAGGGAAGGTATCCAAAGAATATCATCTGGTCACGGGGGTTCCTCAGGGATCCGTTCTTGGACCCCTACTCTTCTCCATATACACTACATATACACAGTGTTCCTGTGGCTCAGTGGTAGAGCATTGCATTAGCAGCACAAAAGGTTGTGGGTTCAATTCCCAGGGAACACACATACTGAGAAAAAAAATGTATAGCCTGTATAGTAAGTCGCTTTGGATAAAAGCATCTGCTAAATGCATAAATGTACATCACTGGGACCCATAATATAGACACATGGCTTCTCCTACCACTGCTATGCTGATCACACACAGCTCTAACTTTTATTCCAACCAGATGATCCAACGGTAGCTGCACGGATCTCAGGCTGCCTGGAGGACATCTCGGCATGGATGAAAGAACATCACCTACAGCTCAACCTGGCAAAGACTGAGCTTCTTTGTCTTCCCTGCCACTCCAACTCTACAGCATGATTTCACCATCCAGCTAGGTTCATCAACAATTACCCCCCATCAAGTTCTTGGTGTAATCTTTGATGACCAGCTGACTTTCAAAGACTAGTCTCGTGTAGCCAGACCTTCAGAATGATGGCAGAAGGTCTGGGAACCTTGGCTGCCAGAGAGGCCATATGACTGACAGGTAAAGCAACCAATCACATTTAGTTTTGTGCTGCTTCATGTTTAAGGGGTGACAATAACAGACCGGTGTGTAAAACTTGAAAAAAGATTCTATGCTACGAACTTGAAATATTTCACATACTTTTGAAAATTCACCGTTTAGTTGATCCTGATAAGCGGGTTTGGCATCATGGCAGAACATTTCCAGGCAGAACGTTAAAGAACGCGACACACATCTCCCGGAAATCCTGTATAATTCAACCAATCTGATGACGACTTAGAAACTCCTGAAGTTCTTCCAGTAAAGTGTGCCATATGCATCAGACGTTCAGTCAATGGTCTGTGGGCATGACGTCTGAGGCTGAGACTATTCAAAGACCACATTGCAAAGACGGCTCGATCGTGCTGGTTTGCATTGCACAACATCAGGAAGATTAGGTCCTTCGTAATGGAGCATGCTACAAAACTTTTCATCTAAACCCTTGTCATTTCTAGACTAGTTTTCAACGATCCCAAAAGGGCCCATGTCACATCTCTCTTTATCTCCTTGCACTGGCGACCGGTTGCAGATCGCATCAAGTTCAAGACACTGATGCTTGCATACAGAACAGCCACAGGCTCAGCATCCTTTTACATCCACTCACTCTTACGAATCTACAGCCCCTCCAGTAGTCTGAGATCGACTAGTGAGCGACGCCTTGTGGTACCATCACAGATAGGCACAAAATCACGTTCCAGAATGTTTTCGTTCACTGTTCCTGGCCGGTAGAATGATATTCCCACCTCCATCTGGAACAACTAATTCCTTACAATATTCAAGTGACAGCTGAAAACTCATCTCTTCCATGAGCACTTAACGGCATCCTACTGACATTTTCATGCCAAATTTTTTTTTTTAAATCCTATGTCCCTATTTTTTGCCTGTACTGTTCTAAACAATTTCTGAAACTTGTATTGCTGGTGCTTATAATAAATTGCCTGCTGTGTTCCTCATTTGTAAGTCACCTTGGAAAATGGCGTCTGCTAAATGAATAAATGTCATAAGCTTAAGCCCAAAATTAACACCATTATTCCTTGACATTCATCTCCTCTACTGTGGCTTTCAAAACATTTGTTTAAGATAAGTGAAAACCAATGAGCTTTGGCATTTATGCAGAATTTTTTTGTAGTACATATGACTTTTGCAGTCAGTTCCAAAATGTTGGCAGAGGGGAAGATTATTAGTGAATATGGACTCAAATAAGGACAAAGAACCACCTGATGCGAAGATTAGTGCAATTCAATAGTGTAATACAAAACCAGCCATGGATTATCTTGCTTATAGCACATTTATTCCGAACGCTAATCAAACATTGAACTTGTGGTGAACAGTACATTCCAGGACCCAGTTTATGGAGGGGCCCCTCTCTGACCACAACAGTGAAAGGTTTTTGATTGGATCTTGGTGGACTAACATAAGCAAACTAGGACCATGGCCAGACACCTCTTAGAGGGCAAGAAGAATACCACTGGTACCTAGCCTGGGAAGGATAGGATTTCCCATTGGTCCACATGAAGTTTCTGCCCTTCACCCATCTAGAGACTGATTCCCAAGGATTTGGCCCGTAACTGACATAAAATATCCTTAAGATCTCTGGATGCAGCAGCAGTGGGTGAAACAAAGAGATCACAGAGATCCATCCAAATCCATTCATAACCATGTTTTCATGAACCCCAAAACACCTATTTCATTCTTACTCAGAAGAATAAGTATTCTCAACAACAGCTATGTGTAGCTCAACATCTTACACAAATTCAGCTGTTAACGGTCAAATGAAAGTATGCATGACAGTTAAAGTGTTTTCCCATCACATTTGATCTTTATTCGTTTAGAATATTGCCAAAGGTCTTCTGGTTGTGTTTTGGAAAGTGAGAAATGCACTGGTGACACTTTCGTAATGTGTGTTTGGACTATGCAAATAAGTTCCACAGGAGGAAAGAAGGGTGGGGCACACTGTGTTCCCCCGCTCTGATGGAAACATCCAATCACAGCATGGAAATGGAGAAGCACAAAATTGTATTCTCCTCCTCATCGTAAAGGGATAAAAGTACCGTTTCAACAGACATTCCTTGTTCAGCCTGTGTGGTAGGAGGCAATAGTAGATCAACAAGTGTATAAGTGAAAGTGAAGTGACGTGTGGCCAACTATGGTGACCTATACTTGGAATTTGTGCTCTACTCGGCGCCCGGGGAGCAGTTGGGGGTACGGTGCCTTGCTCAAGGGTCTCACCTCAGTCGTGGTATTGAAGGTGGGAGAGAGCACTGGTCATTCACTCCCCCACCTACAATCCCTACCGGACCTGAGACTCGAACCCACGACATTCGGGTTACAAGTCCGACTCTCTAACCATTAGGCCACGACTGCCCCTGTGAAGGTGAAACACTAACAGTAACACCCAGTTCTGAGTCTCTGGCCAGTGAGGGAGAGATGTCAACAGATAAAGCTCTGAGCCTCTTTTGGGGGCAGCAACAGATACGACCACTTTCTGAGCCTGCGACCCATGAGGGAAGAGGCAATAACAGATACCCTATGCTCAAAGTCTTTATCCAGTGAGACAACCATAGATGCAGCACATCCAGAGTCTCCATCCTAGAGAGACAAAAGCGATTTAGCAAGTTCTGCATCTCTAGCCCAGAGAGGTAGAATACATACCGACATTCGTGACAAGATTAAGCTTTGGTGAGCAAACCTTCACTTCAAGATACTTTCATCTGTGTATTCCAGATCAAGGACCTTCTGCACCTCCTCCAGGGCCACATCTGTGTTCCAGATGTTAGGACCCTTTGGTGCTCCAGGAGATCAGCATCCTACATGTGAAGTTTCAGAGAAGCAACAGTTTATCTGTCCACAAGATAACATAACTCTGCCATAGCAAACTTCATCACTTGCATTTTATTCCCCTCCAGAAGCTTGCGTTCTGCAAGTGAACGCCTTGTGGTGCCATCCCAAAGAGGTACCAAATCACTCTCACGGACCTTTTCCTGGACTGTGCCCAGCTGGTGGAATGACCTCCCGATCTCAATTCGAACAGCTGAGTCTTTAGCCATTTTCAAAAAACATCTAAAGACACATCTTTTTCATCAGCACCTGACTAACTAATACTAACACTTACCTATTCTATTTAATAAAAAAAAAATAAAAAAAATCCTAGCTACGTGTACTGTGCTAGACTAACTGAGACTTGCTCTCTCGATGGTTTGATTGCTTCTATTGTTCTCCTCATTTGTACGTCGCTTTGGATAAAAGCGTCTGCTAAATGATTAAATGTAAATGTATTCCTTTTTCACTCATGGTATTCATTTAGTGGTTGTTGATTACTCTTGTTTATATTTTTTTAATGAAATTTTATTACACCTGTCTTCCTTGTGTTAATAATACAGTAAGAGGTTCTACAAGTTAGATATCCCAACAATCTTTCAGATAAATCAGTTGACCAATTCCCTTTAGTTTGCATCATTCTAAATGAATGTTGGGAGCAGGAGCGGTTCTAGGATTTCATCTTTAGGGGGGCTTAGCCCTCAGAGAGACCATTAGATACCATGATACAAATTATCTAAATAAACAGTATTTTACTGTGCTTATGAAAACTGTATTAAGTAAATTGACAATTATCTATTAAAATTACAGAAGTTACTTAGTTAAGTGCAGTGAGTGATTCTCATGGTTTTCTTTTCTTGTTTAATTAACATTATTAGCCTAATATAAGAAATGCATGGATCCGTTATACTGACACACATCCAATATTTTCTTAACTGTTTATGTTTATTTAAGACATAACCGACTGTGTTTACTTGGATACTCGTCAGGACAGCCATTGTGACATAATATTGTGTGTATTTGCTGGAGAAGATGCGAAAGTGAATGATCCGATCTCATGAAAGTGCGTTTCAATGGCACGATTTTCTGTTTCTATTTGGTGTTATTTTAACGCAGAAACTTTGGCGTGCATATGAGACGCTATGGTTAGGTAGGGGTGTGGGGAAGGTGTGTATCATAAGCATGCCAAAGTCAGTTTCTGTGTATAAATAGCACACCAAATAGAAACAGAGAAAATCGTGCCATTGAAACACATTTTCATGAGACCAGGCTGCGATTTGGTACAGGCTGATGTTCGTGCAGTGCCTCTCAGTGTGCGCGCTTCATTCAAATGTGTGCGTGCACATTAACGATCTATCACAGCGCGTGAGTACCACATTGAGATCGATAAACCAGCCAGAATGATAAACTTTCTTGAGGACGCAACACTGGTCTGATCATTCAGATAGCTGATTATAGTTTTAGGGGGGCTGAGATGACAAATAGGGGGGCTGAAGCCCACTTAAAAAGGGTCTAGAACCGCCCCCTGGTTGGGAGTGTTCTCATATCAACAAGGTAAAAGTCCTGGTGCCCCAAACTAAGAGAGGTGGAAGTGCTCATCTGATGTACTTATAACTAGGGCTGCACGATTAATCACATGTGATATTCATATGCATCTCGTCAGTAAAGCTGGTTCTGTGATTAGTAGTAAATCTCCATCACCTGCTTTCAGATGGAGCAGCATTTACTACACAGAGCCGTAGTTCAGACAAGCTACGCAAAATAAAAATATCACAGATGATATAATCACGCGATTATGAAATCAAAGATATCATCTGTGATAATGACAGCTGTCTGCGTAGCTTCTCAGTGAACTACGGCTCTGTGTAGTAAACGCTGCTCCATCTGAAAGCAGGTGAAAATACCACATTTAATAACATGTTTTTACTCCAAACTCACTTCATAACGTCTGTTTGAAATAAATCCTTCTGTGAGATGATGTGGTTCTTACTCAGAATAAGACACACAATATTTCATAGCATTCTAAGCAGTGATAAAGGCATTGCATTATTATATACTTTATTATTAGGAAAATGATAATAATAAGAACTCAGATAAATCATATATTGTCATATTCGTGTGTTTATGAGTCACGTTGACTCAATGAAAGCAGTTAAATCTTCAGCTAGCGCTATAGGGATCTCCTGGGTTTCTTCTGCGGGGTTTCTCTGTCCTTCAGATGGAGATTTACTACTGATCACAGAACCCTGCTTCACTGACAAGTAGGGTTGTAACGATATACCGGTATGGCGATATACCACGATATAAACACGTACGATTATCATACCGTGTACATTTGCTTATCTACGGTATTGGGAGAAAATAAAAGACGCAGAATCTCACCTGCGCCTAGCAACAACTTTCCACTTAACTGTTCTCTTGCTCCACCCACACGTGCAGCGGAGACAACATCAGAGACAGAGGCCGTTATCTATATCCCACGTCGAAATATAAGTTAAAATTGGCAGTATGGGAATACTTTGGATATAGAAAAGACGAATGCTTATTTGTCTTCGAGGAAAGACAGTTCGCAAAAACTGTGGTCGCAAAGCGGCTGCAAAAAGAGGAAACACATCGAACATGTTTACCTATATTTCAGAACACCATCCTCCGTGCAGATACAGTTATGTCCCATTTATAACTTAAGGTTAAAGCCTTATGATTTCCGTGATGCGGAGTGAATCCCAGAATCCAGTCATGACAATGAATTTACAATGCAGATGTCACATAAAATGCGCGATTTTATGGATTGATGAATAAATCAAAAACAGAACGGTCAAATCACATGGTCTAGTGTCTGTGATTATTAAAGAGCAAAAACAATGCTATATAAAAATATAATCTGTTAGTTTTGCGTGTCTCTGTGAATGAATGAGCGGCGTTGTGTCGTGTACTACATACTCAAGTATGCGCGCTGGCACCGCTCATAGTGTTTAACAGCACCTGCAGTCTCACTATCTGAGGACATGGACACAAACAGAGCCTCACTGACACTGAGAGAACAATTAATAATCCTTTCATCATTTTATTTGAGAAAACCACTGTCAAATACACTGACACTCAAAGCTCTTCACTACAACCCGTCAAAATAAAAGTCCGCTTTTTAACTCGAAGAAATTGACAGAAATTACGATTGTAGCTACTATAATGTAGCCTACTTCTATAATAATAATAATAATAATTTCTAGAAACATTTAAGGAATATATTATTTAATATAATATAATTTCCCCCACATTTTTATTTGGTAAATTTCTGTTGTGCAGCCCTTTACGAAAACATAAAAGGATAAAGTTATTTTCATTTGATTACATTTTAAAACATTAATTAAATTGTTAAAGCTTTATGCATTAATTTCATTACCACCATTTTTGATAGTATATTTGTATTATATCATAAAAGTACAGAATCCAGAAAAATTAAGTCAAACCAGAATTTCTGAATTGTTATGAATTATTAATGATGAATGTTGTTAAACTAATATATAAATCAATGAAATTTTGATTAATGAAATTTGAATAAACATGCTTTGTCAACCAAAAAAAACCCTGTTTTGATTGTTTAATACCGTATACCGTGATACTGTGAAACCATGATATTTTCTGAGACTATTATCATACCGTGAAAATCTCATACCGTTACGACCCTACTGACGAGATGCGCATGACTATCACAGCTTCTGCCTAATCACGATTGTGATTTCATTTCGATTTATCGTGCAGCCCTACTTATAACCGTACCTAAAGTGGCACGTGATATGAAAATCATAACGTCATCGGTGGCGTTAGTACCCATCACTACATTATCTCGCCTCCCTGGGTGGGTGAAAGTAAAATCACTACAAACTCGTTGTGCATTCACCAACCAGAACCAGACCATGGTACCAATGTTTTTAAAATGGATTTATTTTAATATTCATTTGATGTCTCAAAAACGGGTTTTCAACATCCTACTCATAGCTACAATTGCAAATGAAGAGGAAAAAATAAAAGAGGTCTGAAAATGCTTGATCTGCTGCAAGAAAAGAACAAGAAAACCAAGCAAAACAAACCAACGCATTATATTTCAGATGAACACGAGGAATTCAAAGCACCTGAACTTCATGGAGGTCCTCGGTGCTTGTACAATAAAAACTGTTCCCGAGAGTCTGTGTGTCGCAGTGAAGTTCAGCGAACTGCTCTCTGATGCTCGTTCTCTAAATGAGTCTCAGCATCGTGTCACACATATGCAAAGAAAGCCTGCTGGAGCTCAGAACTTCAAGCTGAATCCTGGACCGACTTTGGAGACGCCCTGGTTAGCATTGGTCAAATGGAAACCAGTCTCGTTAAGATCATCATTACCCTGAAGAGAACAGAAAGATGAGAATGAGAAACAATAACCAGGAGTTTTAGGAAGACTTAAGCCCTATTCAGACGGGACTAGTTTTACCGAGTTTGATTTTTATCACCTGATGTCTGCGATTCGGACGGGACTAACATCTCCGTGTTTAATACAGAGGTGCGGGGGTCTGTTTTGTACATCTGGGCGTGTCAGAGATCACATGCTCTGTATGCGTGCATTGCGTAGTCATTGATAGTATATAATCAAAGTTTTACTACAAATACTATGGTGAAGCTATATGGCTAATATAGCAAAAAATGTGTGGTTACTTTAGTTTAACTAATTACATTTTTTATTTGCAGTAAAACAATGTTTAATTTTCATAAAGATACATATGTAATTAAAACAATGTAATTGAAGTGCAGAAATGAAGGTTGAGTAACGTTAATCTTTCCTGACGCTGATATTACAGTAGCTAGTCTTAAAGTGCCCCTATTATGGGTTATGAAACGGTTCATATTTTGGTTTTGGGATCCCCAACAACAGGTTGACGTGCATGCAAGGTCAAAGAACACTTAAATTGTCTTATAATATGCATTTATTTTTACCGTACTTGCTCAACGACTCCCAAACGATTCGCTCAACGATTCATTTTTTTCTCAAACCCCTCCTTTGCGTGACGCTGCTCTGCTCTGATTGGTCGATTTCATTTAAAGCAGTGTTTGTGAGTGCAGTGTTACTTTGTGTACAGCGTTACCGTGGAAACAGATATTTTTAACGCTCCAAACGCGGCACCTAGTGGCAAAGAATGAATTAGCGTTTTCATTCAGACCAACGCAAAAATCAACTTGATGCGTTTTACGCAGCAAACACGCAGAGCTGTAAAGCCCAAAGTATACTACTTTTTTTACACGTACGTTAGCGTATGCGTACATACTTAATTTGACTCATACGCGTATACAGGTGTTTGCGCCAAATTGCAATACCTCTCCTGGCCTCACAGGGCCAGTGTTTGCGCAATCTCTCGCCACGAGTTAAAATACATTTAAATATCTTTGCATTCTTTCATTCTACAGTTGTACAAATGAGGATATTTTCTAACCTCTTCGCACAATCTCATCTATTTAGGTGTAGCTAACCCGCATTCCGGTTTGTTCCGTTTAAGCAGTTTTTATTCGGCTACCTTGTGAACCGATACCCCCATGGCAGGGTTGCCACCTTGCGGATAAACTAATTACTGCAAGAAAGTTAAATGTGCATGTGTGACCGTACTTTGTACGCGCAGTTACAAAAATCCGGCGGTGCGTGTACAGTTCGCGCGTACTACTCTGATGACGAAATTCACGATCATACCTCGCGTATGTGTAAAAAGTATACTTTGGCCTTAAATGTGAACCGGTGTTAAAGTTTTCCCAGGCCTGCGCGCGCAACAATTGGACGGGCAATATGCTAATGTTTCATGTTGACGTCAACAGGGATTGGTTTTAAAAACGACTCGTTTCAATGATTCAGAGTCGACTCTTTCTTTTGAGAGACGATACTTTATACACGGTGCACTTTCAGATTTAACACTCTGCAGATGTGTTCATTCACTTACACACTGCATGAAAGATCATCTTCACAAATCCATAATAGGGGCACTTTAACAGTTTACGTGATTTGGTTCTTGATTTTATTGTTATTTTTTATTTCTTTGCCGGTAAGAGCATCTACGGTAGTTCACGTTGGCCAAAACGCAAGGATAAACACGTGAAAAAATATCGTCGCCAATCACAGACATTCACGTTCGGACGGGATTAGTTTTCTCAGAGGATCACGGAGTTTGCTGAAAAACAGGTAATTTGCTCTGGAGTTATTTCAGAGGTTGTGTGAGAAAAACACAGATGTGGTAGATTCAGACGGGATTAAAATAGATTAAAAACTAGGTCTGTGAAACACAAATTTCTCTAATGACCCCCTGTTAAACTAGTCCCGTCTGAATAGGGCTAAAGATGACGACATGAAAAGACAGAGCTGAATTGCTCCTCTTGGTCAGCAGAGACAGAACTGATTTATTTGAAAGTTTTAAGAAAGCTTCAGGTCAACATGAACTGCTGAATCATTCAGGGACATGTATTGATTGGTTTTGGTTTGTTGAAAGAGTGTCTGTACCAGCTGGCTGAAGTCCTGTCCTCCCTCCGGCGGGCGTGGGCTCGTTCCTCTCTTCACCCGCTGCTGCTCGCTCTTGGCCGGCCAGGTGGGGAACATGGAGGGCTCGATGGGGAGCGGCGACTCCCGGAAGTACTCGTGTTTAAGTGCTTCGTCAGCGCTGATCCGCTTGGCAGGGCAGTACGTCAGGAATCTGAAACAGACGTGTGAGAAACACTGAAACCCGCTGCTGTCGGTCAATGTCTCGCGTCACTGCAGGAACTGTAATCAAAGGTGTGAGGTTAACGAGTCCAGGGATGTGCAACAGAGATTGAGTACTTGATTGATCACCAAAACGATTATTGTGGATAAAAATTATTTTTTTCTGATTGGTTATAGCAGCACTTTGGGCGGCACCCTAAGCTTTGATTGTTTAGCTTGCAACAACATGCGGTTCAAAGCAGAGACGTGAGAAGAGAGAGTCACATAGTGATGCCTGGTTATAGCTACATACATATCTGATTAATCTAATATGTGACCCTGGAGCACAAAACCAGTCATAAGTGTCAATTTTTCGAGCTTTCCATTGATGTATGGTTTGTTATGATAGGACAATATTTGTAAATCTGGAATCTGAGGGTGCAAAAAAATCTAAATATTGAGAAAATCATCTTTAAAGTTGTTCAAATGAAGTTCTTAATGCATATTACTGATCAAAAATTAAGTTTTGATATATTTACAGTAGGAAATTTACTAAATATCTTCATGGAACATGATCTTAATATGATAATGATTTTTGGCATAAAAGAAAAATGGATAATTTTGACCCATACAATGTATTGTTGGCTATTGCTACAAATATACTTCAGCGATTTAAGACTGCTTTTGTGCTCCAGGGTCACATATAGGATGCATTGGGTTATTAACATTTATTAACATGCTGAATATTACCAGTGTTTAGTTTCAAGCTCAAATGCAATGCCCGATATTGACTCGCTGAGTTATTTAAGACGGTCATATTGCTTTCGATGTTTTTTTTTTAATACCGATGTTATAATAATGCAGCAGTGCTTTTTTTTCGTCATATCTGTTTAACAGTAGACATACTTCAATTGCAATTTTTGTCGTACTTTGTATGGCTTTGAAAATGCGCAGGCGATTTGAGGAATCACTTGATAATGTAGATGAAAATATAGCACAAATCTGCCATACACATAGCATTATGAGAACTTTATAGAATGTGAAATCTATAGTAAATTCTGTCTGCTTTCCTTGCCTGTGTTTCAGCGCGCTGTTATGAAAGCACATCACGGCGGGAGCTCTCTCTCTCACGCTATAGCACATAACTTAAAGTTCACTGGCATTTGCATCTATTTTTAAAAAATCGGATAAAATCAAGAGTGTGTTGATTTTAAATTTTATCATATAAAATGATGAAAGACTTTTTCTTTTCAAGTCAGTGGTGTTATAATGATGCAATTTGCTCTGTTTTAGATGCACTTATTTTTTTCTTGTTACAACGATTGATGTTAATGTCAAGCTTTTTGGTCTTTATTGTATTAGAATTGTTTTGAGTATAAAATTGTGAAATAAAAAATTGTGAATCAAATTCTCTCTCTTGCTATAGCACGTATGCATCTTTTTGTGCAGATACAAGTTGTAATGTTACGTCTATGTTATGCATCTAAGTTATCTGATTAATATCATAGGATGTGTCATAGAATAGGCTTCAGTTTATTGGCATAAAGTCACTCTTCAGCTTCATCTCAGGCAGCTATTACTTTTTAGACGCTTCTTTTTTAATAACATCGCTGCATCAATCTAACAGTGTTCTAATCATGTGTTTATGTTTTCATGATATTTTTAACATTCATTTTCATAACGTTCTCCAGATATTTTCATTATCTCATTACGCATGTCTCCAACACGCACAGCTTCGGTTTCAGAGATTTATTTTGCTACCAGTTAAAAAGTTGTTAAAAAGACAAATAAATGCACAGCCATTTGCACTCTGCATCGAAAATATATGAACACGCTGTCGCACCTCTTAATAACTTTTAAGGCTAATTTTGTGGCGTTTATATAAGCATTTTAATGCGTTGCATCAAACAGCTGTAAAAACCTGTAAAAAGTGAATGAACTGCGTTTGTGCCGAACTCATGATATTGTGAATAATTAAGCAAAGCGTCTTCTCATAGGATAAGAACACACAGTCTCATGAATAATTATGAGACACCGACACATCATTGAAGTACTATAGTCTTTTGCCACGTCACAAACTGACATCAACACGATGTAGATTTTAAACCCGGAAAACAAAAATAGTGCAAAAAAGCTCAAAATTAACTGGCTCTCTCCAACAATTAAAATTAAAAGGGTGCTAACATTGTCTTCTATGATGTGCAACACTAACACCTCTGCTGAGGTGAAGTAGTTTGGTGTTTCATGACCCTTTAAACTCAATGTACATAGTGGTAATAGTTGTTTTTGCCAATTAATGTCTTGTGAAGTGAAAAGCTGCATGTTTGTAAGTAACAAACCCAGCATTAAGAACTTTTTAACGCCAAACTGTTGCTTCCGGCTAAAATAATCCATAACTCTTCCTCAGTGAAAAAGAGCATCTGCTGTCGTCTCTCACATCAAAATCCAGCCACATATTTGTTTAGAGCTGTTTTGTCTTGTAAACGCTGCTTGATCTGATGCAGATTTCTCTCCTGATTCAGACCAGAACACTTTTTCACTGAGGAAGAGTTATGGATTATGGACTTAAAGGGACAGTACACCCAAAAATGATAATTCTGTCATCATTTACTCAGCCTCAAGTAGATCCAAACCTGTATGAATGTGTTTGTTCTGAACACAAAGGAAGATATTCTGAAGAAAGTTTGTAATCAGGCTGTTTTGGGGCACCATTGACTTCCATAGTAGGAGAAAAATACTGCTCTGTTTACCTCATTCTTCAGAATATCTTCCTTTGTGTTCAGAACAAACACATTCATACAGGTTTGGAACTACTAGAATTTTAATTTTTGGGTGAACTATCCCTTTAAAAAGCGTCTTGATGGATTTGTTTCATCTTTTGTCTTCTCCAGATGTTAACTGATGGACTGGAGTGGTGTGGATTATTGTGATGTTTTTATCAGACTCTCATTCTGACGGCACCCATTCACTGCAGAGCATCCATTGCTGAGACACTGATGCAGAGACACATTTCTACAAATCTGAGTGTTCAATATCTTTCGACTCCTCTCTGTGTTCATTTCCTCGGCTGCTCTCTCATATGAACGTGGTATTTGCAGCCAGGCTGTGATGGGGCTTTCAGGAGGGTCGTGACCTTTCTGTGTGCATTAGCATCCCTTCCATCAGGAAACATCTGAAAACGAACAAACATCTCGTAGCGACGTTCAGATCGATGGCTGTTTACTTCCAAATGAATGATTCACGTTCAATCAGACCGCTGCTGATGCTCCACAGGCTCAATGACGAGGTTTGTGAATATCCAGAAATGCTTCAGGGTTCCAGAACAAAAGTTAAATGTGTTTTTCCAACCAACTGCTGTTTTAAAAAAAAAATTTTTTGTATATTTTACATAATACCATTATATAAAAGTCATGTGATCTTGGTGCCTAACCCTCATAAAAGACACATGTGGTCACAAGGACGCATTTACTGATTTTTCACAACACTTTTCAATCATATTTATAACATATCACTGTTCTGAGCCTTTAGTTTTTAACTCGTGTTTCATAATGTGAAGCAGCTGTTTCTGCATCGATGCAGCACTTCAGCAAAACAACGGCAACCAAAACACAGGCACTTTCAGTCTGTGAATAATAATGAGTTTCAGGCCAGTTAACAGGACGGCAACGTGTTGCTCGACGCTTTCATACCTCGCAAAGCTTTGATTTTCTGCGACGTATTCTATAATTCATCTGATTTATCACCAGTGTTATGTTAGCTCTCTGGGTGATAGAGATGAGCTGCTCACAATGACCTGTGACAGTCTTGAAAGCATCGCTAATGTTGACTAACCAATCGTATTCAAGCAAAAGTGCATTACATTATAAAGGTCTGATTACCGGCTTCTTGCAACTGGTGAAGAGAACTTTACATGTAAATAAAAACAGAAATATTTCTGTTAAATATAAAATTGAATTAAAATCACTGTGTGAGCTCGTACTTGTTCATGAGGTCAAAGCCCTGGTCGGACAGCAGCGCTCCGAAGCGCTTGCGCAGGTTGTTGTAAGGATATTCTGTGAAAGTCATCTTCTTCACCGCAGGCATCTCGCTGTATCCCGGCCAGATCTTCTCACTGGGAGAGCCCAAGTCCTACACACACACACACACACACACAGAGACACACACAGAGACACAGAGACAGACACAGAGACAGACACACAGAGACACACACACACACACACACAGAGACACACAGAGACACACACACACACACAGAGACACACACACACAGACACAGAACAGACACACAGACAGACACACACACACAGACACACACAGAGAGAGACACACAGAGAAACACACACAGACACACACACACAGACACACACACACAGACACACACACACACACACAGACACACACACACAGACACACAGACACACACACAGACACACACACACAGACACACACACACACAGGTCACACACAGCACACACACACACACACAGACACAGACACAGACACACACACAGACACACACACAGACACACACACAGACACACACACAGACACACACACACAGACACACACACACATAGACAGACACACACACACACAGACACACACACACATAGACAGATACACACACACACAGACAGACACACACACAGACAAAGAGAGACAGTGAACATGAAAAATCACAAACCAAGGCCATGTCATGTACTCTAGTACATGCAATGTTAAAAGTGACCATATTATACTTTTAATAGGTTCATTATTCTATTTTTGGTCTGCAAGAACACATTTACATGATTTAAAGTTCAAAACACATGATTTGTCTCGGTGTACATTGCTGCAGTGCCTCTTTTCACCCTGCTTTTCTGAAAAACTGCTCTGATTGGTCAGCGGGTCCAGTCTGCTGTTACTGATCAAACACTTACAGCGTGTGCTGGAAATCTAACGCCTCGTCCTATAATTGTGTTTCAGCTCCCAAGGCTTCATAAGCAGTACTGTAAACTATGGCGTTGCAATTGGAAGTCCATCTAATGTGTTCTGGCCCTTTCACTGCCTCCTCAATCACTTGACCAACTGTTCTTTACGTGAATCCCCACCCAAACTACAATGATTTTATTAAATTATTTTACATAATTCCCATTGGATGATCCTTTGACGCACACCAGCTGTGATTCTCTCACTTACACACAGTCATCGCTCACCAGCGTGGACAATTTAAAGCTGTCATTAAAGTGTGGAGCACAAAATTAGGGAAGTTATTGGATCTACAGGTCATTAGATCTAGAATTTAGTTATTTAGTACATGCTTTTAAACAAAATAACTAACAAATGAGGACAATATTGCATCAGAATGAATAAAAAATAAATATATTTGACTCAAGACATTCAGGATGTGATTAAGCATACCTTAAAAACTTTGTTGATTTGATCAATCTCCGATTTGCCAGGGAATAACGGTTTCTGTGTGAGAAGTTCTCCAAATATACAGCCGACCGACCACATGTCCACAGCTGTGGAGTACTCCTGAGAGGAAGAAACACGAGCGTGACTCAAACAAGCTGACATGACTGCAAAACACACAGTTTACCGACAGCCCAGTGAGCAACAACTTCAACAGAGCGTGAGCAAGAGCAACCGGCCACTAGAGGGCTTCACGGGTCCACTTGGATCCGACCCGAGGTCCGACCCGACGAGAGCCTCGGACGCGGGTCAGGTTCGGTATTAGCAGCCTCGGGTCTCGGGTAATTAAAATAAATGTGCTTTTCCCAGAAGGACCCGATTAGACCCGAATGAACACAAATGACTCTGTGATTTAAACTAGTTTAGAGCCTAACAGGAGAAACACTGTGTAATAAGACAGTCAGAAGGCTTTTCAATCTACACATCACCATCATTTACCATGGATTTACTGTAGTAACACTCACTGCACCATGGTATTGTGGCAGAAATGTGGGATATTCACATTGAATTTTATTACAAGAGTAATGGTATATAATTATAGTGTATGTATGTGTGATTAAGCGCATGTGTGCATTTATATTGAATGTTTTTAGACTACTGTTTTCATTCAAATAGGCTCCTAAAACCATATAGTTATATTTTTACCATGGTATTGAGGTGCTATATGTGTGGTTTTAACTGTGTTTATCATGATTTAAATGTATGCTACTATGGGAGACCAATGCTTAATAAAAAATAAAAAAACTTGGTCAGAATAATTTTAACCATATAAAACTGAGGCTGCTACAATTTTTACAGATGTTACTGATTTTAAAAATGAACAAAAATGTACCTCTGCATCCTAACTCAAGCTACTATCAAATGTGCATTTAGACAAAAAAGTTATATTATTATTATTAATATTAATATTATCAGGCAACCCAAACCTGTTTCTTGATTTGAAACAATATCACTCATTAGAACATGCAGCAACTAAGAAATTAATTTTTCTAGTTAGATATTTATTTTAAGGAAAATTAATGGTCTGGTTTCTACAACTTTCACTTTGGAGCAAAATTCTGGCTTTAAACTTGAAAGAAATAAAGATTTGACATTTATCGTGATAATTATTGATATCGACTGATATGAAAAAAATTATCGTGATCATTTTTTTGGCCATATCGCCCAGCCCTACATGCATTACTGCAATGCGTAGTCATGTTAAGTTTATTTTTGAGTAACGCACAGTACTCAGTAAGTACGCAGTAAGGGACATACGTTTGTAACCTCAGATATCCATCTTATAGATATGAGATCCATCACTTCATTACGCTGCGTGTCAAAGCCCTTCACCGGAGACGAGGTAAATAACATTTCAGACAAAACTATAGCAAATCCATGATTTATTAACCTATCGATTTCATTTTTATAAAACTATCACCTTTATATTTCAAATCCACCGGTTAGAATTGAAAGCCAACTCAGAAATAACATGTATCCATCAGCCAAAAATATAAAGCAATAGGCTAATAAATAAGTAAATAAACTGAATGAAAGTAATCAGTCGGATTTTTCCGGAGCGATGCGGAGCAGCAGGCTGTGCACACGTCAATGCCGTTTACGTTCGAGTCCAGTCGGGTTAAAAAATAAATGCGGACGGGTCGGACTCGGGACTAATTTCATCGGGTCTGTCTCGGGTCGGGTTTATCTTTAAAAAAAAAAAAAATTATGCACGTCGGGTTCGGGATTTTAGGACCCGAGAAGACCTCTACAGTCCACCATTATCACCAGTTTGACATTTAGTCATTTAGCAGACGCTTTTATCCAAAGCGACAATAGAAGCAATCAGAATCAACAAAAGAGCAATGATAAGCAAGTGCTATAACACGTCTCAGTTAGCTTAACACAGCACACGTAGCAAGGGCTTTTGTGTTGTTGTTAATTCTATAATAGATAAAAAGAAAACAGATAGAGAAAGCTAGTGTAAGAGGTCTTTTATAATAGAAAACAAGCAGTTAGAAAACAAAAAGAGTGCAAGTCTTAAAGGGTCATGTTTTTTTTAATAAAAATAAATAAAAGAATTAGAATAGAGTGCTAGAGCAAAGATTTTACAGTTTTACATCTTGAACCAAACCAACCAGCGCTGAGATTAATTATGAACAGCAGCAGACAAAAGAGCGATGAAATCAGACATTCACATGAAACATTTTAGTACAACAACTAAACATATTTAAAAGGTAAAATACACATACATTAATTTTAAAATATTTAGAAAATATATAAATCTCTTGAGAGTGCAGCGGGACTGAATTCTGCTGTATTCTATGATTATAGCAACTCTGACGCTCAGACCTGTCTTCAGGATTATGGGTAGTGAAGTTTGGAAATTTGACTTTTTTTTTAAACAATTTTTATTTATACAGAAGCATAATTTATGGCTTAATCTCAGAGCTCATGGCAGGCCCGTCTTAAAATAATTAAACGTTTTTGTTAGGGATGTCCCGAGCCGATCTCAAGGATCAGGTCGATCAAGCAATTTTTTAACTGATCGTATCGGCTCTCCTCATCTCTATCCTTAATTTACATTGGCTGTAATGACGTGCAGTAGGTGGCGGTGTGCACCTTTAGGTGGGTTTGCTAACCGCCCTTAAAGGGGTCATATGATGTGATTTCTTGTTTTCCTTGTCTTTAGTGTGTTATGTAGCTGTTTGTGCATGTATACGATCTGCAGAGTTACTAAGCTCAAAGTCTCCCACAAAAGGATTTATTCTATCTAAAAGAGAAGGCTGATCCAGACCAGGCTAAAACGCCTCATTCAAACACGCCCCACATGTCTACGATGTGGAAATATTTGCGTAATGCAAATTGCTGAGTGTTATTGTGCAGGTAATTTACCAGGACTGCCGTGGACAGCTGACTCCCAAAGCTCTGGCTATTCTTCATATTCAGTGGTGATTTGTTTGCAGGAGTATCAGAAATTAACTTTTCCAATAAGTTTAAAGGGATAGTTCACTTTGAAATTAAAACGGGGCGTCGGCGTCAACGCTTGACGGAGGGCGTGTCTGAAGCGTGGTGCTGACGCAACTTTTCAAGCGCCAACGGAGGCGTCAGCCAATCAGATCGCCTCATGCAAATACCCAATCCCGTTCATGCAACACCAGAGAAGTATGTGATTGGTTGTTGTAACTATGACGGCGCGTCAGCACCACGCTTCAGACACGCCCTCCGTCAAGCGTTGACGCCCCGTGTGAATGCAGCGTGAGCCAGAGCGCACACACACGTCACACACCGGATGTGTGCGCACTCAGATCACTTGGACATGGTTGTGTACAAGAGGTAAAGAACGATATAAATACTGTTCGTTTTCTCACACAAACCGCTCGTTTCGTGTCTTAGGCCATCAATGTGTAGTTACGATGGGGAATTGTTTAATTTGGATTTCTCTGTGCATGTTCTTTTTCCCTCTTATAGAGACAGTGACCTATACCTGCCATTATATGACTGACAGACTAGAACGGTTTGACCTAAAAACATCAAAATTGGATCTACTGAAGAAAAAAAGACACCTACATCTTGGATGCCCTTGGGGTAAGCTGATAGATACCACATTTTAATTTCAAAGTGAACTATCCCTTTAAATTGATTTTTACCTTTTATGGGAATTTAACATTTATAAGGCCATTTTTTTTTTTTTTGAGTGAGTCATTGATTCGACTGATTCATTCAAACGGCTGATCGATTCAGTAACGAAACACCATCATGTGTTGCTCAGAGATGCAAAACAGTTCTGCTGTGGCTTTGTTTGAAACTATTTTCATTGGTGAAATACAGCAAAAACAGGAATTTGTGTCTAAAGTGTAAGTCACTTCACATTAACTTATTGCTTTTTTGAACTGTTGTATAAAATCAATATCACATTTGCAATCATGCTGATATTTAGAGAAAAACTGCACTCTTTGTGAGATATCAACTATATCAGATTATATAAATATAACAGACATAATAGTCATACAAGAGCATTTTTGCCCCATATCTTGAATTTGGAGGAGTATTTTAATAGACTGAATCACACAGTGAATGCAGTAGTCTAACCTACATCATGTGTATGTGCGCACACTCTGGGTGTGTTTTTGTGATATATTTGATGATGTTAGATCGTACATTGTTAAAATAGATTATCATAGATGAAATATCGCACACCCCTAATCTGTACACTTCTTCAGAATGATTATTTTTGAGCTCCACAAACATGATGCCAGTGTTGTCCACTGACCTTTGCCCCCAGCAGCAGATCAGGTGAGCGGTACCACAGTGTGACCACCACAGGTGTGTAGGGCTTGAGCGGAGAGCCGTACTCTCGAGCCAAACCAAAGTCTCCAATCTACAAAACACAGTCACATCTTAGTTAATATTCCAAATCACACGTCACTAAACACTACTAGTACAGCAATAGAGACGGAGTGCATTTAGGCCACGCCCACACCGGCGGGGGGGACAATCCAACGCTCTCCATTGACTTTGTATTGCGGGAAGCTGACTTCTTGTCATTTCTGACTTATAACAAAAACAGAACAGTGTCTAAAAGCTGCTGTGTGACGAGGTGTACAGCAAACAAGCTAAACAACCCAGAACTGTGTTTTTATAAGCTGTCGACACAAAAAACGAGCGTTTAAGGACACAAATAGTTGTAGATGTCGGGGTATTTCACGTTGGGCCATCATTTCTCAAACAAAAAGAAGGTAAGGAAAAGGAGCACTGACATAGACCAATACAATTTAGTTTTTTTAATATATCTCCTCCTCTCAGGTTCACATCGGGTGGTGAAATAATCCTGACATGGTTTAAAATAATTAACGTTTCTCGTTTCCCTCCAGTGGGTGCAGTTCTCAGAGTAATATGACACATTGTGCTCTACTTTTGTGTCCTTAAACGCTCGTTTTTTGTGTCGACAGCTTATAAAAACACAGTTCTGGGTTGTTTAGCTTGTTTGCTGTACACCTCGTCACAGCAGCTTTTAGACACTGTTCTGTTGTTTGTTATAAGTCAGAAATGACAAGAAGTCAGCTTCCCACAATACAAAGTCAATGGAGAGCGTTGGATTGGGTTGCTATTTTCGCGCACTAATTTTGTGCTAAAAATGATCCTTTAGTACTTCATAACATAAACTTAAGATCATCTAAGTGTACTCAACTGTGCTATTTTGGGACACCATGAATATTAACTAAAATGTGCTTTTAATATACTATCTTTGTATTTAAAAAAAATATTTAGTTACCACACTTGAACCCATCTTTCATTCACTAGTGCACTCAAGTGTACTAAGCACATTATAGTTCATATTCATGGTGTCTCAAAATAGCACAGTTGAGTACACTTAGATGATCTTAAGGATCATTTTTAGTATATTAAGTACAAAATTAGTGCACGAAAATATAGCACTTTAAGTGCATTATGGAAGTGCACTTGTTTTTCAACCGGGCATATAACACACTGCGCAGCTGATTATACAAACAAGCTGTTATGTGTGTTTCCCGTGACTTCAGCGGACGATGACTGACCTTTAGTATGCCTTTGTGACTCAGCAGCAGGTTGGAGGTCTTCAGGTCACGATGAAGGATCCAGTTGTCATGGAGATGCCGGACACCTCTCAGCAGCTGGATCATCAGTGTTTTGACTTCACCTGCGCAGGAGACAGATGCGAGTGAAGCGTCTCATTATGGCACGGATGAATAATTCAGCATGCTTTAGTGCGGTCAGGGTCGTACCGGGCAGGAAGGGCTGTTTCATGGTCTCCATTAGACTCTTCAGATCATGCTCCACGTAATTCATCACAATGTAGATTTTATCCATATTACTGCCCACGACGATCTCCTACAGCAGGCAGAAACAGACATGCGATCAGCTAGAGACAAAAAATAAGGAAAATCTGACCACGCCCCAGAACTTATTATTAAAAATACATCGTTTAGCACATTAAAAGATACATCTTATATTGTAAACATACATATTATCCTGTAAAAAATAAAAAGCAGTATTTAATAATCATGATAACAATATAATAAAGTACTATAATATATTATAGTAAAGTATATAGAATTGTTATTATTATTAAAGTACCTGCCAAAAGTTTGGAAACATTACAATTATTAATGATTTTGAATAACTATATTCTGCTCATCAAGGCTGAATTTATTTGATCAAAATAAAGTAAAAAAAAATATTGTGAATATTACAAAAAAAAAAAAAAGTTTTCAATTTTAATATTATAAAATGTAATGTTATTCCTGTGATGCAAAGCAGAATTTTCTTCATCATTACTCCAGTTTAAATTTATTTGACAAGAAACATTTCTGATTATCAATGTTGAAAAGAATTCATATTTTGTGTGGAAATGGTGATACACTATTTTTCAGGATTTTTTGATAAATATAAAGTTTAAATGAACTGCATTTATCAAATAGAAATCATTTTAAATGTCTTCACTCACTTTTTATCACTTTCATGCATGATGAATAAAATGATTAATTTCTCTCTTTTTTTAAATCTTTTACAAATGTTTGAGTGGTATCATTGTTTCCACAAAAATATTAAGCAGCAAAACGGTTTTTAACATTGATAATAATGAGAAATGTTTCTTGAGCAGCAAATCAGCATATTAGAATGATTTCTGAAGGATTATGTGACACTGAAATTTTCTTTGTAAACAACAGATTTATAAACGTTTCTAATGACGAATGTTGCGTTCCCAAATGCAAATTAAAGCGGCTCAAACCAAGCGAATCGAAACTAAAAACAGTACTGTAACAGCAGCAGACATGTAGCACGTCAGACTACAGCCTGTTATATAATTACATCACAACCGTTGCAAATTTTATGACGCCGCGAGCTCGTGCAGCGCCCTCAGGACCATTCCATCCATGATGTTTCTTTTCGCAGGTAATAGCTTAAGGCCACTTGCACGATTTCAATCATCATGCAATAACCAACCTACCCCCCCCCACCCCTCAAAAAAAAAAAAAAAAATCAGCGACACCCGAAACACACCATTAATGGGAAACAATTAAAAATCCTGTTCATTCTAACAGGCTCACATCTAAAATAATTAGTGTTCACTTCAAAGAAGGTGTTAAGTATAAGCTATTAAATAATTAAACCCACCAAAAGTGAAATGCACATTATCAGGGTTTCAGCAGGTTTTATGAATTTAAGATATTAAGATCAAATCAAGAAAATGTATGGAATAAACTGAAGGGAATACAAGAATCAATATGGTCTCTAAATGTAAATGTATTAGCAATGAAAGCACATCTTACAACAGATCTTCATTACTTTAACTAATTAAAAATGTGTTATTTTCAAAAGTTGCATGTTGTGGATGCTGTGTTGTGTTATGTGTAAGAAAAAAAAATTTTGATCAAAAAAGTGAAATAATCGTGTATGCTTTTAATAATTATTTTCTAAAATAAAGGAAAATATATTACAAAAAAAAAAAAAAAAAGTTGCATGTTGCGTGCAGAGCAAATTAAATCAAGATACATTTACTTGAGAAGCAGAAGGACACGTCTTGTTTTCTGAGAAACTGATCAAATTATGTTTTATGATTAAAACAATAACAAATATCTGCCAATGGTTTCAGAAAAATTGGCTTAATTCAAAGGGAAATTTACAAAATACCTCACTGACAGAGTTTAAAGCATAACCTCACTTCATTTTCACTTCATTCAATTTTTGAAATAATCATGCTTGCAATGCATGCAACATGTAATGCCCTGGCTTTATGAGTGTCAGACTCTAAGGCCTTAAATTGTGGAAGGGCAAATTAAAACTCTGCGGAAACCCTGAGCAGAGCTATTTTTACACAGTTGTGTGTTTACAGTAGAGGCTGTTTCTGACCCGGACGGTGACGATGTTGGGGTGCTGGGCCTTCAGGATGGTGTTGATCTCTCTGAGGGAGGTGATGGGAAAGCCCTCCTTCTCTTTCTCCATCTTCAGTCGTTTCAGGGCCACGATTTCATCCGTCTTCTTGTCTTTGGCTCTGTAGACGACGCCGTAAGTGCCTTCTTCAATGCGGTTCAAGCACTGGAACTCCTCCACGCTCCGGCAGCCCTACACACAGCGGGACATCAGGGCACACACCTGCGCTGGACTGATCGTGTAGGGATGTCATAGTTCTCAATATAACATCAAACCGTTTGGTACGACATCCATGGCTCAATACACGCTTGTGAATTGCAGTTTTTCGGTTTTGCATTTAAATATCCGTGCGTTTTATTTCTCTCAGAATTGGCTGTGCGTGTGTGTGTGAGTGAGTTCACGTGCTGAGATGAGATGAGCATCTTCCCTTGTAATGCCATGCAATGATAAGCCTTTCTAAACCTGTTGTCCAACAATAGAGAACATTATAACTTGTTTTTACTTCACAACATTAGTTGAGTGTTTGAAATAACTTCCTTTAGTGATCTGATGTGGCTTCATAGCACAGAATGAGGCTCTCTACTGTAATAAAGGCTATATCGGTTAGAAATGGCTTACAAATATACTTAATCATAATGAAAACACCAGAGATGGCTTGAGAAGCACAGGTAAACCATATATTGGTGATATAAAAGGTTATATCTTATTTTTATTCAGTTACAGCAATAGCGATGTCTTTATCCATATTAGGGATTTCCTGGAACATCATCAGATCTATTACTTCTGTGATGCATGTGTGGATTTTCTGCACGAGAGCGCCCTCTGGCATCCAGTAAGAATGAAACGCATTACATATGCTTATAGCGCTCAATGACCGATCCATCATATTCTGGGTAAAAATCTCAACAACAAAAAAAAATACCTCTCTCAAAAGAAATGTTAAGCAAACATAATCCACGCTTTTTCCAGTGTTTACAAGAGTTTTTTGTTGTTAATTTGTTGCAAAAAACACTCCCAAGCTATCAGAACCGAATCGAAATGAAAACCGTGGTTAAAAACTGAGGTACGTATTAGGGCTGGGTTTTGACACAAATTTCACGATTCGATTCTCATTCACAAGCTTGCGATTCGATATCGATTATTTTGGATATATATCAGGTACAGTACATGCCAAATTTTCAAGGAAAAAAAATCTCTCTCAACTAATGCTGTAAAATATACACGAGAGTCAGTTGGTACTACATTACTATAATATTGAAGGTTAAAATTGACTGATTTGTTAAAATTACACTTGATGTTTTTAAAATAATAAATTTACAATTACATAATATTTCTACTTCAATTCGTTTTTTTTAAATATAAACAATGGTGTCTGTCATAAAAACTTGGATTTATTCAAACATAAATTAAACATTGAAGAACTAAATAGAGTAAATGAATGTGTTATATGGCAAAACGCCCCTCTCTACATTTAATTTTTCTATCTGACTAATACGTTTATGGTCACCGAATATGTTTTCTGAGGTAAATGTGACGTTACATGACATTGTTTACAAGGCTTTATATTGACGTCTTTGCGCGGCTGAAACACTGATTGAGTGATTACATGAGACAGGACATGGATTGTAAAGTTGTACTCTCTCTTTTAACTTACCTTCGGATGTTTAGTCATGTTTATTTTGTGCTATAACTAGTAATAAAGCGGAGGAGATGATCAGTTCACGTGCGTCTGTTGAACTGAGGCGCTACAGCGATCTGTCACTCCACATTAAACAGCATTTATAGTTTGAATACTGCAATACGATGCACAGAATTTGAAATATGATCTTTGTTTCATATTGTAAAGTAAATACATAACATAAAGTACCAACGCACAATGCTTATTGTGATATATTGGATGCCCTTCAATGTTCCGTCCATTAACTGAAAACAGGCTCGACTAATCGATTCTTGGGATTTAACAATCGATATCGTTCCTTAAAAATGAGAATCGATTAATATCGAGATATCGATATTTTTACCCAGGCCTAGTACGTATTGAACCGTGGACTAACTGTATTGTTGCATCCCTAGTAAGCAGACAGGTGTACGCGAGCGTGTGTACCTGTAAAGCCGGCAGGTATTTGGGCAGCTCTATCTTCAGCTCTACGGGTGAGATGGGCGGTGATTCGAGGACGTAGTTGTCTTCTGGAGTGGCTGAATGAGTGGGAGACTGTGGGGTGACGTCTCCTGCCTCCTCAGCTCCCACTTCTTCCTCTTCCTCACCGCTCACCTCGGAGTCATGATCAAACCGGGACTCTGGAACTGTCACAGCAACACGACACAACACAACCAGACTAATGTGAAAGATATCTGGCAACACTAAAATATCATATCAAAGCAAATGCTCACTGGGTGGAATGTGGTTTCCATTCTCTCCGTCCTCTTCTTCTGACTGTTCTTCATCACTCACGACACCTAAGCAAGATCAAATACGAACACGATAATAAATTACATAAATTCATGCACTTAATAAATACAAGTGTGATGGTTATAATGCTCAACACTGCAAAAAAACAATGCATAAAACCTCACAATTCAATAAAGGTAATGCCGCGATCACTATTCGCTCACTTTTACATTTCACTTTAACCACAACAGCCATAGCAGATTCAGTTTAATTGTGCAGAGGCATTTTTTTGGCCCATATCTTGAATTTGGGGGGCATTTTTGTTCATTTTAAATATACATTTAGCCAATAAGCAGACATTTATCCAAAGCGACTTACAAATGAGGACAACAGAAGCAATCAAAACCAACAAAAGAGCAATGATATGCAAGTGCTGACAAGTCTCGGTTAGCCTGATGCATACAAATAGAATTAGAATAGAGTGTGCTACAGTTAGAGGGTCAAATAAAGATGGAAGAGATGTGTTTTAGCCGATTCTTGAAGATGGTTAAGGACTCAGCTGCTGGATTGAGTTGGGCAGGTCATTCCACCAGGAGGGAACATTTAATGTAAAAGTCTGTGAAAGTGATTTTGTGGCTCTTTGGGATGAACAATAAAGCGATGTTCACTTGCAGAACACAAGCTTCTAGAGGCACATAAGTCTGAAGTAATGAATTTAGGTAAAGGGGTGCAGAGCCAGTGGTGGTTTTGTAGGCAAACATCAATGCCTTGAATTTTATGCGAGCAGCTATTAGTAGCCAGCGTAAATGGATGAACAGAGGTGTGACGTGCATTCATTTCAGCTCGTTAAAGATTAATCTTGCAGCGGCATTTTGGATTAATTTTAGAGGTTTGATAGAACTGGCTGGAAGACCTGCCAAGAGAGCATTGCAATAGTCAAGTCTGGACAGAACAAGAGTTGTGGAGCATGTTCTGAAAGAAAGGGCCTGATCTTCCTAATATTGAATAAAGCAAATCTGCAGGACCGGGCAGTTTTAGCAATCTGAGAAAGTCAGCTGATCATCAATCATAACTCCAAGGTTTCTGGCTGTTTTTGAAGGAGTCATGGTTGATGTGCCTAACTGGATGGTGAAATTGTGATGAAACTATGGGTTTGATGGAACCACAAGCAGTTCAGTCTTGGCAAGGTTGAGTTGAAGGTGATGGTCCTTCATCCAGCAAGAAATGAGATGCGAGCAGCTATCGTCAGATCATCAGGATGGAATGAGACGTAGAGTTGAGTGTCATCAGCATAGCAGTGATATGAAAAGCCATGTTTCTGAATGACAGAACCTAGTGATGCCATGTAGACAGAGAAGAGAAGTGGTCCAAGAACTGAGCCCTGAGGCACTCCAGTAGTTAGATGTTGCGACTTGGACACCTCACCTCTCCAAGATACCTTGAAGGACCTATCTGAGAGACTCAAACCACTGGAGTACGGCTCCTGAGATGCCCTTTGCCAATAGGGTTGACAGGAGGATCTGGTGGTTAACCATGTCATAAACGGGTATTTTATATTTTATTATAGATTTTTGCCTGAAGCACCTGTACATTTCTGACCCTGATTTGCACGGATAACCAATAAATATATACAACTGAATATTAAAAGAAGAAAATACAATACTCAAATCAGCCACCTTCAGCTGAAATAACAGCCGAACACAATGGAAATAAAATATAATTCCCAACAGTGCTGCAGAAGTTCCCTTCTGTCCAATTCATACTAAGGCAGCTGGATGAGACTGGTTGTTGTGGTTGTTAACCAATTGCAATCTGTGGTGTTAAATATCATGTGCATCTCTGTTGTGAAGTCGTGCTGGTGCTTGTGCTCTATTTTGTGTGTTACTGAAGTCTCATAGAGTAAAAGGAGGACTTAGTTGAACCACTGGCTCTGTGTCTTTTGGTTCATTGTCGTCTGCTACTGGCTAAACGGCAGCTCTACCTCATGATTCAACCTGCTGGACAGACTACAACTTACGATACAGCGTCATAAACAACCCTGTGTTTGTTTGCTTAGACCAGAGGAGAACCAGTCCTGAGAACTGTTATTGAACTGACCTGAATCAACATGAACTGTCTGGAGCTGAATATTGACACTACTGTCTTGTTAGAGCTGCTTTACAGCAGAATTTGATTAGGTTTGCATCATTTTCCTGTTCATCTCTGTGAAGCTGCTTTGACACTATAAAGCACTAGAGAAATAATGGTGACCTGACTAGAACATAACACACTGGTCATTCCATGATTTGAAGCCTTTTTATTTATCTAACCAGATGACCAGCTAGATAAATGACGGCATGGCAAGATGCTGTGGGACTGTTTTTGGTTGTTTCGTTGCACAAAACCTCAGAGACAAACAAGAAGAGAAGAAGAGAGTGTGTGTGTGTGTACTAACCTTCGCTGTGTTCTGACCCCTCAGAGTCTGATCCTGACTCGCCCTCTTCATCTCCCTCAGTCTGACTGCTGGACTCTTCTTCATCATTCTCCTCACCTTCTTCATCCTCAGTCCCAGAGCCTGGCAAAACAAACACAGAGTCAACCTGCATCTCTCTCACACACACTCACGCAGAGAGAGAGCGAGAGCGAGAGCGAGAGAGAGAAACAAAGTAAACTTGAATGTTATTTGGCCCTAAATAGAGATTACACAACTGCAGAATATCTGAGTACAGTGAAAGACTGTAAATTAAGAAGACAAATGACGAGGTACAGACTGAGCAACCATACTCTGACTATAGAGACGGGCAGATATCGACAGCACTGGCTGCCCAGAGAGAGCCGCATCTGTCCATACTGTACAAAACAAAATAGAACTGTACCCATGGAGAAGTGGAGACAGAGCAACACTTCCTCACCAGCTGCCCTCACTATCAACACATTAGAGAGGCATTTTATCCCAAATTTGAAACTTTACCCTGACTTCAAAATGTTAAACAAGAAAACACAACTTCAATATTTATTAGGTGAAAAACAAGATTGTATCTTACTAGCAGCAAGATACATTGATGCCTGTCACAAAAAGAGGGAGGAGTCAACAAATCAGCAATGCGCCCACACACACACATACACAAACACACACACACAAAAACACACACACACATTTTTAAACTGTTCACAGAATTCTAGAATTGATTTGTTCTATTTTGTTTAATTATATATACACATGCATGTATTTATTTATTATTATAATTTTTTTTTATTTATATATTTTTTATTTTACATATTTGTTCTATATTTAATGTAAACACTATGCTTTGGCAATACATTGTAACAATTGTCATGCCAATAAAGCACATATTGAATTGAATTGAGAGAGAGAGAGAGAGAGAGAGAGAGATACAGAGAGAGAGAGAGAGAGAGAGAGAGAGAAGAGATACAGAGAGAGAGAACAGAGAGAGAGAAGAAGAGAAGAGAGACAGAGACAGAGACAGAGAGAGAGAGAGAGAAAGACAGAGACAGAGAGAGAGAGAAGAGAGAGAGAGAGAGAGATACAGAGAGAGAGAGAGATACAGAGAGAGAGAGAGAGAGATACAGAGAGAGAGAGACAGAGAGAGAGACGAGAGAGAGAGAGAAAAAGAGAGAGAGAGAGAGAGAAGAGAGAGAGAGAGAAAGAGAGAGAGAGAGAGAGAGAGAGAGAGAGAGAGATACAGAGAGAGAGAGACAGAGAGAGAGAGAGAGAGAGAGACAGAGAGAGAGAGAGACAGAGAGAGAGAGAGACAGAGAGAGAGAGACAGAGACGAGAGAGAGAGAGAGAGAGAGAGAGAGAGAGAGAGAGAGAGAGAGAGAGAGATACAGAGAGATGTACCCATTGATGACTCTGGTGTGGTGGTCTTCCTCTCACTGTCACTGATGTCCTGTAGTTCAGACAGGGGGTTTTTATCATCCATCTTAACCTCACGCTCTGCAAACACAAACAAAACAATGAGTCGTGTCACCTTTATTTGTACAGCGCTTTATACAACACAGATTGTGTCTAAGCAGATCCACAGTGATCATCAGGAAACAGCAGAAGCTCAAAACTCAACTATAAGGACGTTAGGACTCTGTAACATTTAAACATGAATGTTCTGTAAATGTTTTTAGGAAATGTGCCTTTCAAATAAAAGTGACATGTAGAAAAATGACGTGGATTCGATATCGATTTTCAAAAGCTGGGAATCGATTTTTTCCCAGTATTTATTTCAGCAAACATTTAACACAAGATCTGATTAACGTGCATCTTAGTCTTCTCCACTAGATGTCACCCTCTTATTTACCTTGCGTGATGTTACAACGGAAAGCCTGTCATTCATTCGGTGCTTATGGCGGAGATACTGTTGACAAGAACCAAGAACAAAGCCATATGCGTGATGTGCAATGCTCAGGTGAAATGCTTCATGCATAAGGCGCCATGATTTCCACAATGAATGAATGGCGGACGGCACAGACGCTCTATTTTGTTTACTACACACATACTAAAGCGCTGTTTTCAGTCTCACTATATGACGATATGAACACACGACTATCATCTCCAGCTGCTCTGAGAGTCACTTCATTAGCATTGTACCGTTTAATTTGAGAAATCTACCGTCATTATCACATTCACAGCAGCTCTCTTCACGGCAACCCGCCAAAATAAAAGTTTGGTTTAACATGAAGAAACTGACAGAAATATATTGTGCAGACGCAAGACTCAATGTAACAATACTATTACTACTAATAATAAATATTAATAAAACTTTATTTTTAAAACCTCTGTTGTGCAGCACTTTGTTTGACAAAAATGAAAAGGGTTTAATTTTCATTAGGATAAATTAATGTTTTATACCTTCGTTTGATTACTAGAAAAATTAATAAAAAAAATGTATAGGGCCCTATTATTGTTTAAAAAAAAATAGGAACATATACAAAAAAAAAAACAGGTTAGTGGTTTTCAACTTCTTGTTATTAATTCACCATTTGTAAACTGATGTTTACTGTTAATTTTTTAGAAAGCATTTGTATTAAAACTATATTCACTATTGACTGGACTTTGAGATGTTGAGTATGTGTCTGTTGTTTTGTTATATTTTGGATGTTATGTGTGAAAAAATAAAAAATTTGATAAAAAAAAAACTATATTCACTGAATGTAATGAAAAAAAGAGAGCTTGTGAATCAGAATCTAATTTAATCGTGACATCTGAATCGATACCCAGCCCTAATGCAGAATTTCTCTTCAGGATATGCAATGAAAGCTGATAACTGATGACGGTGAGACTGCAGTTCAACAGAAATCACGCAGATGTAATAGACGTGAAGTGCAGTGCTGCATGTAGAAGAGGAAGACTGAGCGTGTAACCTGCTCGGTGTTGTTCGCTGCTCTCTGCTTTGGGTTCTCTCTGCTGGCGAGCAGGGCTGCGGCTACGACTGCGGTGACGCGAGCGCCCTTTATCTGCATACTCGTCTGCAGGAGCTCCTCTGTAATGAGACACCGGCCCTGAAACACAGTCAGCGGGGCATTAGTCCTGCGGAGACATAGGCACCTAGGAATGTTTTGTTTGTTTGTTCTGGATTCCATTTTCAATGGTTTAATTAAATGTAAATAATCAGGATATCTAATCAATGAATTCATAAAACTTCAACAATTTAATAACAACAATATGAAATGTTTTATTTTTCATAAATACTGTTATCTGTTTTAATCTTTCACATATTTATGATTTAATATAAATTTATTCCAAAAACAGTGGCAATCAAATAAAGGCATAAGACATTAACAATTTAATTAGATGAAAATATAACAATTCTTCTATTTTTGGTAAATAGTGCCTGCACACCAGACGTTTACACTTTAAATTGTGCAAATTCTCTTAAACTATATTACTCTTATTATTACCTTGAGAAGTACATTCCACTATACAATATTATGTATGTATGTATATGTATATGTATGTGTGTATTTGTATGTATTATATTATATTATATATATATATATATATATATTATATGTGTGTGTGTGTGTGTGTGTGTGTGTGTGTGTGTGTGTGTGTGTGTGATGTGTTGTTGAGTGTGTGAGTGAGCGTGCGTGAGTGTGCGAGTGTGTGTGTGTGCGAGTATGTGTATGTATGTGATGAGTGAGTGAGTGAGCGTGCGTGCGTGCGTGCGTGAGTGAGTGAGTGAGTGAGCGAGTGTGTGCGAGTATGTGTATGTATGTGATGTGAGTGAGTGAGTGTGCGAGTGTGTGTATGTATGTATGTGAGTGAGTGAGTGTGCGAGTGTGTGTGTGCGAGTATGTGTATGTATGTATGTGTGTGAGTGAGTGAGTATGCGTGCGTGTGTGAGTGAGTATGCGTGCGTGTGTGTGTGAGTGTGCGTGCGTGTGCGTGCGAGTATGCATGTATATATATCACATCACACATACATAAATACATACATATATCATATATTATTATATATATATATATTTATATATATTATATATTTATAAATCGCATGTGATAGTCATGCGCATCTCGTCAGTAAAGCTGGTTCTGTGATCAGTAGTAAATCTCCATCATGTGCTTTCAGATGGAGCAGCATTTACTACACAGAGCCGTAGTTCCCTGACAAGCTCACATTCATAATCGCAGATAATATCATCGATATTATACATCGATATTATTAAATCGTGCTGCGATAATAAAGTTGTTTGTGTAGCTTCTCAGTGAACTACGGCTCTGTGTAGTAAATACTGCTCCATCTGAAAGCAGGTGAAAATACCACATTTAATAACGTTTTTACTCCAAACTCACTTCATAACGTCTGTTTGAAATAAATCCTTCTGTGAGATGATGTGGTTCTTACTCAGAATAAGACACGCAATATTTCATAGCATTCTAAGCAGTGATAAAGGCATTGCATTATTATATAATTTATTATTAGGAAAATAATAATAATACCGTATTGACCCGAATATAAGACAATGTTTTTTTCTTGGAAATACATCTGAAAAAACGCGGTCGTCTTATATTCAGGGTCTAGACTTTGACATGTCAATAACACACACACAACAATAGGTGGCGCCAAATACGCATAAAACGAGTGTGTTATGAAATATGTAATATACTGTAAAGCTTACAGCAGCATGAGTCGTGACTGTAGCCTGATGGGAACAAACTTCATCTGTAAGTGATTTTAACACATAAGACAGAACCCAGATTTGAAGACTACAATAAGATTTCACTTCTACTGATAATAAAATAGGCTACTATGAGATGGATGGACTAAATGTTATATAATTCAGATGGGCTATCTGTTATTTTTATGGTATGTCAAAAAGTGTATATTTTTAAATGTCATTGTTGGTACATTTTTACTAGTTTTTACCATACTTTCATAACAAAAATTAAAATAGGAAAAATATGCAATATGAAAGTAATTTAAGAAAAAAATGTTTTGCAGAGAGAGAAAAAACAAGATTTGGTTTTCAAAAAGCCTTTTTCCAAAAGGTACATCTGGAAAAAGGGGGGTCGTCTTATAATCAGGGTTGTCTTATATTCGGGTCAATACGGTAATAACTCAGATAAATCATATATTGTCATATTCATGTGTTTATGAGTCACGTTGACTCAATGAAAGCAGTTAAATCTTCAGCTAGCGCTATAGGGATCTCCTGGGTTTCTTCTGCGGGGTGTATTTGGAGTTTCTCTGTCCTTCAGATGGAGATTTACTACTGATCACAGAACCGGCTTTACTGAGAGATACGCATGACTATCACAGCTTCTGCCTAATCACGATTTCATTTCGATTTATCATGCAGCCCTAATATATATATATATGATGCGTGTCATAATTTACACTTGGGGGGTATATGTTCTGTGCTGTTGACGTACCGTCCCTGCGGAGGTCTCTCTCTCTCTCTCTCCTCTCTCTCTCCTTCAGCTCGCGCTGCTCTTTCTGCTGCTGCTCACGGAGCTTGCGCTCTCTTTCCCGCTGACGCTCCAGCTGCTCCAGTCGATCCCTGAGGATTCACACGAACACACAGGAGTCAGGACCAGCCGTGCTCCTGTCATCAGAGACCTTCACACCACCGCTGACTGACCGATCAGCAAAACAAGCTTTCTGACTTTAAACATTCAACAGGCTGATGACAAACAAAATCTTGAATCATATGAAATGCACACAGCCACACACACACTCTCAGCCACACACACACTCTCAGCCACACACACGCACACAGCCACACACACACTCTCAGCCACACACACACTCTCAGCCACACACACACTCTCTCAGCCACACACACACTCTCAGCCACACACACACTCTCAGCCACACACACACTCTCAGCCACACACACACTCTCAGCCACACACACACTCTCTCAGCCACACACACACACTCTCAGCCACACACACACACTCTCAGCCACACACACACACTCTCAGCCACACACACACTCTCAGCCACACACACACACTCTCTCAGCCACACACACACACACTCTCAGCCACACACACACTCTCTCAGCCACACACACACACTCTCTCAGCCACACACACACACTCTCTCAGCCACACACACACACTCTCTCAGCCACACACACACACACTCTCAGCCACACACACACTCTCTCACCCACACACACACTCTCTCACCCACACACACACTCTCTCACCCACACACACACTCTCACCCACACACACACTCTCAGCCACACACACACACTCTCAGCCACACACACACACTCTCAGCCACACACACTCTCACACACTCTCAGCCACACACACACACTCTCACCCACACACACTCTCTCAGCCACACACACACTCTCAGCCACACACACACTCTCAGCCACACACACACTCTCAGCCACACACACACTCTCAGCCACACACACACTCTCAGCCACACACACTCTCTCAGCCACACACACTCTCTCAGCCACACACACTCTCTCAGCCACACACACTCTCTCAGCCACACACACACTCTCTCAGCCACACACACACTCTCTCAGCCACACACTCTCTCTCTCACCCACACACACACTCTCACCCACACACACTCTCTCACCCACACACACACTCTCACCCACACACACTCTCTCACCCACACACACTCTCTCACCCACACACACTCTCTCACCCACACACTCTCTCACCCACACACACTCTCTCACCCACACACACTCTCTCACCCACACACTCTCTCACCCACACACTCTCTCACCCTCTCACACACACTCTCTCACCCTCTCACACACACTCTCTCACCCACACACTCTCTCACCCTCACACTCTCTCACCCTCACACTCTCTCACCCTCTCACCCACACACTCTCTCACCCACACACTCTCTCACCCTCTCACACACACTCTCACACTCTCTCACCCACACTCTCTCACCCACACTCTCTCACCCTCTCACACACACACTTTCTCACCCACACACTCTCTCACCCACACACACTCTCTCACCCACACACTCTCTCACCCTCTCACACACACTCTCACACTCTCTCACCCACACTCTCTCTCACCCACACACTCTCTCACCCACACACTCTCTCACCCTCTCACACACACTCTCTCACCCTCTCACACACACTCTCTCACCCACACACTCTCTCACCCTCACACTCTCTCACCCTCTCACCCACACACTCTCTCACCCACACACTCTCTCACCCACACACTCTCTCACCCTCTCACACACACACTCTCTCACCCACACACTCTCTCACCCTCTCACACACACTCTCACACTCTCTCACCCACACTCTCTCTCACCCACACTCTCTCACCCACACACTTTCTCACCCACACACTCTCTCACCCACACACTCTCTCACCCACACACACTCTCTCACCCACACACTCTCTCACCCTCTCACACACACTCTCACACTCTCTCACCCACACTCTCTCTCACCCTCTCACACACACACTCTCTCACCCTCTCACCCACACACTCTCTCACCCTCTCACACACACTCTCACACTCTCACACACACACTCTCTCACCCACACACTCTCTCACCCACACACTCTCTCACCCTCTCACACACACTCTCACACACTCTCACCCACCCTCTCACACACACACTCTCTCACCCTCTCACACACACACTTTCTCACCCACACACTCTCTCACCCACACACACTCTCTCACCCACACACTCTCTCACCCACACACTCTCTCACCCTCTCACACACACACTCTCTCACCCTCTCACACACAATCATTTAAGTTTGTTAAAGAAGTCTCTTTCGATCATCAATTCTGCATTTAATTGATCAAAAACAGTAAAAATAGTGAAATATTATTATAATGTAAATCAGCTGTTTTCTGTGTGAATATGTGTTAAACTATAATGTATTTCTGTGATCAAAGCTGTATTTTCAGCATCATTACTCCAGTCTTCAGTGTCACATGATCTTCAGAAATCATAATAATATGCTGATTTATGCTCAAGAAACATTTCTGATTATTATCAATGTTGAAAACAGTCGTGCTGCACAATATTTTTGTGGAAACTGTGATGCATTTTATTTGTCAGGATTCACAGATGAATAGAAAGTTCAAAAGAACAGCGTTTATTTGAAACAGAAACCTTTTGTCACATTATAAATGTCTTTACTGTAACTTTTGATGTGTTTAATACTTCCTTGCTGAATAAAAGTATTTATACATTTTATTTTAGTTATTATTACTATATATACACCTTTATTTAACCAGGAAAAAGACTCACTGAGATTAAAATCTCGTTTCCAGGAGTGTCCTGGCCAAGATAGGCAGCCGAGTTTCAATATAGTGTATTCTGTGCTGTTGACGTACCGTCCCTGCGGAGGTCTCTCTCTCTCTCTCTCCTCTCTCTCTCCTTCAGCTCGCGCTGCTCTTTCTGCTGCTGTTCACGGAGCTTGCGCTCTCTTTCCCGCTGACGCTCCAGCTGCTCCAGTCGATCCCTGTGGATTCACACGAAAACACAGGAGTCAGGACCAGCCGTGCTCCTGTCATCAGGTATGCACAATATTGGATTTTTGCCGATATCCGATATTTTTCAACTCATTTTGGCCGATAGCCGATATATTTCCTTTTGTTTGGAAACAACACCAAGTCTCTCCTGTGCGGAAATTATAAGCAAATTATTTTTCATTTTGGTTAGTTTTTAACAAGAACTTGTTTGTTTGAATTAAATAAACAACAATGAAGTTCGTTTATAATGACAGTACATTAAAGATTTGAAAATAAGTATAAATAACCTATATTCAATCGCTGCAATTTTTTTCAGAAAGATGCTGTGGTAACCTTAACATTTTATTTTAAGATCTAACGTTTGTAGATGGTCTAAAACAAGAGTTGCTAAAATTCTTTTAGAGCTCATTTGTTTAAAAAATATAGCATGTTACACATTAATGAGTAAATCAGTATATATAAAATTATTTAATTTAAGTGACCTGTTTGTGTGGTTTTTTTTCATGTAAGCTATAGCTTATGAACTTTAAATCAAAACATACTCATTATTTTATGACATCAATTACTGCTTTATTGAATCAGAAACACAGTCTAAATGTTATGCGTGTATTTTGCTTTCATTTCATTAGAAGTAGTCCAACAGCGCCCCCTACAGATTAAACTCCTCACTGACCCGGAGGAGCTATTACTGTTGACTCTATCACACACCGAACACATTCTGTAGTGCTTCACAGATTAAATACAGAGATCATAACACTCAATATAATCATCATTCAGACAAAACTGTGCTTCAAGAATGAGCCACACACTGCTGATCTAATCACTAACACACCCTGAGCACATGTGAGTTCATGTATTCCTCTTATCGGTGAGACATATCGGCATCATTCTTCATATCGGGCCGATTCCGATATTTACATTTAAAGCCATTATCGGCCGATTCCGATATTTACATTTAAATTAACCCCCACACCCCAACCCCCCAAAGCCATTATCGGCCGATTCCGATATTTACATTTACCACAGCCATTATCGGCCGACTTCACGATATCTCTACCACTTACACACACACTCTCACTCCCCGACTCTCCCGACTATCTACACTCTTCACCACAGCACATTATCAGCCACACACTCTCTCAGCCACATACTCTTACCACACACTCTTACACAGCACACTCTATCGGCCCGATACACGACTATCACTCCGACACACTATCGTGCACTCCACACTACACTGTCATCAGGCTCACACACACACTCTCTCACTCTCACACACAGACGCTCACACACACACCACTCTCACCACAACACTCTCTCACGCACAAACACAGCTCTCTCCACTCTCTACACACACACTCTCCCCACACAGGCTCGATGACACACACACTCTCTCACTCAAATCTCACGACACACACTTCACCACAACTCTTGCACCTCATACTACACTCTTCACCTACACTATCACCCACACACTCTCACCACACACATCACCCTCACCACACACAATCATTCAAAAGTTTGTGAAAGAAGTCTCTTTTGATCATCGAGTGATTTATTTTATCAAAAACAGTAAAAATAGTGAAATATTATTGCAATTTCAAATAGCTGTTTTCTATGTGAATATGTGTTAAACTGTAATTTATTTCTGTGTTCAAAGCTGTATTTTCAGCATCATTACTCCAGTCTTCAGTGTCACATGATCTTCAGAAATCATAATAATATGCTGATTTGCTGCTCAAGAAACATTTCTGATTATTATCAATGTTGAAAACAGTCGTGCTGCACAATATTTTTGTGGAAACTGTGATGCATTTTATTTGTCAGGATTCACAGATGAATAGAAAGTTCAAAAGAACAGCGTTTATTTGAAACAGAAATCTTTTGTCACATTATAAATGTCTTTACTGTAACTTTTGATGTGTTTAATACTTCCTTGCTGAATAAAAGTATTTATACATTTTATTTTAGTTATTATTACTATATATACACCTTTATTTAACCAGGAAAAAGACTCACTGAGATTAAAATCTCGTTTCCAGGAGTGTCCTGGCCAAGATAGGCAGCCGAGTTTGCATATACAAATAACAACATAGTTACAACAAACATTACAAACCAACATATAACCAGTTAAAAACAATTACACACCCGTTAAGTTGCTCTCTAGATTACATAGTAAGGACTTCAAATAATTATAAGACACCAAGTTTTGTAACTCAAGGTTCCAATCTGAGGCGGCAGCATATTTAAAAGAGGTTTTACCAAGCTCAGTTCTGACAAAGCTCACACAGAGATTATAATTTGCTTGAGAACGTAATGAATGATTTCCAAACAAAGTTCTTTGTATAAAACAACATAGATAATTTGGCAAATGACCCAAAATTGCCTTATATATCAACAAGTGCCAGTGCATTTTTCTCCGAATTCTCAAAGGAGGCCAAGCAGCTCTTTCATATAATTCAGTGATGCGTTGTAAATTTACAGTCAGTTATAAATCTCAGAGCACCGTGGTACAAAGCATCCAAGGAAGAAAGAAGATAAGCGGGGGCATGCTGGTAAACCACATCCCCATAATCAAGAATCAGTAGAAACGTAGCAGACACTCATTTTTTCCTCACCTTAAATGGGAAACATGACTTATTTCTGAAATAAAACCCTACCTTCTTTTCATTTTTTACTCAGATACTTAATGTGTGAACTAAAACGTAATTTGTTATCGATGATAATACCCAGATGAGGTAACTTGGCTCCCCTGAGAAGTCTGAAGAACAATAGAATTATCTGGAGAAGTTCTAGAATTTGAAAATAGCATACATTTAGTTTTATTTACTAGAGCCCGACCGATATATCGTTTTGCCGATTTTATCGGCTGATATGAGTCTGTCGCAGATATATCGGTATCAGTGAATATGCCATGAGTACCGTAGCAGATTGAAAGTTAGTATCTGTCTGCAGTCCAGTAGATGGCAGTGTGGTGGTGGCTTGAGTCTCTGTTGAATGGTGATTTAACACTACGTTGTCACCTAGTTGGTGAGACGCAATGCTATAAAGTAAATAAACAATGTCTCCGTCTTTTACTCTCACAATGAGCTTATACTCGTTTGCTACATTAGTAAGGCCCTATGATTTCCACGATGCAGACGGAAGCACGGAATCCACTCATAAAAGCAGAATTTACTGTATAATGTGAAATTTCATGGAATCTGTCATATTTTTGATGAATAAAAAACAGGTCAGTACACTTAAATCAAATCACGATATGGTGTCTGTGAATATTAAACTGCAAAAAGACAAATAGGATTAAATATGAATCCTTATGTTCTGCGTGTTCATTTGATTACCAGAAAATACACAACAGAATGTGAAAAAAAAATATTATTCATTATTATTATTTATTCATTTTAGATGTTTACCTTTAGAAAAGGTCCTGCATAAACCTGCCCCTGTTGGATTGGCAGTAGCTTCTTGCCCTACACAGTTACCTTGTTTATTTTCTTGATTCAAGTTATATATATAGTTCTATTTGTGTTTTAAAGTTATTTATAATAAGTGATGTGAAGTGTACTGTTAAATGCACTGATGTCAGGCTCATTTTGGATAATAAAGTTTGTTAAATTGTTAAATACCCTGCTTCCATTACATATTTCTCACATCATTATAAGTGTTTGATCACCACATTTGAGTTATCATTGCTAAAAATATATGCGTATATATATATATATATTATTATATTTTTTTATGTATATACTGTATTCTATATACAGTACCAGTCAAAAGTTTGGACACACGAATGGGAAGCATGTCCAAACTTTTGACTGGGGCTGTACTATAAATTACACAAAGAATATCGGCCGATATATCGATATCAGACTTTTTTTTTTTACTCCCTAATATCAGTATCGACCCCAAAAAAAAACATAACTTCAAACCCCAAAACTCTACTTATTACATTTATTTATAATAAAAGTATTAATCCCCCCCATTTATCCCAAACTTTTTGATTAGTGCATCACAACTTCCACAAAAATATTAAGCAGCAAAAACTAAATACTGATTTTGATAATAATGATTTTTCATTTAGCATCACTGTTTTTACTTTATTTTTGATCAAATAAAGGCTGTGTGTGAGTGTGTGTGTGTGTGTGTGTGTGTGTGTGTGTGCGCGCGCGAGTGAGTGTGTGTATGCGAGTGAGTGAGTGTGTGTGTGAGAGTGTGCGCATGAGTATCAGTGTGTGTGTGTGTGTGTGAGTGTGAGTGTGTGTGTGTGTGAGTGTGCGTGAGTGAGTGAATGTATGCGAGTGAGTGAGTGTGTGTGTGTGAGAGTGTGCGCATGAGTATCAGTGTGTGTGTGTGTGTGAGTGTGAGTGTGTGTGTGTGTGAGTGTGTGTGTGTGTGTGTGTGAGTGTGTGTGTGTGCGCGCGAGTGAGTGAATGTGTGTATGCGAGTGAGTGAGTGTGTGTGTGTGAGAGTGTGCGCATGAGTATCAGTGTGTGTGTGTGTGTGAGTGTGAGTGTGTGTGTGTGTGAGTGTGCGTGAGTATCAGTGTGTGTGTGTGTGAGAGTGAGTGTGTGTGTGAGTGTGCGTGAGTATCAGTGTGTGTGTGTGTGAGTGAGTGAGTGTGTGAGTGCGCGTGAGTATCAGTGTGTGTGTGTGTGTGTGTGTGTGTGTGTGAGTGCGCGTGAGTATCAGTGTGTGTGTGTGTGTGTGTGTGTGTGTGTGTGTGTGAGTGAGTGAGTGTGTGAGTGCGCGTGAGTATCAGTGTGTGTGTGTGTGTGTGTGTGTGTGCGCGCGCGAGTGAGTGTGTGTATGCGAGTGAGTGAGTGTGTGTGTGTGAGAGTGTGCGCATGAGTATCTGTGTGTGTGTGTGTGTGTGTGTGTGAGTGAGTGAGTGAGTGAGTGAGAGTGTGTGTGTGTGTGTGTGTGTGTGAGTGTGAGCGCGTGAGTATCAGTGTGTGTGTGTGTGTGTGTGTGTGTGTGTGTGTGTGTGTGTGTGTGTGTGTGTGTGTGTGTGTGAGTGAGTGAGTGTGTGTGTGCGTGAGTGAGTGTGTGTGTGCGTGCGTGAGTGTGTGTGTGCGTGCGTGAGTGTGTGCACGCGTGTCAGTGTGTGTGTGTGTGTTTGTTCTTGTTTTTATATACCGGTGAGGACTTAAACCTGAATACACACAGACTCATGGGGACTTGTGTCACGGTGGGGACCTAAATCGAGGTCTTCATGGGTAAACAAGCTTATAAATCACACAGAATGAAGTTTTTTGAAAATCTAAAAATGCAAAAAGTCTCATGTGAGGGGTAGGTTTAGGTGTAGGGCAATAGAATATACGGTCTGAACAGTAGACAAACCATTACACCTATGGAGAGTCCCCACAAGGATAGCGTGAGTGTGTGTGAGTGAGAGGGAGTGTGTGTATCAGTGTGTGTGTGAGAGAGTGTGTGTATCAGTGTGTGTGTGTGTGTGAGTGAGAGTGAGTATGTGTGTGTATCAGTGAGAGAGAGTGTGTGTGTGTGTGTGTGTGTGTGAGAGAGACCTCTCTCGGCGGGAGTGAGCTCTGGCTTGATCCCTCCTCCGATTGTCACGTTCGTAATCTTGTCGAGATGTACTGTCCTCCCTCCATGGTCTCTTCCTTCTCTCGTCTTCTCGCACCTCTTTGTCTTTTGTGCGCATGTGCTTCCCTGCTGTAAACACAACATCAGACAAACATGAACGACTGCCTGCAAAGCTCCAAACTCTCAAGAAACTCTAGTGATAATCCAGACGCTTCGTGTCCTGACTTTAATGAACTGAATGTCTCTTTCTACCCAAGCTCTAGATTTACCAAAGCTTAATTAATAAACAGTTCATCAATGAACATCTTTAAAGGAACATTTCCAGCATTAGTGCTTAGGGTCAGTCCTAGATTCATTGATATTGGCATCCATTTTTTTAAACCATGATTGTAATGTTATCTAATTGGTGGCAGGTTTGTCTGGATACGGTGCAGACCTCCTTCTGCAGAATGGCTCCTGTGCCTCCTCTTGTCCTTCCTCTTCTCCTCTTTTCTCTGGTAGGATTTGTCTTTTCTTGTCATCTGCTGCGGGGGTTTGATGGCCAGAGACTCGTCCTCCTCTCCTCTGCAGAAACACATTCAAACAGCAGCCGTTATTAGCGTTCCCATGCCGCACACCAGCATTAAACCTCTCACAAACACGACAGTCACCTGTCCTCGGTCGAGTCTTCTCGTGTGTAGGGTGTATTCCTTATTGTTATTTCCATCCTGTGGTCTCGTAGCTCTCCTTCCTCCGGAGTGTCCCGTTTGGGCTCCCGATCATCCGTCTACCAGAAACAATCATTCGACACCATTTAAAGAGTAGCAGATCCATCAATACAGTGGACATTAGCTATTATTCACTTCTACGGCGCACTGCGGATTATGCAACCCATCTCCTTACTCTACTACATTTAGATACAACAGTAACATTTATTTTACTATA
>CM041804.1:2473502-2483502 GCA_023376895.1 Aspiorhynchus laticeps | reverse complement strand
CATAAGAATAGTCACTATTAATTGTAAAGCACTTTTAACAATGCACATTGTGTCAAAGCAGCATTACATCAGCTTGATATAAAGCTGGGTGGCTTTACATCAGCTTTACAGTATTAAACAGGGAAATAGTGTGTCTAAATAGTGTCATTCATTTATATTGAATAAATGATGGTGAGCAAACCTACTCTGGGGTTCGAGCAGCAGAGCTTCTTATAGCTTTTCTACTGCTAGTTAAGAAGCCTAACTTCTGTCAGAATATGAGAGTTTTCCTCCCAGCTGACTCTCTGTGTCGTGAGGACAGACTCACAGGTTGAGCTCGTTCAGATCATAGATTAGAAGCGGTCTGACAGAACGAGAGTGCTCTCTGCTGATGAGAGAGAGACACGTTATCCTGCAGCAAACAGCCTTTAATCGGGAGAAACACACCACTCTGTCTGCTGGAGTCCTCAACACGAGTGTTTTTATTATAGATGACTGATTGATCATCAAATGGTTGAAAACATAGTGAAATAACATTTTCCAGAATGCTCAAATTTTCCCAAAATTCTAATGACAGTGTTTCCTTAAAGCAATATGGTGGGCATTTTGTGGTGCTTTATGTCAAAAATGGGATTTAATGACTGTTAGAGAATAAATAGACATAATTAGTCAAAATGAATGAGAACTTGATGATAATGATTTGGGTTTTTTTGTCCAAACGAATGCAGTGTGATTGTATTCACAGTTTTTTACAATCATTTTTGCACTAATAACAGAAGCTTCATGTCATTTTTCAAGACACATAATTCACAACCGATGATCAAAATGCACATTTTTCAAAACACTTAACACTTTTTCCAAATGCTTGGATACAATACACATGAGCCAAAGATGTTTTGTTCATTGAATTAAAATCACAGGTTCAAAATAACACAACTTAACATCAAAGTATTACTATTTCAAATTGCAGCTCACGCGTTACATCTGAACTGAGTGTCTATTCATTTCATTACAATGATCTAACTATCAACTGATACTCAAAATGCTACGCAACTGTTGCATTACTCTTAAAGCATAGTTTTTATGTAAAATTAAAAATATTACATGTTTAGGTTATGAAAGCAAAGCAGCTGAGGACTGAGTATGTTCAGGTATGATCAGTTTCAAGATGCCTGTTGTTGGGAGAAAAAAAAATCACATATCATATATATCTATATCTGTCAGGGTTCTGTCGTGTGTGTCATGTGTTTCTGCCTCTTGTGTCCATATTTGGTTTGTTTCCTGTCCTTGTTTCATGTCATTATGAGTTAATCCTTGTCCAGCCGTGTTTGTCTAATTATCTATGATTTACCTGTGTATTTATGGTCCTGTCTGTTCAGTTTGATTTCGTCTGGTCTACTCGTTACTCCCGGTGTATCCTGTCTGTCAGCCTTGTCGTGTCTTGCCCTGATGTCTACATTAAAGACTATTATTTGAGTTTAAGTCCTCATCTGCGTGTCCTTGTTCCTCCCTCGTGTGTGCACCGTGACAATATCATTGTTATCAGTATTTGTTTTCCTACAGTAAATGTGTTTTTAGAGGGTGATAGAGCTGGAAGCTGATGAAAAACATTCATATTTTTGGATGAGGCAGGCTTTACCCTGGCCATGACATGGAGGAGAGGTTGAGAGCCCAGCGGTTGAGAGCGGCCCAGAACGATGTTCACTGTGGAAACCCCCCCCACTGAATGTGATTTTGAAGGGACCCCGTAGCAAAATCAGTGCAAAGGGCCCAGAATTCCTAGCGATGGCACTGAGTGCAATCACGGTTTCAGGCTCATCCACAGTTACTCACCTTGTATTTACCCCCATACTCCTTACTGTAACCCAACTGAGGAGTTTTTCTCCACATGGAGGTGGATGGTTTACAATAGACCCCATCACAAACAATCACTCTTCTCCAGGCCATAGTGTCAGGGTTCTGTTGTGTGTGTCATGTGTTCCCGCCTCTTGTGTCCATATTTGGTTTGTTTCCTGTCCTCGTCTGATGTGATTATTAGTTAATGCTTGTCCAGCTGTGTTTATGTGATTATGTGTTAATTACCCTGTGTATTTAGTTCCTGTCTTTTGAGTTAGATTTCGTCTGGTCTACTCGTTACCTCCGGTGTTTCCTGTCTGTCAGCTTTGCCTTGTCTAGCCCTGATGTCTTACAGTTTTTTCCAACTGCTTACACACGTTTTCAAAACTATGTCACCTTTTTTCAAAACTCTACACACAATTCCCAAAACTGCACACACAAAATGCAAAATGCCTCACATCTCCTTCAAAATGTAACACTGCATTCAAAATGCCATAAACACATGTCAGAATGAAGCATTTGCATCAAATGGCAAACACTTCTTTCATAATAATAAATGTTTGGATATACCATGTAAACACTGTTGTTCTAAATCTAAAGCTCTTTGGTCTTTCTTAGGCTTATATCTAAATTTCAATACAATGTTGTACAGTGAAAGTAATCTGCTGAGAGGGGTAGCGAGTACACTGTAAACACCAATACAATGTAGAAACAGAAGATATTTATTAGGCCAAACATTACTGTTGTATACAGCATACAACAAAACCATAAACATATGTAAACCACAAGTATATTCTTTAGAATACAGTAAAGAACTTCTTTGCTCTCGTCCTCTTCTTCCTCTTCCTCTTCCTCTTCCTCCTCTTGCTCTCTGTCCATTGTTGGCATCCATTGTTCAAAACAGGTATTCTGACCTTTGACCTATTTATAGGCCTATACTACAGTAAAGCAGTGATTGGTTAGTGATCAGTTAAGCAGTTAGTGTTTGCACATGTGAGGAGTGTGTGTGTGACCTGGTGAATAAGTGTAGCATTTTGATTGGTTGTGTTTGGAAAAGGAAAGCAAGTCACTTTCTGTTAGATGTTTGTGTTTTAGGAAGAGAATTGTGTGTAGTGTTTTGAAAAAAGTGTTTAATGCAATTGAAAACTGAGTCAAAGACTGAGAAATAGCTTCTGGTTTTGGAGATTTGGTGTGTAGTTTTGCACTTTGAGTGAGAGGTTTCAGAAATCGTGTGACATGAAAAGATTTTGTGTGTAAGCAGTTGGAAAAAACTGTATTAGAAACTATTATTTGAGTTTAAGTCCTCGTCTGCGTGTCCTTGTTCCTCCCTGCTGTGTGCACCGTGACACATAGATGATGCATGCAATGACATCACAGGAGACCAATGTCAGGCCTGTATTCGCCATACCAGAAGATTTTTTTTTCAAGTTGTTTAGCTAATGAAAACATCCATTATGATGTGGATGAGAACCTGTGGCCAAACCCACAAGACAGGGTTGATAAAAACATAGAAGAGGAGTGAGGAACACTCCAGCTGACATTTTACTATAGGCCTACTGTAGCTTTTTCTTGTCTTTGTTTTCTTATTTTTTTCTTCTTTAAAGTTTTTTGAAAAACCTGTTGTGTTGATTATTTCATCAATAATTTTCAAACTTTGTTTACTGTAATGATTCCAGTGTCTGTACTTTCCACTCTAGTCTATTACAATAATATATGAATGTGTAGAACCATAATGAAAGCTGCATTATATGTTTTGAACAACTATATTTAATGATTGTACTAACAACTAAACAGTGAAACTATAAGTATCTTGTGTGTGGGTGACCTAAAGTAATGTTCCTATGATATTTCATAATAAATTAGTATTTTGAACCAATGCTTCTGCAAATGCAAGGCTTCTTTAAAGATATGAACGCAACATGCAAAGTTTTGAACATTGGACAGCCTGTGTTACACATAATGACTGTTTTGAGTTTTGTGTCTAGGTTCTGTTATTAGTGCAAAAATTATTGTAAAAAACTGTAAATGTATGAGAATGCTGTACGGCAAAAGGCATGTGTGTGTGTGTGTGTGTGTGTGTGTGTGTATGTGTGTGTGCGTGTGTGTGTGTGTGTGTGTGTGTGTGTGTGTGAGTGTGTGTGTGTGTGTGTGTGTGTGTGCGTGTGTATCTGTGTGTGTATCAGTGTTTGTGTGTGTGTGCTCACGCTCGGCTGGGTCAGAGAGAGACGGTGAGGTCAGCGGGGGCAGATCCGAGGCTCTGGAGGGTCAGTAGGAATGGGGGAAAAGCTACAGAAAGGGAAAGACAGACAGAGAAAGGTTCTGCTGATATGTAGGTCAGAGAGAAAGAGAGAGAGCGAGGGGTGTATTGTGATGCCATTGTCATGTGCTGCTCCTCTAATCCCAGATTCACACTGAGTTTCACAGAGTGTTCCTGAAGCAGACGTGTGCTTACGGCTTCAGTTTACTGACTGAAGCAGTGCCTGCTGGGATCCACTCAACAATTCAGAGAAGAAACACCTCATGAGAATCACTATTTGAATATAAGATTAAAATGGTTTGGTTGTCTTTCATAGCTGGTCACTAGTGGCAGGTACAGTATGCAGCACTGCTCTGATGATGCTTTAAACTGTAATTCTAACACAAAAAATAATAAACCCTATTAATTAACCGTTCCTGCTCTCTGTAAGATTTATAACAGAATTGAAGAACATCATTCTATGAGTGTTTTTGCTGTGACTGTCAGCAGAACTGCTTTGAGCTGAATATGTCATGAATAAAGACTGGAGGATTCAAGTTGCGGAAACAAGAACGGTTTATTGCAAACACGTCAGACAGGTGAAACTGAGGAAACAAGGTTGAGCTCTCCGTAGGTTGGGGCAGGTAGTGCAGGGAAGCAATGGGCAGCCAAGTGTCCGGTGTTCAGAGTCCAGGAAACGGCAGAGATCAGGAATCACGGGAGCAGGAAGCAGGAACGGACGAAAACCACTGACCATGACACAGGCAGACAATCTGAGGATCTGACAACACAAGACAGCATGACAGGATCTAATATAGCCCCTGTAAATGATCCTCAGCTGGAGCGAATCAGCCTCAATCAGACACACCCACACACAGACACCTGCACACACACACACACAACAGAGCGAGGATGGGACTGTGAGCCCATGAACCGTGACAGTACCCCTCCCCCTAGGAGCGCCTCTCGGCGCTCCCAGCCGATCTTACCTGTTGATTGTAATCATCAATAAGGGAGTGATCCAATATGTCCCTGGCCGGAACCCAACCTCTCTCCTCCGGACCGTAACCCTCCCAGTCCACCAAGTATTGGAATCCTCGTCCCCTCCACCTCGAGTCCAGAATACGATTTACCGAATAGGCGGGGGAGGAACCGGAGTAGGCGGATTAAGACGAGACCGAAAAACGGGTTTAATCTTGGACACATGAAACACGGGATGAATGCACCTGTACGCAGGAGGGAGTTTGAGGCGGACTGTCACTGGACTAATAATTTTAGTGACAGGGAACAGGCCAATAAATTTGGGAGCCAATTTATTACAACGGAGTGGAATGTTCTTGGTAGAAAGCCACACTTTTTGACCAACGACGTAGACGGGAGGCTTCGACCGGTGGCGATCAGCCTTAGCCTTGGTGCACGCCCCCACCCGGAGGAGAGTCTCTCGGGCTCTTGTCCAGGTACGGTGACACCTCTGGACGAAGGCGTGAGCAGAGGGGACCGCGACTTCGGATTCCATACTAGGGAAAAGAGGTGGCTGGTAACCTAAACTACACTCAAACGGCGAGAGGCCCGTGGATGACACCGAGTAATGAGTTATGAGCGTACTCAACCCATGATAGTTGCTGACACCAGGAAGTGGGATTCTGAGTGACCAAACATCGCAATACCCTCTCGAGATCCTGGTTGGCCCGCTCAGTTTGACCGTTGGTCTGAGGGTGAAACCCAGAAGACAAACTCACAGTCGCCCCCAGTAGTCGACAAAACTCTCTCCAAAATTTGGACACGAATTGGGGACCCCTGTCGGAAACCACATCTACCGGGAGGCCATGAATGCGAAAGACGTGATTAACTACAGTGGCCGCTGTCTCCTTGGCTGAGGGCAATTTGGGCAAGGGAATAAAATGAACCGTCTTCGAGAATCGGTCCACTACGGTTAAAACAACCGTATTACCCAGGGAGGGCAGTAACGAAATCTAGCGCGATATGGGACCAGGGTCTCGAAGGGACTGACAGCGGCTGAAGTAACCCCTCTGGAGGTCGATTGGAAGTCTTACCCCGAGCACAGACTGAGCAGGCCAAAACAAACTCTCGGATATCGCGAGCCATGGCCCACCACCAGAATCGTTGTTTAACCAAAAACACGGTGCGACTGATTCCTGGATGACAAGCCACGTTGGAACAATGACCCCATTGAATGACGTTGGACCGTAACCTCTCCGGCACAAACAACCGGCCCGTTGGGCATCCGGGCGGGGGCATTACCCCTTCTAAGGCCGTGCGGACCTTTGATTCGATCTCCCAAGTGACTGCAGAGACAACAAATCTCTCAGGTACGATGCACTCGGGAGACACCGGGCGGTCCGAATGATCAAAAATGCGTGACAATGCATCGGGCTTGATGTTCTTAGAACCCGGCCGATAGGAGATGGAAAAATCAAAACGTCCGAAAAATAGTGCCCAACGAGCCTGCCTGGAGTTAAGACATTTGGCGGACTGAATATATTCGAGATTCTTATGGTCGGTCCAAACCACGAAAGGAACCCCCGAACCCTCTAACCAATGACGCCATTCCTCCAACGCTAGCTTGACGGCCAGCAACTCTCTGTTACCGATGTCGTAATTGCGTTTGGCAGGGGACAATCGATGGGAAAAAAATGCACAGGGATGCATCTTGTCGTCCGAGGTGGCACGCTGGGATAGCACTGCACCTACCCCCACCTCTGACGCGTCGACCGCCACCACAAACTGGCGTGTGGGATCAGGGTCCCGGAGAATAGACGCCGAAACGAAACGGCTTCTGAGTTTGGTGAATGCAGCCTCGGCTGCATTCGACCACCTGAACGCCGTCTTGGTGGAGGTCAAGGCAGTCAGAGGAGTGGCTAGTTGGCTGAAATTGCGAATAAAACGCCGGTAAAAATTAGTGAACCCCAGAAACCTCTGCAGGGCCTTGCGGGAATCAGGGGTTGGCCAACTTCAGGCGACACGATGAAGCCCAAGAAAGGAACCGACAGTGCATGGAACATGCATTTCTCCGCCTTGACAAAAAGCCCATTCTCTAACAGCCTCTGGAGTACTCGCCTGACGTGTTGAACATGTTCCTGGAGAGAAGAAGAAAAAATCAATATGTCATCCAGGTAGACATATATGAACTGATCGACCATATCTCTCAACACGTCATTGACGAGTGCTTGGAAGACCGCGGGAGAGTTCGAAAGCCCGAACGGCATAACCAAATATTCAAAGTGCCCTCTGGGGGTATTAAACGCGGTCTTCCACTCATCCCCCTCTCTTATGCGAACCAAATGATAGGCGTTTCTAAGATCTAACTTGGTGAAGATGGATGCTCCCTGCAATCTCTCGAAAGCTGAAGACATCAACAGCAAAGTATAAGTATTCTTTACCGTGATGTTTTTCAAGCCTCGGTAGTCAAAACAAGGTCGCAGAGAGCCATCCTTCTAAGCGACAAAAAAAAAATCCTGCCCCCGCTGGAGAAGAAGAGGGGCGGATAATCCCGGCTGTCAGAGAATCAGAAATATATTTCTCCATGGCCTCCCTTTCAGGAACAGAAAGCGAGTATAATCTGCCCTTAGACGGAGACATACCTGGTACTAACTCTATAGCACAGTCGTACGGACGATGAGGAGGAAGAGAAGTGGCCCTGGACTTACTGAACACTTCCTTCAGGTCGAGATACTCCTCGGGCACGTTTGACAGGCTCCCCATCTCATCCTGCAACAAAGAACAAGAAACAGAAAAACCAGCAGACACAAGACAAGAGGCATAACAGGCTTTACTCCACTCAGAGATGGTGTTGCGACCCCAATCCACCCGAGGATTGTGTTGAGTGAGCCAGGGGTGACCTAACACCACCGGAGCCAGTGGTGAGTTGGTGATGAGAAAAGTGATAGTCTCTGAGTGATTGCCTGAGGTGATGAGGGTGATGGGTATCGTGGAGAGACTGATCTCGGGAAGCGATTGTCCATTGAGGGTGCTGACAGAGATCTTGTGACGGAGTGACACCATAGGGATGTGAAGAAGTTGTGCCAGGGAAATGTCCAACAGGTTGCCCTCGGCTCCGGAGTCTAACAGCGCCGTCCCATCGTGTCGTCCGGCCACCCATTGCAACCTCACCGGGAGGAGGGTGGTGGATGAGGCTTTGTTAAGAGACACGCCACCCGACAGTAATCTTGTCTGTCTAGTAATCTTGATCGCTCCCCCTGGCGGAGATCGGCCAGCATGCGCCCAACCAGTGCGCGATCGAACACTCTCCTCACCTCCTGGGAAAGTGAGCTGAACAACATGGATGGCAATTCTCCCACACCGCCGTTCCCCACAATGCTGCCTTCCCTGACAGCAACGTCAGCACTAAAGCCACCTTAGATGCCTCCGTGGCGAAAGTCTGGGGCTGGAGAGAGAAAAACAGAGAACACTTAGTCAGGAACGCTCTACAGAGGTTAGGATCTCCGGCATACACTTCCGGTGTAGGGAGTCTGGGTTCGTGCTGAGGGTTGTTGTTCCCGGGGACTGGGAGAATCGGCGGTGTGGGTGGCGCAGCGGGTGATCTTAATAGTTGCAACTGGGTGGTGAGCTCGGACACCTGCGCTACTAACGCCTGCACAGCTCATCCGGTGTTCAGCATATTCTCCTCCTGTTGATCCATACGAGCGTTGTTGTTGGCTAACAGTTCCTGAAAACCACGAGCCTCCGCTGAATCCATCGTGTGGTCAGATCCTTCTGTCATGAATAAAGACTGGAGGATTCAAGTTGCGGAAACAAGAACGGTTTATTGCAAACACGTCAGACAGGTGAAACTGAGGAAACAAGGTTGAGCTCTCCGTAGGTTGGGGCAGGTAGTGCAGGGAAGCAATGGGCAGCCAAGTGCCCGGTGTTCAGAGTCCAGGAAACGGCAGAGATCAGGAATCACGGGAGCAGGAAGCAGGAACGGATGAAAACCACTGACCATGACACAGGCAGACAATCTGAGGATCTGACAACACAAGACAGCGTGACAGGATCTAATATAGCCCCTGTGAATGATCCTCAGCTGAAGCGAATCAGCCTCAATCAGACACACCCACACACAGACACCTGCACACACACACACACAACAGAGCGAGGATGGGACCGTGAGCCCATGAATCTTGACAGAATAATGACACTACTGTCTTCTGCAGAGCTGCTTTACATCTGAAACTGAATTCGTTTCATAATTTATAATTTTTCTCAGATAATGAAGTTTGGTCTCCACAGAAGGATGCACTAGATTTTTGACTGTAACTATAGAGATGCATGTTGATGAACTGAAACAGATTTTTTAACATCTATGACTGACTAAGATATATCACAATAGATGTCTCAGATACAGAGCACTTGTGTTCTTCAGTGCTTCGTCTCAGTGTGAGGAACTAAATCACTTCATGATGATGGACTGCAAATGAGCGCTAGTCTATAAACTACATGATAATGTAGATCCAGCCAGGTGTTATAAACCCTGAGAGGGTGATCAGGGTCAGATGGGTCTCGTATCACCCTGAAGGGTTAATAACAAACAAAACAAAACAAACGAATTCAAACAAGACGAACATTTGAAGAGATAATGTATAAACGTACCACTTATTACTAAGCATTTCAATAAATAATTGTGGACATAAAATATTGATTTGAGTTGAAACTGTTTTAAAATCTCACCTACTTAAATTGTTGCATTATATAAAATTTAATAAAAGGAGGGGGGGGGGCTTTTAGAAAATAAAAAAATAAAAATAAAATCTCACCTATTTATTATGTTATAATCCGTTACAGTGTACAAAACAATCGTCCTGGCAACAAGATGAGCATTGCAACAATGTTACAGTACTAATACTGAAGCCATTTTACAGTAAAGGTCATTTTACAGTAAATATGGTCGATAACTGAGGTGCAAGATGGTAATAGCTGTGTTTGTATAAG
>CM041804.1:2438502-2466002 GCA_023376895.1 Aspiorhynchus laticeps | reverse complement strand
AGCTCCTGTATGGTTCTTCAGCAGTTCTTCGGCATGACTGAGGGGCTATATAGCACCGCTACCATATACAGAACCTGTTAAGCTCCTGTATGGTTCTTCAGCGGTTCTTCAGCGGTTCTTTAGCATGACTGAGGGGCTATATAGCACCGCTACCATATACAGAACCTGTTAAGCTCCTGTATGGTTCTTCAGCGGTTCTTTGGCAAGACTGAGGGGCTATATAGCACCGCTACCATATACAGAACCTGTTAAGCTCCTGTATGGTTCTTCAGTGGTTCTTCAGCGGTTCTTTAGCATGACTGAGGGGCTATATAGCACCGCTACCATATACAGAACCTGTTAAGCTCCTGTATGGTTCTTCAGCGGTTCTTTAGCATGACTGAGGGGCTATATAGCACCGCTACCATATACAGAACCTGTTAAGCTCCTGTATGGTTCTTCAGCGGTTCTTTAGCATGACTGAGGGGCTATATAGCACCGCTACCATATACAGAACCTGTTAAGCTCCTGTATGGTTCTTCAGTGGTTCTTTGTGGTGATTAAGGTGCTATATAGCACCACTGCCGTACAAAGAACCTGTTAAGCTCCTTAAAAAGTTATTTACGAGCCAAAGAACCACTGTTGGTGCTGTTTAGCACCATTTTTGTTGAAGAAATACAATGCAATGTGGCACCTCTTATGGTTCTACATAGCACCATTTGACAAAGATGCTGTATATCAGCTTTAAAGATATGGTTCTATATAGCACCAAAAGTGGTTCCCCTATGATTACGAGCCAAGAACCACTTTTAGTGCAATATAGCAGCATTTTTTTACAGTGTGCATGGAAAAAAAACAGTATACAACTCACACACTATTTCTGAGTTCCTACAATCTGCTCATTAAGTGTGTCGTCACGTGACACTGTTTCCGGCTCCAAACTGAAATCAGATGCCAAAAGCAAACAACAAACAGTGATAATATACACTCATGGAAGCTTGTTTCCACCCTAGGATTAAAAAAAGAAGGTAATTGTGACAATTTATCTCACAAATCACAATTGTTTCTTGCAATTCTGATTTTATATCTCACAAATCAGAGTTGTGAGATACAAACGTGCAATTGCGAGAAACAAAGTCAGTATTGTGAGATAAAAAATTGCAATTACCTTTATTTCATGTTAAAAAACACTTATATGTGAGCCTGGAGCACAAAACCAGTCTTAAGTTGCTGGGGTATATTTGTAGCAATAGCCAACAATACATTGTATGGGTCAAAATTATACATTTTTCTTTCAAGTAAAGATCATGTTCCATGAAGATATTTAGTAAATTTCCTATCGTAAATATATCAAAACTTAATTTTTGATTAGTAATATGCATTGCTAAGAACTTCATTTGAACAACTTTAAAGATGATTTTCTCAATATTTAGATTTTTTTGCACCCTCAGATTCCAGATTTACAAATAGTTGTATCTCAGACAAATATTGTCCGATCATAACAAACCATACATCAATGGAAAGATTATTTATTCAGCTTTCAGATGATTTATAAATTTCAAAAAATGTACCCTTATGACTGGTTTTGTGCTCCAGGGTCACATATCTGCTCTGAATTAAAAGTGATTCAGTCTGAATTCTTTGTCGAATGAGAAGAACAGTCAGAATTGTGAGATTAATGCCACGCATGCAACCATCTTTTATTTCGTGGCTTCTCCACACAGTGTCCTGACCTTTATATCCAAATCTCAGACGGTCAGACAGTGATTCATCATTTATGAATTTTTAAAATATTGATAGAAATGGAAATGAGTAGAAGCTTGGACACAGAATCATAATTCCTTATATCATGACTTAACAAGCGACAGCTTTCTCCTGGTTTCACAGACAAGGCCTAGTCCTAGACTAAAATGTAAGTTTGAGCTGTTTCAACTGAAATAAACTTGCTCTGATTGATCTTAAAATATATCAGTGTCTTTGTTTTGTCTCAAGATGCACACCAGTATTGTTTTTTTTCTAAGGAATGTTTATAAAAATGACTTGAATCTCTTAATTGAACTATGGCCTAATCCTGGTTTAAGGTCCTTGCACACTGAGTCCAACATTTTCATATCTGTTTTTGGTATTCGTCATCCTTTCCTATCAAACGGATATGCAAAAAACTCTAACCTGATTTGAATTTTTTTATGACGGAATAAACTTTCAGAGGCAGTGTGCAAACATGATTGACACAACGTGAGGTTGTATTTATTTTGTAACGTGTGAATATTTCGGACTCAGTGTGCAAAGACCTTTAATCTAAGCCCTGACTGTGAAACCAGGCCTTTGTGTGACAAACAAGTTCCAGTAACAATTATCAATTAATCATTTACTTTAATAATAATAATAATAATTTATTTAATTTCCACTAATAATTTATCAATTTGCACTGGCTACTCACATAAAATTTAATGTTTGCCTACAAAAGCACCTCTGGCTCTGCACCACTTTACCTAAATTCATTACTTTAGACTTATGTGCGTCTAGAAGCTTGTGTTCTGCAAGTGAACGACGTGTTATTGTTCATCCCAAAGAGGCACATATACGGTGGCCGAGAGAGCTCAATGTGCTGCAAATAGAAAAAAACACCAGCAAATCAAGAAAACATCTTCATCAGTTTGACAGCATGTGCTGCAAATGCTCACAACGCAACCAAATAAAGAAATGCACTGCAAATATAATTTTTATTTGGTTGTATTGTGAGCATCTGCAGCACGTGCTGTCAAACTGACGAAGATGTTTTCTTGATTTGCTGGTGTTTTTTCTATTTGCATGTGTTTTCTGAAGTTGCAGTGCGTCTCGGCCACCGTACACATAATCACTTTCACAGACTTTTACATTAACTGTTCCCATCTGGTGGAATGACCTGGGCCGGGTTTCCTGATAACGATTGATCTTAGCGCTTAAGAGCGTTTTCTACGAGTCATTTTACGAACGTTCGTTATTGTTTCACTGCGTTTCCCAAAAATGCACGTAACACAATCACACGTAGCCCTGATTTAAGAGCTACTTAGAGTCGCTATCCGTTGGTCAAGTGCTGAAATGTCTATTTATAGAAAGGCTTGTATTTGTAGCACATGCTCGTTTATTGAAATATTAACCTAATGTTGCGTTCCAGACAGCTCGGATAATAATATAATATAATATTATGTAATATTATATAAGTATAATATTATTAAAATATAGGCTAAGTGATAAGTATAATATTAATCTACTATATATAATAATATTATATATATAGAGTACATTAATATTATACTTGTAGATTAATATTATACTATATAGTATAATATATCTGTAGAGACGTTATTTCCGGGTCCAATACATGGCTGGTTTTCGTCATTGACTGATTTTTTATTTTATTTTGTTTTTGAGTTTATCCCTATTTTTTCCAGTCTTTGAAGCATATTTACATTTACATTTACATTTAATCATTTAGCAGACGCTTTTATCCAAAGCGACGTACAAATGAGGAGAACAATAGAAGCAATCAGACCATCGAGAGAGCAACAGTATACAAGTGCCATGACAAGTCTCAGTTAGTCTAGCACAGTACACGTAGCTAGGATATTTTTTTTTTTTTTTTTTTTTTTTATAAATAGAATAGGTAAGTGTTAGTATTAGTTAGTCAGGTGCTGATGAAAAAGATGCGTCTTTAGATGTTTTTTGAAAATGGCTAAAGACTCAGCTGTTCGAATTGAGATCGGGAGGTCATTCCACCAGCAGGGCACAGTCCAGGAAAAGGTCCGTGAGAGTGATTTGGTACCTCTTTGGGATGGCACCACAAGACGTCGTTCACTTGCAGAACGCAAGCTTCTGGAGGGCGCATAAGTTTGAACTAGCGAGTTTAGGTATATTGGTGCAGTGCCAGTTGTGGTCTTGTAGGCAAACATCAGTACCTTGAATTTGATGCGAGCGGCTATTGGTAGCCAGTGTAACCTGATGAAGAGAGGGGTAACGTGAGCTTTTTTTGGCTCATTAAAGACCACTCTGGCTGCTGCATTCTGGATCAGTTGCAGAGGCTTGATAGTACATGTGGGAAGGCCCGCCAAGAGAGCATTACAATAGTCCAGTCTGGAGAGAACAAGAGCTTGGACAAGGAGTTGTGCAGCTTGCTCTTGCAGGAAGGGCCTAATCTTCCTGATGTTGTATAAGGCAAATCTGCAGGACCAGGCCGTTGTAGCAATATGGTCTGTGAAGCTTAACTGATCATCGATCACAACTCCAAGGTTCCTGGCAGTCCTGGAAGGAGTTATGGTTGACGAACCCAGCTGTATAGAGAAGTTGTGGTGAAGTGATGGGTTAGCGGAGAACACAAGCAGTTCTGTCTTAGCAAGATTGAGCTGAAGGTGATGGTCCATCATCCAGCTAGAAATGTCACTCAGACAGGCTGCAATGCGATCAGTTACCGTTGGATCATCTGGTTGGAATGAGAAGTAGAGTTGAGTGTCATCAGCATAGCAGTGGTAGGAAAAGCCATGCTTCTGAATAACCAATCCTAATGACGACATGTAGATGGAGAAGAGAAGTGGTCCAAGCACTGAGCCTTGAGGAACTCCAGTAGCAAGAAGTTGTGACTTTGAAACCTCACCCCTCCAAGACACCCTGAAGGACCTATCTGAGAGGTAAGACTCGAACCACAGGAGGGCGGTTCCTGAGATGCCCATCTTTCTGAGGATGGACATGAGGATCTGGTGGTTAACTGTGTCAAAGGCAGCAGACAGATCCAGCAAGATGAGTACAGAGGACTCTTTCTTTTGATATTTCCTACATTATTAAAAAAAAAAAAATTCAGTCATTTAATTTAAATGTGTATTTCTATTTTTTGTTTTCTGCATTTTAATTATTTCATTTATAAATTCATTTAAACAAAAAAAGAGTAATAAATTGTACAATAAAGTACAATCAAAAGCTTTAATTATAATCACACTGCACTTGAATACAGTTAACGGTGTGATCTGCTGATTGTCCTGCAGGTGATCTTATAATTAAGTCTTCTTACGATGCTCGTCAGGCTTTACGATTACTCCAGAGCACTCGTAGATCTACGAAGATTTTCAAGTACTACTTAAGTTACGATGCTTTTGTGAAAATCCTTAACCATCTTCAAGAATCGGCTAAAACACATCTTTATTTGACCTCTAACTCTAGCACTATCTATTCTAATTCTATTCTTTAATTCTATTCTATTAAATCCCCGCTTTTAGACTTGCACTCTATTAGTTTACTAACTGCTTGTTTTGTTAAAAAAATATCACTTGCTTCTCTATTCTTTTTATATTCTATCTATTTGCTTTCTTTTGATTTTTATATAATTAACAAAAAAGGCCTTTAACACTAGCTTTCTCTATTCTTTTTCTATTCTATGTTTTCTTTTTATTTATTATATTGTTACGTGTACTGTGTTAAGCTAACTGAGACTTGTTATAGCACCTGCACATCATTGCTCTTTTGATTGCTTCCATTGTAAGCCGCTTTGGATAAAAGCATCTGCTAAATGACTAAATGTAAATGCACTACTGTGCATGAGTTGAATGCGTATGGGAGACTTTTAAGGATCTGTTCTCTTCTCGCTGTTGCTGCATGGAAAAGAGCTGCTTGGAAATCCTGCGAAATATCTCCTTTTGCAGAAATGTTCTGTTTGGTTTGTCCTGATCCTGATGAGAGGTGAGGAGGAGGCACAGGAGTGCTGGGGATGATCCTCTGATTGGAGCAGCAGCATTCACGGAGAGGTTTCCAGGGATGCCGAGGTTGGCGGAGCTTCGAGGCGACACTCCTTCAAACGCGCAGCGCGTGATCTGTCGTGATTTATCGGTGAACAGCGCGTGATCTCTGCGTTAAACACCGATCTGTGAGTTACCCATCATCGCTGCTTTATGTTCGCTGCATATGACGGAGGATATTATAGCTGTGGCACCTGCATCATCATCATCATCATCAAGCGTTCATCCGCATTACTGGGTAGATATCGCAGGTTAAACCAGGGATTGTGAAGCGTTTAGCAATTCTGACGTTACCGCAATATTTTGCAGCTTTAAAAATATTTGTACACTTTATAAACATTTAATTGTTATGTTTAAGCCTTCGTCGATTAGATTAGCATTGGTTAGCATTTAGAGGCCAAACTCTTAAAGTGACATTTGCCCATGCGGTAAATATGTATCATGTTTCATAACCTCGATTGAAAAAAATGATACTGAATCCTTTTTCTGATAATTTCGTTTGTTTATTGCACTTTTGCAAAAAGAGGTGAAAACATGCTCAGATGCATAAATTGTTTTATAAGGTTTTATTTTATTAATGTTGATAATGACCTACCGCTTGATTGTGCATTAAATTAAGAAACACGTGAAAGATGTGTCGTTTTATGTGCCTTCTGTTTATATAATATGCAAATGTGTGCTTATTTAATGATAAAACCTAATGTGCATACATGTTTACAGTTTAAAATGGTCACCAATAATAAATGTGGAAACTTTTAGTTCATATTAAAGAGAGAATTATAGCCTATTTGACCTATTTAGCCTTATTTTCCCAGGCATTTTATGTTTGTTTGTTATTTAAGTGGAGAAAACATGTTAATTTACATGCACTTTTTTTTAAACTTCACCAAATAACAGCTAACCCACAACCAGACTAATTATTTTCTTTAATGAATCTAAAGGACATTTGCACCAGTGTTAAATAAAAAAAATGACACCTGTGTGCATGTGGTGCTGCTTTCTGTTGGCAAACGTGGCAGGTTATTCCATGCATACAGAAATGACGATTTATTAGCAGTCGTGGTGTAACCTGAAACTGAATATGATTCATGAATGCCGTTGTGATGAATATGTTGTTCCCACAGATGGATGTGTAATCGCTGATGTTTGGGAAAATGCGTCAGTGCTGCCGCTCCCCTGCGGTTCGATCCTGAGCGGTGCAAACGTGTGACTGATTCAAACCATGGAGCCCAAACCTGACTGCTGCGCCTCATCCGTGCCCACCTCTCAGTGCGAGCTGCAGCTCAACATCTACGAGACCATCAGCGAGGGGAATGTGAATAAGCTGGAGAGCTCAGCGCTGGTGCGTGCCGGCAGCGACCCCAGCTCCTATCCCTCCTCCAGACGCCAGAGGTTCATCCGCAGGAGCCTGTGGGTCACCGATAATGACGAGCCCCAGCCCGACGACTGCAACCCGGAGTGCGAGGAGCAGAGGAAGATGCTCAGCATCAACCTGAGGACCATTGTGGACCGAACTCTGGCCGTCCGATCCGGGTTACAGGAGGGGTCGAGCACGGAGAGCCAGAAGGCTCAGAAAGAGCTGGACGAGGAGCGAGCAGACGGAGGGAAGACACACATGAAGGCGTCCAGCGAGGAGAACGAGGAGGAGGCTGAGATGAAGGCCGTGGCCACCTCTCCCGGTGGACGCTTTCTCAAGTTTGACATCGAAATCGGCCGTGGCTCCTTTAAGACGGTCTACAAGGGCTTGGACACGGACACCTGGGTGGAGGTGGCTTGGTGTGAACTTCAGGTGTGTTTCCGCATATTCTCATTGATCAGTGTGTGCATGTGAAGTGATGGTGATACCGTGGTGCTTTCTTTGCTGAAAAGACCGGTTTAAGATAGGGCTTCATGATAAATCGCAATGATACCGCAGAAGCTGTGATAGTCATGTGTATCTCTCAGTGAAGCACGGTTCTGTGATCAGTAGTAAATCTCCATCTGAAGGACAGAGAAACTCCAAATACACCCCGCAGAAGAAACCCAGGAGATCCCTATAGCGCTAGCTGAAGATTTAACTGCTTTCATTGAGTCAACGGGACTAATGCTGGCTTCACGTGCTATCAGAAATGTCCTATATCCCACTTATGAAGTCGTGATTACGAGCTTGTCGAGTGCTTTAATGTCGGAAAGAATAAAATGTAGCATCCCATTGGTTCGCCTCCCCTCAGCCCATTGAGTTTTAACAGACCCTCTAAAGTGTGCGGTGAGTTTGCTGGGGGGGTAATTGAGAAAGAATGGGAGAAGACAATGCCTCCATCGCGATATGATTGGATATGATTGGTTATGTTCAGCTGTGATTGGTTCTTTTGATAAATCCCACCTCTTGTGTTTGTGTGCTTTCGCGAATCAGTCTGAATGAACAATATAATGGCATTAATGGGAAGACTAGTATAAAAAAGTAGATGTAACTTAGATATAACCACTTTGTTACATCAAAATAAGACTTAAAATGGCCTGGAAACATGTTATTATTTTGTAATAAATGTAAAATGCTTAAAAACACTAACTATAGTGCTATACTATACATGCAGTTTGCTGACAATTCTGGAATTTCGGTCAAATACATGTTTATTTCACTGCTTATAAAACATACAATATGCTTCGAACGATCGTTCATTTCTAGCCTATAAATACACTACTTTAGCTACAAGACAAAGGGATGTAGTTGTTGTCAGAACAGCATTGACCGCAGCACCATGTTTAAAGTTTATGACCCGCCCAACTCGGAAACTCAGGTATCAAAATTATTTCTGAATTTCCCAGTAATAAATACGACTTGAGAGGCCGTTCACGTCCAATTTCTGATTAGGAAACTCATATTTATGATAATTCTGACAGTACGTGAAGGCAGCATAATAAACACACAACTACAAAAATATATGGTTTATCTGAGTTCTTCTTCTTGTGATTTTCATTATAATAAAGTATATAATAATGCAATGCCTTTATCACTGCTTAGAATACTATGAAATATGTGACCCTGGAGCACAAAAGCAGTCATAAGTAACACAGGTATATTTGTAGCAATAGACAACAATACATTGTATGGGTCAAAATTATAGATTTTTTTTAATGCCAAAAATCATTAGGATATTAAGATCATGTTCCATGAAGATATTTAGTAAACTTCCTACCGTAAATATATCAAAACTTAATTTTTGATTAGTAATATGCATTGCTAAGAACTTCATTTGAACAACTTTAAAGGTGATTTTCTCAATATTTAGATTTTTTTGCTCCCTCAGATTCCAGATTTTCAAATAGTTGTATCTCAGCCAAATATTGTCCTATCATAACAAACCATACATCAATGGAAAGATTATTTATTCAGATATCAGTTGATGCATAAATCTCAATTTTGAAAAATTGACACTTATGACTGGTTTTGTGCTCCATGGTCACATATTGCGTGCCTTATTCTATGTGGAGTAAAAACATGTTATTAAATGTGGTATTTTCACCCGCTTTCAGATGGAGCAACGTTTACTACACAGAGCCGTAGTTCACTGAGAAGCTACACAAACAGCTGTCATTATCGCAAACGATATCTTCACGTGATTATATCGTCTGCAATTTTTTTGCGCATAGCTTGTCAGTGAACTACGGCTCTGTGTAGTAAATGCTGCTCCATCTGAAAGCACATGATGGAGATTTACTACTGATCACAGAACCGGCTTTACTGACGAGATGCACATGAATATCGCATTCGATTAATCGTGCAGCTCTGGTTTATGGGCGTGTTCACACTTGGCCTCTTTATTTGACAAGAAAAAGTTGACAAGCGCTTTTTTAGTAAAACAGTGTTTTGGTTACAAACAGCATCCGAGGGTTTCTTTTGTTGCTATAGCAACAGTAGCCTAGTGCTGTGTGCTGCAGAAATGTCCAGAAAGTTGTCTCTTGCGTTGGCTTTTGAAGTTAACCTGGAGGGTAATATCGGTTCACAATGACGTTTGTGGGAGCGTGACGTTATACGGGGAAGGAAACAGTATGGTGCTTACAACTATTTAATCCAGGAGCTCCGGTTGGACGATGCACGGTTTGTGGCATATTTTAGTCTAGATAGAGTTTTGTGCTCATATCATACATCTTGTGCTGCTTCTTCTCCATTTTTTGTTGTTATGGAAATGACTCGCTACTCGCTTGTCATTGATCAGCTGTCAAAAAGGCACTTGACGTAGGGCCAAGTGTGAACATAACCTAAGGGTGTATATTCACTAGGGCTGAACGATTTTGGAAAATAATCTAATTGCGATTTTTTTTACCAATATTGCGATTGCGATTTAATATGCGATTATTTTTTAAAGCTCTTTATATTCTGTATTATTCAACAAAGACAAGTAATAAATCATTGTATAGTATGCAGTGTTGGGCACGTTACTTTAAAAAAGTAATTAGTTATATTACTAGTTACTTCTCACAAATAGTAACTGAGTTACTAGTAACTATTATTATTATTTTTTTATTTTTTTTAAATATGTCAAATAACTTGGATGTCTCCAATATTAAATGTTAAATGAATGAAATGGACATTAAATAGAATACATTATTATTATAAAACATTGCACACTAATGTACACTATTTTAATGTTTCTGTGGGACAATGTGAGAGACACCTATCAAATTCAATGATTATTGTAAATATTATCAACCCTCTATGGACACCTTGGCAATAGAATCTCCATTGGCTTGTAATTTTTTTTAGTTTACTCACCAGACTAATATTAATTATCTGATATACTAATATATATATATATAGCTTATGTTTGTAAAATGGCACAGTTTTTTTAATATCTCACTTAGCATCAGTCAGTCAAACATAATATGATATTATGATAATTTAGCATTACATTTTAGCATTATATGATGATAGAACTTTAGTAATTAGAATAACCATGTATGAATGTATTTGTCATGCTGACTGAACTTAGGACTGGTGGTGGTGCTTAAGATATTGTTTGTCATTGTGTTTCTATAAAAAAAGGAAAAAGAAAACTACAAATAATACTGATAAGATAACAAAACTACTACGAATTCTACTACCAATAACAGTATAAAACGCACTAAGAATTATTGAGCTGCTGGGTTCATGAATATTAATCAGGTTGTCTGCGTTCGCTCGAACTGATTCGCTGAAATCAAAACAGGGACGATGATAGATGAACGCCAGCCAATGAGATTGTTGTTTGCGCATTAACTCCGCCCACTAGCGGAGAACCTGGCAGTTCTTAAAAGCTGAAGAATTCCAAAAGAAACTCCGTTATTTTGACAGGAAAACACAACAAAGGATATCGTTTACATGTAGCGCATCAATTCTGCATGTTATGTAAGACCCGCGGACACGAAAATAACCCGCGGCAAACTGCGGACTTGGCAACATAGCGTGCCAACTTGATGCTTCCTCTGAAGACTGCTTAGATGTGTTCACCTTGAAGCAGCGCTGCTGGACTGATCGCTGTGTGTGTCATCAAAGTACTGCGAGAGCTATAAGAGAGCGGACGTCTCTTTATGCTTTCTCTCGCCGTACTTTGATGTCATACGATCGATCTTCAAGTCGAACACACCTGTTTACTCTCGCGTGTCACGTGACAGTGTAATCGCAGCCTCTGCGGTTGACAAATCGCGTTTTTTCATATCGCGATATTATCGCAAATGCAATTAATCGTTCAGCCCTAATATTCACACCAGGAAAGTCAGCTAGTTCACTTGCTTTAATCCGGACCAAATACAATGTTGATTTTTGTTTTTGTTTGGTGTGGTTCCTTTCACACTGGCCTTTTTGCAAGTGAACCAGAAATTGTAAAGAAAACCACACGTGTACTAAGGTCATGCATTCATTAGTTCATCTATTCAACCCTACCAGAGTTGGTTTGTAAGCGGACCGAGATCACCTCTTCAGCTGGGTCTGGGTACGGTTGCTTGGTCCTGTTTTTGCTGTATCAAAAATATCCACATCAAGAGGTTAAACAAACTTGAGTTCGATTTAATCGAATCAAACAAGACCTGTATGAATACACAAGGTGGTTTTGAAAACAACTGGTTTTTCAATAGGTTTAGCTGAGTACTTTATTGTCACTGTACATTTACAATGAAACTCTGGTGGAGCAACCTCCAGGAGCCTTCTTGAATCTTGATGCATACAAATAGTAGTGTACCATGTACGAATCATATTATACACTAAAGAATCTACTATTATACAATATACATAGTATGCTATTCAATACAATACACTATACACAATGCAATATACAATATACACAATATGCTATACAACACAGTACACAAAGGCCACATAACATAAGACAACAGATAAATGTAAACATTGTGTGCAATTAAGGTAGTTGACATCTTGACCATGATTAATAAGATTTTACTCAATGAAATATTGCACAGTAAGGTCACCTGGTGCTCGCTGACTGATCAGTGATGCTGTATTTATAGTCTATGCCATGCACACCTTGCCAATGTTTCGTTTAGGTTTCAGTCCCTCTTTAATGGTTGTTAGTCATACAGATTTTTGTTCATTATTGATGTTGAATGGAGCCACGGGTCCAAAACAGGTCTGTTGTAAAAGAGCTGACAGATTGTGAAAGAGTCACTTTGAAAGATATATAGATTAGGATTTGATTGTAATAATGCAGTGAATGTAATCTTTGCAGGTCCTCGGTGTTACAGATCTTCTGCTGTTTGAAAAGATAATTTAGGAGATTTTCTTAAAGGGGTCATATAATGCTACATGCACTTTTACATGTTGTTTGAACTGAAATGTGTGTTGGCAGTGTCTGTACACAACCACCCTATAATGATAAAAATCCACCCAGTGTTTTTTTTGTAATCTGGTTAAATGTTTTCCCCTTTCTCAAATTGAGCCGATTTCTGTGTGACGTCACACGGATAGAGGCCCCTCCCACAATTGTTGATTGACAGCAGCATTTCAGCACAGACTGCACTGGTGTCTTACCTTAGCCCCGCCCTGAGTGAGCTGTCATCAGCTGTTTCACCGCCAGAGCAGATGTAGACAAGAATGACTCCTAAGCGATTGAGGTGTTTGTTGTTGGATGTAATGATGAACATAGCAGTCATCATTTACATTTACTGAGCCGCTGAAGAGGATTACGTTTGGTTCTGAAGGGAACACGCCCTCGATCTGCCTAAATGCGTATGAGTTCACGTGAATCATTCGTGATCCAGCTAGAGAAGAAGTGAGTATAAGGTGTTTAAATGAATCTTTGCAAATCGCCTTTCCTAATAATTAGCAAGTTTCACGATGAATGCGGCTAAAGTAAACAGTCCCTCGGAGAGCGGCTCGGAAGAGAGGGGCGGAGTCAGCAGAGCTCATTAACATTTAAAGGAGAATGACACAATACGGCTTGCTCTAAAAAGAGCTGTTTTTGACAGGGTGAAAAGGTGTTTTTTACACTACCAATGAGAAATTTTAACCAAACTATGTTACAGACTTTTCATTAAGACCCTAAAGAATCATATCAACTTGTGGAAAATGGGCATTATATGACTCCTTTAAAAACTGACTTTCCATAGTTGTTAACATCATGCCATCGGTGTAGGGCTTAGTAGGGCGATGTTTTTACTTAGAAGCCCTTTTTTATTTCATCATGTATGAAAACATTCAATAAATCTTTATTGACAAACTGAAACCACAAATGCAAAAATCTCAAGCGCCTGGGAAACAAATTGAATGGCAAAGCAGCTTTTCATGAGTATGTTGGTTGCTTTTGGCTGTGGTTTATATTTGGTGTTTGATAACTATAACAATGGCTCATATAATGCTTCTGTTCAGATCTGAAGGGACACAGTGTTTGTGACTGTAAGTGTTCAGTGTGAACGCTGATCTCAGATGTGTGTTTAGTGAAGGGTTGTTGGACTAGTAAGTGTTATCTCGATCTTTAGCCTGGGTTAGTAATCCTGGCTACAAGCACAAACACACAAGTTGAAGTAAAAGTAATTATTAGAGAGAGTTTATTACTATTTAATAAAAACACCACTTAAGTAGCAAATATCTAGTTTGGCAAAATAATGATGATGAAGTCAGCAAAGGGTTTTATGTGTTATGAAAGATGCATTATTTGTGAGAGATGGCATACTCTCATAAATGAACAAATTAAAAAGCCATCTGTCAGAAAATAAACAGTAGTATATAATAGTTTACTGTCGCAGAATGGTGTAGAGATCACATTGTACTTGATGATTGCCATGTTGATTCAAGTACATTAGTTGCATATTAAACCATGTGCCCAACAACCATAATAATGTCATGTGATTGTAAAATGTTTCACCTGTAGTACAGAATTATTTACATAGGTGTTGAATCGTCTTCATCTCCGTCAAATGATAAATACATGTTCAGGCTTGGTTTCAGTTGATTATATCCACTTCATCCAATGCTGTGTTCCTGTCACTTTTAGTTTTTTTGTTGTTGTGGGAAAAAGTTTCAGAAAATGCACTGCATGAGTGAACAAAACAAAGCACTCAGACTGAATATGTTCAACATTAAACAACATATACAACATGTTCAATGGCAGTCAGTCTACAAACCAGATTCCCCTGCAGACGCCACAATCAGAGAAAGACCCGTGAAGCACAACACTTGCATTGGTCTGTTAGGCTCCTCTCAAACACGATGTTCGAGGGTCAGCTTCTGGATGCTCTTCTCACAGCGAGCGAGCGGTGATCTTACGGTGGTTTGGGATGCTGTGATGAAGCGTGTGGAGCTGTAATGTTATCCTGACTGGACACCGACGGCCTGAGCAAAAGCGTAACGCAATAGAAACTCTGGAGGCCAGAGATCAGTCAAGTCAGTCTGTGATCAAACGTATCTCATCTCTTTCTTTCTTTCAATGCTCTTTTTCTATTATTATTATCCTCTTCTTCATTATCGTAGTTCTTTTATTTGAACTCAAATCAATAATGCTCAACCTCAAGTCAATAACAGACAGCTATAAATTCATATAACATGTAAAACGAAGGCATACAGTGGTTTGTTGATCATTTTCATCACACATCACTCTTATTTTGACACAGCCTTGTTTTGTGTGTTTGCCAGCTCAAAATATCTATGCATCTTTAAATCAGCATCAGAGTTTAATACAACACAGAAAAGCAAATGTTTAAGGCTTGAAATCATGTACATGCAGTGGTCTGAATGAGCAGGTGACACAAACTCTGTGACTCGGGCTTCAGGTTTTTATTGTTGAGCCCTGTAAAGACGTTCAGATGACTTTAACACCTCTTCGAATGTATTTGAAAGCGTTTAGCAGAGCCACGGTGTGTGTTTGCTCTGTCGATAAGCATCTGTAGCTGCAGGAATGTGGCGTCGCTGATGGAGATCTCAGACCCACAGAAACACACACTCCAGTCGTGTCCGGGTTTGTCTGCCTGTGTGTTTGGGGTGGATTTGGGGTAAATATGCAAAACACTGCAAACTAGGTCAGTACTGTTGTTCATTTAGTTCCTAAGAGGTTGAGCAGTGGACCATGTTGAGAAATCGTTCTTTTCGGATCCGCTGGCCTTTTGCTGCAGGGATCTTCATTTAAGGGATTCAGACAGTACTGATGGCTTTGCTTTATACATGAGATCTTTTGAAGACTTTTGAAGCCTGGTGACAGATTGGTGATGATATTATTGACATGTCAGGGTGTTTTGCCACAGCTGTCCACCGATCCTCCTCCGTCACGCTCTCTGTCTGGATAGTGACCGCACACTGTTCCAGAAGCATTGATTCCGGAGCACTGGCCATTCATTTTCTCCATAGGCACTTCAGAGCGTAAACAGTTGCTAGCAACAACAAGGTTGTGGGTTCGATTTTCCAGGGACTGCATGAACTAATCAAATGCATTCATTAAATGCAATGCAAGTAGGGTTGGGTACCGAACTCGGTACTTTTAAGGGTACCGACCGAATTGTGTCAGTACTACCGAGTACCGATTCACACTAAATCATTCGGTACCAAATTTCGGTACCTGAGAACGCATTTGGGCGCATACGAGAGAGAGACAGAGAGAGAGAGAGAGAGAGAGACCCTGTGACATGATGTCACCACTGCAACTCTTTAAAACACAACACACAGGGCAAACCCAAAAGTTTATATTTCTAGGGTCATATGGTTTCCGTGAAAACACGGACGAGATGGCGGAGTCCATTCATAAAAACTGAATTTACTCTAAAGCGCGGCATGCCACGGAATTCGTCAATTTTGGGATGAATAAAAGAAGGTCTGTCACTTAATTCGAATCGCGATATGAACTAGTGTATGTGAATATTAAAACGCAAAAAGACGGTTTAAATATGAATCCTGCATGTTCCGTTAGCCTCGGTATGTTTGAATGGCGGAGACACGGTTTTGTTAACTACACAAACACTGAAGCACACGTGAATTCGCTACATGAACACATGAACACTTACAGGCTGTGAGAGTGTTTACCGTTTCATTTGAGAAAACTAGCATCATATCATACTGTATACACACAGAAACTTCACGGCAACCGGTCAAAATAAAAGTGCGATTTAACATGTAACAGAATAATGTACGTCTTTATATATTCCATTTACTGACAAATTTAAATAAAACAATTAAATGATAAAAATAATTATTACAATCACATTAACCACTTAATTGTAGAAAAAAATACAATTATTATAAAAAATTTTTTAAAGGAATATTCACACAATTTTTCTACCATGTATTAATTTTAACAGTAAACCTCTGTTTGTTTGCCAAAAAATAAAAGGGATTCATTTTCATTTGATTAAAAATAAATAAATGTTTCATGCCTTCATTTGATTATCAGAAAAAAATAAAACACAAGAATTTCTGGAAGAAAAAAAAAAAAAAATTGTAGGGCCCTATTGTTCAAAATGTTGAAATTGAGAGTTTTGGACTTTTTTTTTCACTGAAATAAATGTTTTTGTTATTACACAGAGAGTAAAGTACCGAAAAAAGGTACCGTTGGGTACCGGTACCAATACCGGTACTGCACCGGTTCAAATGTGAACAGTACCCAACCCTAAAAGCAAGTCACTTTGGATAGAAGCATCTGTCAAATGCATAAATGTCTAAATTCATAAACAGTTGTAAGCCTTGGAGCAATGTTGCATGTGGACGTTATTAGGTAACTTAACATGCATAAAATCAGCACTTGAGCTGTGCTACAAATTCAGTCCGTCTCTATTCAGGATTTGGCTGAATAGAGAGTTCCTCGTCATAGATCTCATGTCAGGATGCCAGAAAGCGTTTTATGGAGTGGATTGTGGAGTCCTCGTGCTTCAGTCAAATCTGTTAATGGTCATCTGGCGTCCTGCCTGACTGATGAAGCCACATCAGGTGAATTTGTGCTGTGTCAACAGCGCCACGCACACACAGACTCATGGGAAATGCACTGAATGGCCCCGAGCTACACAAACCCTGCTGCCAGAGCAGGAGGACAGGAGAGGAAGATACGGGTACAGGGGTGGACTGGAACAAAATTTCAGGCCGGGAAATCTCACTGTCATCCAGGCCATCCCGTACACCCACAACACATGTTTAAACCGGACAACAATATTTTTTGTATGGCCATCATCATCATTGCATAAAAAAGTTTCAATTCCTAGGCTGGGGCCGTGCAAAATAATTAAAGGTTATCTTTTGAACTTCCATTTTCCTTTTTAGTCTCCATATTCCCTGACATCTCTATGTCTCTCATGTGTATGTTTACTTTTTTCACAAATTTTCTTGCACCTGTCACTTTTCCATCAACACATCTCCACCTTGTTGCAAAACAGACACCTCATTGTAATTTGTTTGCACATTTATTTTAGAAAAAAATAAGTATTACATTATTGTTTTATCTTGTCAAAATTAGCACAATAATAGCTACATCTTGAATATATCTTTATAGAAAAATCTTAAAATTGAATATGTTTTTGCATTATCATGGGTCATGTTTGGTCCTAAGGAAAATTAACCATGGTATTATTAGACCTATGGTAAAAGTAACCATGTTTTTGGTGGATTGATTACTATTTGTATAACCAGAGTTTTACTACAAATACCATGGTGAAACTATATCGTGTAGCAAAACCATTATTAATTTGTGGTTACCATGGTTTAACTATAGTAACCATGGTTTTGGTTTTATTTTTAGTAAAACCACGGTTCATTTTCCTAAGGGTTGTGTAGTTGTCTGCCATAACTCCTCCTAAACCCGTTATAAAACTATGTGAATATTTATCTGCTAAATTCCTTCTCTTTACAATAGTTATTATGTCCTTTTGCATGTTGGTTATTAGTATGTTATAAGTAGCTGAAATAAGCACAAATATCATGACATGTCAAAACCTCTCAAGGGCCCCAAAATCACCTCAGACCCCAGAGGGTTAAGTTTGCAGTAATTGACAGCTACTGCTAACATTTGCTAGCAGTTTAATGTTTAAAGATAAACAAAGATAAAACTACAATAGTCTATGTACAGATGTAACTGACCTGCACTTGAAGCCCTGAACAGGACAGTTTTGCCTCTCTGCTCCACCTGGAGCTTCTACTCCATTCTCGAGTCTCGCGTCCTTTTGGCGGACGCGCAGATGCCCTGAGCGCGCGCGAGGCGAATCGCGTTGCCAGTTAAGACTAACCGATTCATAATATATTAGAGTTTTATTATTGAATGGCGAATTCGGAAATAATCACTTTAGTACATTCAGCAGTCAACAAAAACAACAACAACAACAATATAAATAATAATAATAATAATAAAAAAATAAATATAGGGTAGCGGGCCAAATTGGCTGCCAGGCCAGCGGGAATTCTCCCGGTGCTCCCGATGGCCAGTCCGCCCCTGTACGGGTATGAACCTCAAACGTGAAACAGTACATCACTGCAGTCATTGCACTGAATTGAATTTGACAAGCTATGCAAAGATGGATTTACAAATCAGTTTGTGTTTCATAAGAGAGGCTTAATAGCTGCCCACTGTTTTTTTTTCACCAAATGCAACAAAAAATCTCAATGTCACATGACCTCATCTTATTGCATGTGAGGTTATGATCTGTGCAGTCGTGCTGGTTTGTTGTGTGATCTTAGTGAGAGGATGCCAGATGTTCAGATCACATCAGGGTTCATAAGGCTTGTTGGTAAAATGTTGTTGAAGCGATGTTCTCCAGCTCATGGCTCACGCCTGTCCTCCATTCAGCCTTTAATTACTGTGTCACTTGTCCAGGTCTTTAAACACTCTCACACGTGTGCCGTCTGTTTGATGCACAAAACTGCAACAGGCTGAGAAGCCTGTTGATCTGAAGGAAGCCCGAGGTTAATGGACATGTCCACCAAAGCTGAAGTTAGGATTCAGAAGTTACATTTATTCTGCAAATCAGCTCTTTTGAAATGCACAGTTCAATGAATCAACAGTTCGTTTGTGTCATCACTCAAAATTTTGAAAAAAAAAAATCTGCATAAATGTGGCTTTCATTGAGGTCAAGTCTTAAAATTATATAAATTTCCCTTAAACAAATACGAAACATGACTTTGTAATTTTCAAACTGTATTAATTGATGAAAATGAACCAGGAGTAAGGGGGAGAGTGGAGGACGGTTGCAACATGGCTTATTTCTTCAATCAGGAATGAGCTACAGTGATGATATTCATACTGAACATGCTCAGTGAGCCCCTCATCCTTCCTGGAAGAAATCAGACACATGTGACCATTCCTTATTCAAAAAATCAGTTTCATGGTAAAAAAGTATTTTTTTAAAAGTCAGATTTTTTTCTCATGGTGTCTAAGTTGTTTGTGTGAAGCTTTATAAAAATATAACATTTTAATTATGATTCACATTGTTGCAACATCCCAACATGTTGTCCCTTACAACATTGATTTAAAAGCTTGCCATAACATTACAATTTTTTTTTTTTGGATTAATAAAGAACCTCTTTCAATAGTTAAGTATCTCTCCATTTAAGTACATCTAGGTTAAAAATCTACTTTTTAAGTAGTTTAAATTGGTTTTATACAGCTAATTTAACTTATTGAAGACCCTGTCTGTGCACACATAAAATAAAGAAATTGCAAAATGATATTCAAGAATGATTTTAATGACATTTTGATGAATGTTGCAACCGTCCCCGTATAAATTGTACGTACATTATCATATGTACACATGTTGCAGCAATGTGTTGAGTAGCTGATAGATGTGGCTTTATTGTTGTCAGGGTTCTGTTGTGTGTGTCATCTGTTCCTGCCTCTTGTGTCCATATTTGGTTTGTTTCCTGTCCTCGTCTGATGTGATTATTGGTTAATTCTTGTCCAGCCGTGTTTGTCTAATTGTCTATGATTATCCCTTGTATATTAGTCCTGTCTTTTGAGTTTGATTTCGTCTGGTCTACTCGTTACTCCCGGTGTATCCTGTCTCTCAGCCTTGTCTTGTCCTGCCTTGTCCTCATTAAAGACTATTATTTGAGTTTACGTCCTCGTCTCCGTGTTCCTGTTCCTCCCTCGTGTGTGCACCGTGACAGAAGACCAGACCCAACCGTAAGCGGCGCACCTTCACCCCATTTTGTTTTTCCATTTTTTCTAAAGTTTTTGTTTTGGTTCCTGTTTATGTCTGTCCCGCGGCATGGAAGTCGCCGCTCGTTATTCCTGCCATAGCTCACTGCAAGTCGGCGTGGGAGTTCGGCGGGATCGCCGCGAGTGCCGCGAGTCCACTGGCCGCGAGCCCTCATGCCCACGGATCGCGGGAGATATCCGCTGCCGGCGGTGGCTCTCCCAAGCCCGCCGGCAGGTTGCCTAGTTCCCGGGTTGCCACTCCCCCAGGCGCGCCGTTCGCGGGAGATCACACCACCGGATCGCCGCTGACTCAATGCCCGCCGGCCCGCCTCTGACTCAATGCCCGCCGGATCGCCGCTGACTCAATGCCCGCCGGATCGCCGCTGACTCAATGCCCGCCGGATCGCCGCTGACTCAAGCCTGCCGGATTGGCGCTGACTCATGCCCGCCGGATTGACGCAATCCCTAGCCCCGTGGATCAAGTCCACATGTCACGGCCAGGAGTGCCGTGTTGTCTTGTTGTGCCCACAGGAACATTTTAAACTTACCTTGTCTTGTCCATGGAGACTCGTCTGGGGCAAGCGGCTCCTTGTTTAGTGGCCATGGTGGCCATTCCCAGCCGCCTGCCCCCTTGTTGCTGAGATGGAAGCGGTTGCTGAGGGACCCTGTAAGGGCCCCTGACTCCTTGTCATGCCCAGAGGAAGCCTCAGCTTCCGAGCTTAGCCCAGGAGGGCTTCCTGTTCCTGTGGGTTGTCCTGTCCCTGTCTTGTCCTGTCTGTTTAGCCCCGGAGGGCTCCTGATACCCCCTAACTTCCCCAGGGAAATTTTTTTGGGTGGTAGAAAGGGTTCCGGCTGTGGGGGCCGGGCCGAGGGGACCGAGGCCAAGACCCCGAAGACGACCTGCCATGGCCTCCAGAGCTCCCAGCTCCGCCATGGCCTCCGTCATCTGTTCTGCTCTGGAGGTCCCCGTCCTGTGTTCCTGTCCGTGTTTGTCCTGAGGGGCCTCCAGAGCACCCACCCCCCCTCCCCGGTGGAACTGTTACGGCGTGGGACACGCCTTCCGGGAGGGGGGAGTTATGTCAGGGTTCTGTTGTGTGTGTCATCTGTTCCTGCCTCTTGTGTCCATATTTGGTTTGTTTCCTGTCCTCGTCTGATGTGATTATTGGTTAATTCTTGTCCAGCCGTGTTTGTCTAATTGTCTATGATTATCCCTTGTATATTAGTCCTGTCTTTTGAGTTTGATTTCGTCTGGTCTACTCGTTACTCCCGGTGTATCCTGTCTCTCAGCCTTGTCTTGTCCTGCCTTGTCCTCATTAAAGACTATTATTTGAGTTTACGTCCTCGTCTCCATGTTCCTGTTCCTCCCTCTTGTGTGCACCGTGACAATTGTATTAAAATTTTGGCTTTGTAATACAAACAGTGTTTGAGAAACTAAAGGAAATGCAAAAAGTGTTGCAACCATCCCCTCTCGCATCGATCTGTTTTTGGCATTTGTGGATGCAGAAGTCCAAAAAAGTGCTGAACTGTTAAATAATTGTATTATTTTAAAATGGAAGAATTGATGAATTACAAGGAAGCCTTTTTGTTAACAGGTCAGATCTTTATTAGTTCGACTAGCCCACAGCTGAAACAAGACCAAGCCAAGGAAATATGAAGTTAGCGGCTGTGTTCATTCGTGTCGAAGGACAAGAAATAAGGATGCTGCTGTTGTGACTGCAGCGGGAGACGAGAAAGTGGGCGTTCAAGCAGGATGTGTTACTGTGCCCAAAAATAGCTGGAGTGGACAAAACAGAACAGAGCCGAATGCACCACTCATCCTCAAACAAGCCTAGACACGAACACCTTTCGTTTCTGATCCTAAACTCCTCATAGCTTGAGTGTAAGGTCTTGCTGATGTGTTTTGGACCTGGACAGATCAGTGATGCAGTAAGAGATCTCCTCAAAATCTGTAATTTAAAGACTACGTGAAACCACGTTTGCAACCCAGTTTACTCTTAGAATTTACTGTGTTTCTAAATGAAGCAACACGACATTCAGCAAGAGATCAGAAGGTGGGAGATATTAAAAATTGGGAGTCTGAATGGAGCCGGACCTGTATGGGAGGGACATTATAAAACGCTTAACGTGGCTTAATGCATTAAAACAGTGTTTTTAAAAGACCAAACTCAATAAACAAATTATTACTAAAGCATACCATGTACAGACAAGCAGATGAGTCCAGAATAAAGAACGCAACGTGTTTAATTATGCGTTAAGCATTTTCTTCCCAAGGAAAACACTTAACGTGGCTTAATGCATTAAAACAGTGTTTTTAAAAGACCAAACTCAAGTTTGTCTGTACATAGTGTAATTTATTAATAATGTTTATTGAGTTTGGTCATTTAAAAACACTGTTTTAATGCATTAAGCCACGTTAAGCGTTTTCCTTGGGAAGAAAATGCTTAACGCATAATTAAACACGTTGCGTTCGTGTTATGGCTCATATCTGCTCCTCTGTACATAGTATGATTTATTAACAATATTTATTGAGTTTGGTCATTTTAAAGACACTGTTTTAATGCATTAAGCCATTAAGTGTTTTCCTTGGGAAGAAAATGCTTAACGCGTAATTAAACACGTTGCGTTCTTTATTCTGGACTCATCTGCTTGTCTGTACATTATAAGCTTTATTAATATTATTTGGTCCTTTAAAAACACAGTTTTAATGCATTAAAGGTGCACTGTGTAATATTTAGGATGATCTATAGACAGAAATGCAATATAATATACATAACTACGTTTTCAGAGGAGTATAAAGACCTTACTTAATGAACTGTTATGTTTTTATTACCTTAGAATGAACGATTTATAACTACATATACCGTGGGTCCCCTCACATGGAAGTCGCCATCATGTTTCTACAGTAGCCCTTAACGGACAAACTGCTCTACAGAGCGCGTATCGTCACTATGTTGTTCTCGCGAAAAAACACTGACACAATGATGAACAAGTAACAGTAATATTCGCAATGACATCGTTTATTGAATAATTAAGTAAATATAATTCCTTAATTTACCTTTGTAAAGAAACCTCATTGCTCTCCGCGGTCTCAGACGACGGCATCTCAGCCCTGTATCGCCCACCGTAGCTTCTCTGAAGGGAGGGGTGAGCGGGGGACTGAGCCGTTGGTTGCAATTCACAAACTCAACCGCTAGATGCTGCTAAAAACTACACACTGCACCTTTAAGCCACGTTAAGCGTATTAGAATGTCCCGCATGGGAGCTTTTCCTAGCAGTGGTAAATACGTAAATACAGGCCAATTAAGGAAAATAATTTTTGCCATTTAGAATTTTTTTGAAAAACATACTTTTTTTTTTTATCTTATAGGCCATTTGTCCGGCTTTTCACAAATTGAATATTGTCACCTTCAAGCCATGCTGACAAAATAACATGGAGTTCATGCTGATTAGTCAAACTGTTGAAAAACGTGTTAACGAATTTAACAGCAAAACGGACATGAGGCTATATCTCCACAACTCTTTAGCGTATTAAAACCAAACTTGGTGTGTGTTATGATAACCACGACCTGAGGGTACCTGCACAGTTTCAGCACAGTGCCACCTAGTGGTCAGGAGGTATGAAACAGGGATATATTTGCATAGAACTTCTGAATGTTTTGGCTAAAAATCACAAGACTGGTGTTTTTAAATTCAGTGCGACTTACCGAGTCAACTGTTATCCAATTTTCCCATTTCTGTCATTGTGATATTTTTTTTTCTTTCATGAAATGAGATATTTTATGAACACATTGGCGTATCGTAATGAAACTAGGTGTGTGTCATCGGCACCATGCTCTGAAAATATTTTGGGGGCAGCACCAGCTTGTGGTCAGTTATAATGTAATTTTAAAAATGCTAATAATTTTTGATTAGTTTGCCTGTTGTCACAAGACATCGATACAGAGAACATCGATACTAGTAATACCACTCCGCGTCGTGCCTAACAACGCCCCTTAGCTGTTAGAAATTCACTGTAAACCACGGCTTCTTCTGGCTTATGTCTATTATTTGTGCATGCTGATTAACTTTTCCAATTAGTGTTGATTTTTAGATAGTGTTTGGATATTTACAATGACAGGGAGTGTTTAAAATAGGCCCTGGAGCAGATTTGACGCCATCATCATTCTGTCAAAAAGCTGCTCACTAAAATACAAAGCTGATGAAATACAAACGATAGATAGACTCTTCAGCATCTGATAACAGAAGCTCATTACTGTCCGGTTCTTCAGACAGACAGATGCATCATATCTCTGGAAGTGTCTAGTTGCAGTGAAACTCCAGCGTCAGCGTGTGTCATAGAGACTCTTGTGAAGGTCAGGGTTGTGTCGTTGACCTCTGACCTCAGCGTTCACTGGGCTGATTGTTCTGATGTGTGGAATCGGGTCAGTCAGGACTCAGTACAATCAAAACGCCTCCATTCAGGGCCGGAGTAAAGCGCTGAAGTCAGTAGAGCACTGAAAGCCACCGAGTTCATGACTGAAAGATGCTTCAAACTCGGCAGCATTTGCACAATGCATTATCTAAACTCAGTGTTGGGGAGTAACTAGTTACTTGTAACAGCGTTATGGAATTTAATTACAAAATGGGTTACACTTTATTTTAAGGTGTCATAATACAGAGTAATTACCTAATTAAGTACTTAGTAGTAGCCGTTGTACTTACATGAAACAAATGTACTTACCATGTAACTAAGTTATGAAACAGCCTGTAATTACAGTTTGTAATTATGTAGATGTAATAGACAGCTACTGTTAGACATATGATACAGACCGAGTCTGTTACACAGCTACTTGTACACTTAAGCACAATTTTGATACATTTTATTTTAAGTAGCTTATGCCTGTGTAATATTATGTAATTTTAATGTAATTAGAAAGGTATTACATGTATTTAAGCTGTGTACTGGTGGGTTAAATCAAACTAAGGTGCAGCTGGATACAGTATAGATACACATGAAGTACACTTAAGTACAATCTTGATACACTTTATTTTAAGTAGTTTATGTTTGTGTAATATTCTGTAATTTTAATGTAATTAGAAAGGTATTACATGTATTTAAGCTGTGTACTGGTGGGTTAAATCAAACTAAGGTGCAGCTGGATACAGTATAGATACACATGAAGTACACTTAAGTACAATCTTGATACACTTTATTTTAAGTAGCTTATGTTTGTGTAATATTCTGTAATTTTAATGTAATTAGAAAGGTATTACATGTATGTAAGCTGTGTACTGGTGGGTTAAATCAAACTAAGGTGCAGCTGGATACAGTATAGATACACTTAAGTACAATCTTGATACACTTTATTTTAAGTAGCTTATGTTTGTGTAATATTATGTAATTGTAATGTAATTAGAAAGGTATTACATGTATTTAAGCTGTGTACTGGTGGGTTAAATCAAACTAAGGTGCAGCTGGATACAGTATAGATACACATGAAGTACACTTAAGTACAATCTTGATACACTTTATTTTAAGTAGCTTATGTTTGTGTAATATTCTGTAATTTTAATGTAATTAGTAAGGTATTACATGTATTTAAGCTGTGTACTGGTGGGTTAAATCAAACTAAGGTGCAGCTGGATACAGTATAGACACACATGAAGTACACTTAAGTACAATCTTGATACACTTTATTTTAAGTAGCTTATGTTTGTGTAATATTCTGTAATTTTAATGTAATTAGAAAGGTATTACATGTATGTAAGCTGTGTACTGGTGGGTTAAATCAAACTAAGGTGCAGCTGGATACAGTATAGATACACTTAAGTACAATATTGATACACTTTATTTTAAGTAGCTTATGTTTGTGTAATATTATGTAATTGTAATGTAATTAGAAAGGTATTACATGTATTTAAGCTGTGTACTGGTGGGTTAAATCAAACTAAGGTGCAGCTGGATACAGTATAGATACACATGAAGTACACTTAAGTACAATCTTGATACACTTTATTTTAAGTAGCTTATGTTTGTGTAATATTCTGTAATTTTAATGTAATTAGAAAGGTATTACATGTATTTTAGCTGTGTACTGGTGGGTTAAATCAAACTAAGGTGCAGCTGTATACAGTATAGATACACATGAAGTACACTTAAGTACAATCTTGATACACTTTATTTTAAGTAGTTTATGTCTGTGTACTTACATTTATAATTATTTTGTATAAAGTCTGCAACACATATGTAACAATCTTTTGGTTACATAAGTAGCTGTGTAACAGACTCGGTCTGATACACATGTGTAACAGTAGCTGCTTATTACATCTACATAATTACAAACTGTAATTACAGGCTGTTCCATAACTTAGTTACATGTAAGTACAACGGTTACTACTAAGTACTTAACTAGGTAATTACTATGTATTATGACACCTTAAAATAAAGTGTTACCAATAAATGTTACTGTAATCTGTTACAGTTACTGAGAAAAATGTGTAATTAAATTACAGTTACTTATGAAAACGTTAATGATTACAAAGGGGGTTACATCTGAATGCTACTTGTATTAATATTTATTATTATTTTAAACCTGTATTTAACATCAGAACGATCTCAAAGTAAAAAGATGTGCTTAAGTCTGATTTTGTGGTGACTGTGCTTTAAAATTAAATTATTATAATCTTAGTTCAAGAGATGAAGGGTTTTGGAAGTTGGTTTGATTGCTTCTATTGTCCTTGTTTGTAAGTTGCTTTGGATAAAAGTGTCTGCTAAATTTAAATGTAGAAAAGTAATCAAAAAGTAATCAGATGTAATCAGTTACATTAACAAAGTAGGCTAATTGAAATAGTTACATTACTTATTGCATTTTAAATAGGGTAACTTGTAATGTATATCCTATTACATTTCCATAGTAACCTTCCCAACACCGTCTAAACCATTTATCTCTTGATCCATCTCTGCTTTTTTGGTCGATGCTGTGAATCTTTACACGTTTAAAGTTTATAAACTTTTTTCAGAGTGCTGTTTGAAATTCTTAAAGGTTGTAAAAGGGTTTTGTAATTTTGTACATTATCAATTAGAATGATGTTTTTGTTGACTAAAAATGTGTGGCATTGGAGAGTACAATATGAATGAAATATTGAATATTGAAAAAAAAGAAAAATGAACACTGCTCATATCTATTGAATTCTTTTTTAAAGACCCTATGAA